>CM057088.1:27070000-27357500 GCA_029959045.1 Taenioides sp. WSHXM2023 | reverse complement strand
TCCTCCTCTCCTCCCTGTCTCCTCCCTGTCTCCTCCTCTCCTCCCTGTCTCCTCCCTGTCTCCTCCTCTCCTCCCTGTCTCCTCCCTGTCTCCTCCTCTCCTCCCTGTCTCCTCCCTGTCTCCTCCTCTCCTCCCTGTCTCCTCCCTGTCTCCTCCTCTCCTCCCTGTCTCCTCCTCTCCTCCCTGTCTCCTCCTCTCCTCCCTGTCTCCTCCCTGTCTCCTCCTCTCGTCCCTGTCTCCTCCCTGTCTCCTCCTCTCGTCCCTGTCTCCTCCTCTCCTCCCTGTCTCCTCCCTGTCTCCTCCCTGTCTCCTCCTCTCCTCCCTGTCTCCTCCCTGTCTCCTCCTCTCCTCCCTGTCTCCTCCTCTCCTCCCTGTCTCCTCCCCTCCTCCCTGTCTCCTCCTCTCCTCCCTGTCTCCTCCCTGTCTCCTCCTCTCCTCCCTGTCTCCTCCCTGTCTCCTCCTCTCCTCCCTGTCTCCTCCCTGTCTCCTCCCTGTCTCCTCCTCTCCTCCCTGTCTCCTCCTCTCCTCCCTGTCTCCTCCCTGTCTCCTCCTCTCTGTCTCCTCCCTGTCTCCTCCTCTCCTCCCTGTCTCCTCCTCTCCTCCCTGTCTCCTCCTCTCCTCCCTGTCTCCTCCCTGTCTCCTCCTCTCCTCCCTGTCTCCTCCCTGTCTCCTCCTCTCCTCCCTGTCTCCTCCCTGTCTCCTCCTCTCCTCCCTGTCTCCTCCCTGTCTCCTCCTCTCCTCCCTCGCTCCTCCTCCGCTCCTCCCTCGCTCCTCCTCTCCTCCCTCGCTCCTCCTCTCCTCCCTCGCTCCTCCTCCTCTCCCCCCTCGCTCCTCCTCCCCTCCCCCCTCGCTCCTCCTCCTCTCCTCCCCCCTCGCTCCTCCTCCTCTCCTCCCCCCTCGCTCCTCCTCCTCTCCTCCCCCCTCGCTCCTCCTCCTCCCCCCTCGCTCCTCCTCCTCTCCTCCTCTCCTCCCTCGCTCCTCCTCCTCTCCTCCTCTCCTCCCTCGCTCCTCCTCCTCTCCTCCTCTCCTCCCTCGCTCCTCCTCCTCTCCTCCTCTCCTCCCTCGCTCCTCCTCCTCTCCTCCTCTCCTCCCTCGCTCCTCCTCCTCTCCTCCTCTCCTCCCTCGCTCCTCCTCCTCTCCTCCTCTCCTCCCTCGCTCCTCCTCCTCTCCTCCTCTCCTCCCTCGCTCCTCCTCCTCTCCTCCTCTCCTCCCTCGCTCCTCCTCCTCTCCTCCTCTCCTCCCTCGCTCCTCCTCCTCTCCTCCTCTCCTCCCTCGCTCCTCCTCCTCTCCTCCTCTCCTCCTCTCCTCCCTCGCTCCTCCTCGTGCCTCTGGAGGTGATCTGGAGGTTGAGCTTCAGATTAGTTTGTGTTCCACTTAATGAAGCAGCGGAGCATGAAGGTCCGCACTCTGCTAAACGCTGCTTCATTAGCGCCGTGGAGCTAAAGACCGCCGCGACCCGCTAGCTCCAACCGCGGCGGCCATTACGAATGGGGGGGGGGACTCCAATGCGGCGGCCATTACGGGGGGGGGGGGGGGGGGGGCTTCAACTGTCAACAACAAATACACAAGGACAGTGATCAGAGGAGGAGAGAAGAACTACTGTGTTTGACATGGACGAACTTGTGTTTGTGACAGTTGTACACGAGATGTCCTCTGAAAATGGAAAGTTTGAAGTGTTCTGGTAAAGTTTGAAGTGTTTTGGGTTTTGTTCTACGAGTTCTGACTCATATAAATCTTGATAAAAGTGCATTCAGGAAAAAGAATTTATGAAAACCTCCATTTACTTCCGTAGAGAAACACCAACCTCCCTGCTCTGCTCCAAGACAAGCTCGCCCAGCTCAATGTGCCTGACTCCACCTGCAGGTGGATCACTGACTTCCTGACGGACCGGAGGCAGTGCGTGCGGCTGGGAAGAATGTCTCGGACACTCGGACTATAAGCACAGGATCTCCACAGGGCTGTGTACTTTCTCCCCTGCTCTTCTCCCTCTACACCAACTGCTGCACCTCCAGCCACGACTGCGTGAAATTGGTTAAGTTTGCGGATGACACCACCCTCATCAGGCTCATCTCGGACGGCGATGAGTCTGCCTACAGGAGGGAGGTGGACCGGCTGGTGTCCTGGTGCAGCAGCAACAACCTGGAGCTCAACGCCCAGAAGACAGTGGAGATGATCATGGACTTCAGGAAAGTCACAGCCCCCCTGCCTCTCCTCACCCTGACAGACTCCTCCATCACCACTGTGGACTCCTTCCGCTTCCTGGGCACCTGCATCACCCACGACCTCAAGTGGGAGCCGACCATCAGCTCCCTCATCAAGAAAGCCCAGCAGAGGATGTACTTCCTGCGGCAGCTGAGGAAAGCCAAGCTGCCAGCCCAGATGATGGTGCAGTTTTACACGGCCATCATTGAGTCCATCCTCACCTCCTCCATCACTGTGTGGTACGCTGGGGCCACTGCCAGGGACAGACAGAGACTGCAGCGCATTGTGCACTCTGCTGAGAAGGTGATCGGCTGTAGCCTTCCATCTCTCCAGGACCTGTACGTCTCCAGGACTCGGGGGCGAGCAGGCCGGATAGCAGCTGACCCCTCTCACCCTGGACATGGACTATTCGAGCCACTTCCCTCTGGCAGAAGGCTACGGTCCATACGGACCAGAACCTCTCGCCATAAGAACAGTTTCTTCCCCTCTGCCGTTGGACTCATAAAGTGTTCATAAAGTGTTCATAACACCTGTACTAAGGTCACTTTATAATACCTGAACTAAGGACACTTTATAACACCTGTCACTTTAAATAAGTCATGCCATATCACTTGATCTTTTGCACTGTCAGTTTGCACTGTTGTTCTGATGCTCCTGTATATACTAGACTATTTTTATTTTTTATTATATATCTTAATCTTTTCTGCATGCTCTTACTTTATTTTTAAATAGTGATACTTTATTATTATTATTATCTTGTTTTTTTAATAGTGATATCTCTACTTTATATTATTATTATTACTATTCAGTGTTCTATGTTGCACCTCATCACCAAAGCAAGTTCCTAGTCTGTGAATTGTGTTCACTGACAATGGCAATAAAAGCTTTTCTGATTTTGATTCTGAAATTCCAGAACTGAAATGATCCTGAAGTTTGTAGTGAAGGTGTGTGGCATTTAAAAACAATGGAGCACTTCCTGTATTACCACATGACATCACAAGGTGGAACAGAGCGTTTTCTGTGTGTTTGTGTGTTAAACGTGTGAATGAAACAAAACACAACTCCCAGGTGTGTTTTTTGATGAGGAAACAACATCAGAAAATGTGATACAGACCGTTTAATTCTTTATTGAAAAAACGCTCTGGTCCACCTTGTGATGTCATGTGGTAATACAGGAAGTGCTCCACTGTGTTTTTAAACTCCGTAGAAGTAGTTTTCGAGTTAACAGCTCCTTTTACCTTTAGTTCAGTAAATTGTAGAGAATTCCAGGGCTGAAATGATCCAAAAGTTTTTAGTGAAGGTGTGTGGAGTTTAAAAGACTCTTCAGCACTTCCTTTATCACCACATGACATCACAAGGTGGAACCGGGTGTTTTCAGTTTGCGAGAAGAACTCGTGTTAAATCTGCAGGGTTTGTGTGTTAAACATGTGTGAATGAAACAAAAGAAAACACAACTCCAGGTCTGTTTGTGACGAGGAAACGACATTCGAACACATGAGCCCTTTAAAACGTGAACTTTGAACAGAATTATTTTAATAAAACACAACTCAAAATCTCAAATCTCATCGCAATCACAAAGAAAAGTTGCAGTTAGGATTTTTTCCCCCAAATCATTTCAGGCCTATAAACAAATATAATGAACGCGCTGAAAGACTGAGGGACTTTTAAACAGTAATTCTTCCCACACCTGTGAAACCGAAACCGAGGCCTGCGTCGAGAAACTGCATTTTTTAAACGAGAAAAAAACATTTGTCCACTGAACTCACAAACACACACGCGCACGTTAAAGCAGCGAAACAGCAGTGCACGGGCCCGCTCCGTGCACGGCCCCCCACGTGCACGCTCCCTCGTGCACGCTCCTGGCATTGATTCCGCTCTCAGCCCTCGGAGGACGTACTAATGTATCCAAATATATTTACAGCAGATGTTGCATTTTATTTTTCATGATAAAAAGCCATTTCAGAAAATTTACTTCATAATGGGCGGCGCAGGTTTCACAGGCGCTCCGGTTCAGGCCTTCTCTGGAGGTGTGAGCGGCGGAGAGTGGGTGAAGTGCACCCCCTACTGGACAACGCAGAACAAACAAACAGAAAGAACTGCATTTTTAACAAAGACTGTTTTAAGTCTCATCTTAAGACCCACTTTACTTTTTTTTTCCTCTGGCTTTTAACACCGTGTGAGTTGTGTGGTCCCCTGTGTCTTTTATTTAATTTTCTATTTGATTTGATTCATTTTTAGCTTTATGCATTTTAACACTTTTTATTCATCTTCAGAAAGAAGAAACTCAAATAAAACAATTTAAACAACTGAAGCTTCAGTTACTTTCATTTATTTAATTGAATCTTTATTTAAGCAGGAAAAAAGTTTCAGAATGAATGAATGAATTTTCATTTCCAACCATGGCCTGGTCAAGAGGACGACAGATTTTAATACTCCACAGATCACAGACAAAACACAGAATTACACTTTCATCTGACGCATGATATCAGACTTTTATAATGTTTGTTTCAAAATGAACATTCCAATAATTTCACAGGAGAGAAAAAAACAAAACAAAAACTTTTACGCTTTCTTCAACAAATGTGTCCTGTAAAATGCAAAAGTAAAACACTTTTGGAAATAGTCCTGATTCTGGTTTATTATTTGGCAAACTGATAAATACATACTAATACTAATACTAATACTAATAATACTAATAATACGAATAATACTACTACTAATAATTATTATAATAATAATAATAATAATTATTATTATTATTATTACTACATTTGGAAAAATGTATGAACTGAATTAAATTCAGTAGTAGTTCAGTAAAACCATTTGGCAGTATAACTGCAGCCTTTAAAAACAGTGCAGTTTTATTTTGCACTTGTGTCTCTTTTGTAACAGATTTATGTGGTTCTGTTCCTGAGTAATAACGATGGTGCTACTCCTGTATTACAAAAAGAATATGAATCATTAACTTCATTTTACAGAAATTCATATTTGTGTTAAAAATGTCAAGAAGCTTTCACTGGCTAAATACTCAAATTTACATTTTTTTTACTTTTTTTTTTTTTTTTTTTTTTTAACTTTGCACATTTATTCAAAGTCAGTACATTTTTTTATATCTCACATTTTTAGTGTCTGTGACGGAAGCTTGGCACAGTGAAAACATTTCTGAACAGTTCCAGTAAGAGTGAAGAGTTTTTTTTTTTTTTTTTTTAATCTGATGTTTAAAATAAAGCTTTTGTGAATAAATACAACTTTCTTCAGATCAGACAGAATTATTTAAAATGAATTAATCACTCACATTTTTAATGTTATTTGTGAAATACGACAAAATGGTGAGATTGAGTCTTTGCTTTTTAAGTGTCTGCGTCATGTTTTCAGCTCAGTGAGACCGCGGTGAGAGCAAAGTCCTGATGAAGCTCGTTTTCATGAACGTGAAACTGGTACAGGTGGATTTGTTTGGAAAAAAAATAATCTCAGGTGAAGATGAGGAGGCTGATGGTTCTGCTGCTGTGGAAAGGAGCAAAATGAGGAGCAGAAGAAGAGCAGAGGAGCAGAGGGAGGTGCAGAGGAGCAGAGGAAGAACAGAGGAAGAGCAGAGGAGCAGAAGGCGGTGCAGAGGAGCAGACAGAAAGAGAGGGAGGTGCAGACAGGAGCAGAGGGAGGAGCAGACAGGAGCAGAGGGAAGAGCAGACAGGAGCAAAGGGAGGAGCAGACAGGAGCAGAGTGAGGTGTAGTGTTGAAAATGAAGCAGACTGTGACACTTTGAACTTGTCGCTTGCAAATGGGACTCTGTATAAAGAAGTGAAGTAAAGGAGTGTGAGCCCCAGTCAAATGAAGCTCACTGAGGCTGGCAGGTATAGGGCGAATTTAGAGCCAAGTTAGGAACAGGAATTTATTTACGGACAAAAGAACGAAATAAAAACCCCAGGATCATGTAGAGCGGGTTAATACGAATATTTAAGACCAAAATGACAAGGAGCAGTAGCAGTTACAGACAGAATGGGACAGTTTTTCAATGTAAAGTCAAATGGAGCCAGAGTCGATGGAGACAGAAGCGCGTCCATGCTCACTTCCTGTTTGGAACATGGCGGCTAGCGTGTTAGCTATGTCCACTTACATAAACAGTCTAGGGTGTGAACACTCCCGTGCGTGGACACTCTGAGTCTGACGAGCCGAGCACCTCCAGAGCCGCAGACGGGAGGAGGGGCCTCTCGTCTCTCCTCACCCCGCTCAGAGTGACGTGTGGTCGGGCGCGCTGATGGATCCGACCGCCTGGGAACATCATCCGGCTAACTAGCATCCGCACTAAAGCTCTCCGTCACTGCCACGCTGAAGGCTCAGAACGGAGCACGCCATTTCCACAGCGCTTTACGGTTAAACGCTGTTCATTAGGCGTTTGGATTGATGGTGTGTCCGGGCGGAGGAGGATGGAACGCTGAGGGCACGGGTTTTATGGGAGAACAACGAGCTTCCGAGTGAATGTAATGACAAGAGAAAACAGAACGAGGTGAAGAGGTGGAGAAGCTGAAGAGGCTGAGGGTTCTACTGCTGCGTAGAAGAAAGGTGTAAAGAAAGGAACAGAGGGTGGCACAGGGGCGAAGGAGAAGAGGAGCTGATGGAGGGACAGAAGAGCTGATGGTGGTGTAGAAGAACACTGGAAAAGAGGGAGGAGCAGACGGGCTGGGGAAGGTGGAGAAGAATAGACAGGAGCAGACAGGGGGTAGAGGAGCAGAGGGAGGTGTCGTTGGAGATGGAGAAGCTGAAGAGGCTGATGGTTCTGCTGTTGCATAGAAGAGCAAAATGAGGAGTAGAGAGGTGTAAAGGAAGGAGGAGAGGGAGAAGTAGCGGAGTAGACAGGAGCAGTTGGAGGTGTAGAGGAGCAGACAGGTGCAGAGGGAGGTGTAGTTGTAATAAAGAGGAGGGGATGGAGAGGCTGAAGAGGCTGATGGTTCTGCTGGTGCATAAATGAGCAGAATGAAGAGCAGACGGGTGTAAAGGAAAGCGTAGAGGAGCAGAGGGAGGAGAAGATGAAGAGAAGGATGTGAAGAGGTGGTGCAGAAGAGCATAGAGGAGCAGAGGAGGAGCAGAGGGAGGTGTAGATGGAAGTATAGAGCAGACAGGGGCTGAGGGAGGTATAAAGTCCTGGTGGAGAACATTTGAACCAAAATATGTGCGTAAATAGTTTAATTAGCGGGATCCACACTGATTGTGTTGTAATAGCGCTCTGAAGGGGGAGCAACTTAACACGAAGAGCAAAGGGAGAGGAGACTGAGAGCATCAAAAATGAAAACTTTTCAGCAAATTTTGAATTTTCAAAACAATAAAAGGAAACATGGTGATCTAAATATTTATGTGTTACAGTTAATACCCCATAGAAGTAAAATACCCGCTCTTTAAAGCTGCACTGCGCAACTTTTCTGGTAGAGGGTCCGCTACCTACTTGTCTCTATGGAGATGTTATAGCTTGGCCCGAAATGTTCCATGGTATGACTTTAAACATATCCATTTAGCATTTATTCATTAAAAGTTGCTCAAAAACACAATAATTCCTTTTGTGAATAGGGGCGCCTCTCCACAGATCTGAGCTGTAATGTAGCGCGATTCTGTCTCCCTCATGATAGATCAGTTTAATCTGTACTGTGGAACATTCTAGACAAAGCAGTAACATTTCCATGGAGACAAGCAGGTAGAGGACCCTTCAGTAGAAACTTTAACCCACCGTAGAGGAGCAGATGGAGCCGTAGAAGATCAGACGGGAGCGTAGATTCAGAGCGAAACGTCCCATTTCCCGAGCTTGTTATTGTTAAACGCAGTTCATTAGCGCCCCCTGGATTGATGTGGTGTCAGGGCAGAAGGTTTATGAGGAAACTCCAGCTCTGGTGATGGATCTGAGGAGCTCTGAGCTGACATAAAGACAAGACGAAGTGAGCGCAGACTCCCTCACTTCACACAGACCTTGTCAGAAGAGCTTCACGCATCACAGAAGCTCATGTTTGGAGCATTTAAGTTTCCCCGAACAATAAAAGTGACAGATTTTTGTTTTAAAGAAAGAAAGAGAGAAAGACGGAGATGTATTTTGGAAGTGGTGCTGTCAAAATATGAGATGTAGGAGCTATGAAGAAATGAGGTAATACTTAAAAGTCCTATTTACACAAAATGTACTTTTGTGAGATGAGTAAAACTTTATTATTAGTCTGTCTACATCTCCAAAGCTCAAAACGCCCTGTTCCTCCTTGTGAAGTCATGATGTGGTAGTTTTCAAGTTAACCCAGAGTGGCTAGATTTGTGGTGGTTGGTAATAATAAAATGGTGAAATGAATGCTTAATTAAGGAAAATTATCCACTCGGCCCAATTGGGACTAACGTGAGTCAGTTTAGTCACATTTTCTTTGTGTTTTGGTGATTTTTAAGCAGCTTTTCTGTATTTTACCTAAACAAATGACAGTTTATGTCTCTATTTACTGTTGGCAGGGATCAAATTGGTCAAAAATAGGGACACCTGGGACATTTCTTCTATAAAACTGGAACAATCAACGGTTTTGGATAAATCTGCTGGGACAGGAGACACAGGGCTCAAAACTGGTACTGTCCCGGGGAAACAGGGACGTCTGGTTACCCTAAGTCAGGCATGCACAAACTATGGCCCGTGGACCAAATGTGGCCCTCAGACAAATTTTTCTTGGCCCTCAGGCTTCCAGGTGAATTGGCCCAAATTACCTTGAGCAGTTTTGACTGCAAGTTTTTTGAAACTCTACCTTGATAAGACAATATTTAATATTTATTGTGTGTTTTTGTGGATCTTAGCATGAATAAAGGACTGATAGCTCATTCTAACGTGTTAAACATGAATATTTCAATTATTCACTGTACTGAGCACCAGTCTGTGGCCCTCGATCGGCCCTTTGCTTCGTCTGTGTTTAGATATGTGGCCCTTGATAAAAAAAGTTTGAACACCCCTGCCATAAGTGAACAGCTCCTTTTACCTTTAGTTTAGTGGAGATCGGCAATTCTAGGACTGAAATGATCCAAATGATTCTAGTGAAGGTGTGTGGAGTTTAAAAACACAGTGGAGCACTTCCTGTATTATCACATGACATCACAAGGTGGAATAAAGTGTTTTCAGTTTGAAAGAAGAACTCAGCCTAAATCTGCAGGGTTTGTGTGTTAAACATGTGAATGAAACAAAACACAACTCCAGGTCTGTTTGTGATGAGGAAACATTAGAAAACGGATCAGAAAATATGAACTCTTTAACTACAGCAGTGTTTTATTTTTATTCATTTAATTTTCTGACCAAAACTGGGATTGTGAGTCTGACTGTGACTCTCCCAGTGTAAAATGGCTGAACGTGTTTGTCGTTCCAAAAGCCGAGCAGAGTTCGCTCCTGCTGCAGTTTCATCTTCATTAAAGGCATCGAGTCCTGAGTCTGATCAGGGACGGACATATGGCTCTGTGCGCGGCGCTGTCGTCTGATTGGACAGTTCAACTCCCCAGTGACCAGACGCACACTCACGGTTACTACAGCGACAACACACACACAGATACACAAAAACACACACACAGATACACAAAAACACACAGATGTTGGGTTTCCATACTTTCCTGGAGAGCACATGTGTAACCATAATCTACTAACTCGACTAACTCATATCTGAACTTGAAACTTGTCACATTTTTAGCTTCAACAAAATGAGGAAATCTAAACCAGGCCTCGTCAGTACTGAGATTTTGATCCGCTGGTTCGTTTGTCCAGTGTGAAAGCAAAAAAACTGCACTGGTGCGGCACATTTCAGACTTTATCACAGAGGAGGACGTGGGCCAAAGGCAGGGCTTATACACACACACACAAACACACAACTTTAGTGCACAAGCCCTGTCAGGTGCACTGATTTCACTCATCAGAGGACAGTGAATAATAGTGATGTGAATGTTCCGTATTGAAGCTTTAAAGCGTGTGCCGAGTACGGGAGGGGGCGTTTCCGCTTCATTTAGGGGAGGAGCTGAAAATGACGACGTCCGAAGCCTCGCTGCCCGGCTGTACCACGTGACTGATTCAGGAAGTGGTTTGGATTTTGCCGCGCGAGCACCTGCCGCAGTGGAGAAACTGATGTTTTTAAATAAAAAACAATGATGCGTCGCCTAAACCATCATCACTGTCCAAACTCCAACCCCAACCCCCTCACCTCACTGTAAATGATCATTTACATTTTTAATTTCCAAATAATCATGTTCCATACTGTAGTACATATATATACAATACATATACTATATATATACTACAATATACATGTTTTGAACACTTCTTTATTTTGCTGACAGTTTTATTCACAGACTTTCTGCAAAATGCCACACACTTCAAATTCATGCCGACATATTTTTGCATCCAGTAGAGGTCCTACTAGAGCAAATGAAGCTTCAAGAAGCTTTGCGCTGGAGTGAACCAGTTGGATGAAAGGCTTCAATGCTTCATGAAGCTTCATCTGCCCATCACTAGTGAATAAACTCCACTCAAACACACAGTAAAACCACGCTCACTTTCAGTAAAGACTGTGGACGGAGACTGAAGTTTTGTCTCCAGTTGTCCTCGCTCCTCCTGCTGCTGTTAGGGCAGAGGAGAGTGTCACAGCAGGACTCGCGTCACTCAGAGATGTTTCTGCTGCTGGACTTCTTTTCCCCGCTAAAGCGTCAGCACTTTAAAGCTAAAGCGAGTGTAAACAGACAGCGCTCTGTGATGACGTCATGAGGCTGTGGTTCGGTCTGATGCAGCTCTAAGTCATGGTGTGAGTTTGGATCACAGAGTTCCACAGTCGGGTTTGAGCGCGGATCATAAAGACCAGAGTGAGCGTGGCCTAAGTCTTTGGAGAGGAAAAGTTTTAAACTGAAATCAGATTTTAAAAAAAACATTCACCAGCAGTGGTCAGTAGCCCTCTGTCCCTCAGTCCCTCTGTCCCTCAGTCCCTCAGTATTCCTGATGTCTCGTCCAGACTCCAGACTGTGTCCCTCAGGACGCTCCAACCTAATGACAACCAGAGGATGTGAGGAGACACTTAAACATGTCACAGCAGCAACAGTTTCACAGCATTACATCAGCGCCCGGCTCCGTGTGTGTGTGTGCGTGTGCGTGTGTGTGTGTGTATGTGTGTGTGCACGCTGCTAAAAACAAACAACTTTGAGCTGATTGAACATTGATTTGAGTCGTTCTCCTGAGAAGTTAAAGATTCTGTATGTAGCCTTCACTAACCTGCAGACAGAGACACGTCCTGCAGACAGAGACTTGTCCTGCGTTTGTCTCAGTCTCAGTTTATGGACAGGCTCATGTGAAGCTCAGAACCTCCAGAATTCCCTCCCTGAGCTGCAGAGGCTGCACTAGCACTGACTCTGGGGTTTAGGGAGTGACCGTTCAGATCAGACAGAGACATTTTAGGTTTGAAACACTGAAGAGGATCAAGTCGAGTCACTGGTTCAGCTGGTTAGAAATACAGCCTAAAAAAAAAACAAAAAACAAAAAAAAACAAGTCTTTCAGCTCAAGTCAAAAGTCAAGTGAAGCTTTTTGTAACGTCAGTCAAGTCTGAAGACGCTCGCCTGGGCTGTTGGCGCAGATTGGCAGCGTTCCTTTGTCAGTCTGACTTGCGGCTAACTAATGAGCTTAATATTTATCTTATGTTTTTTTTAGACACTAGAATATAACATTTAACAAAATACAACAATAGACATAAAAATAAAACACAAAAACCTAAAACAATACCGAAAACAAATAAAACAAAAAAACTCCCCATCCCTTCCTCCCAAACACACGCACAAATTTAACCGAATAATTTGCTCTCTTATTTACTTCTTTCTACATTTTAAATACAACTGAAGATTATCAATATATAAAGCAAGACATATGGAATTATGTATGTAGAAAAAAAAACCCTCAACAGGCCTTCTCTCATTGATCTTCATGAGGAAGTCTCCTGAAATGGTTTTCATATCATTTTCATTTCAAACAAAAATAGAGTCTAAGCGGTGCTGCTAATGTTCTCCATTGTGCGATTATGAACTAAAACTACCCAAAAAATGTACTTTTAAAAAATAATCAAAGTGATGTTGGATATATAGATAGTTTTAATATTTTGTGTGCGTCTGTGTGTGTGTGTGTGTGTGTGCGTGTGTGTGTGCAGTATTAGCCCTGACAGATCGCACTGTTAATTGCTAATTGTGTTTCTCATTAGGCGCGGCGGGGTGACAGGTGTTGTGGAGTGTTGTGAGTGGTTTGGGCCCCCAGATGAGTTGGACGGGCCCCCGGTGAGCTGGTTAATGGCTCCCCCGAGGGCCTGCATCAGCCCCGGGGCGAAGCGCAGCACGGGGCCCCGCTTTGGAAACTGTCTCAGCGGCGGAGGCCCCTGGGAGCCCCCCTGAGACCGCCGACACGTAACAGTTCCAACTCCAAATGTAAATAGTGTAAACGTGTAAACATTTTCAATCTTTTGAGCCTAATCGTGCGTCCGTATGGTGTAGTGTGTGAGGAGAGGAGGAGGGACGGACGGCCGCACTCGGAAAGAAAATCGAACAAAAATAAAACATAAAGTGAACAATGTGATTTGAACAAAATGCCTTTAAAACATATAGATTCATATGAACATAATGTTGTGTATTAGATTTCAGATTAGATTTCATTGTGTATTGTGAAAAAGGTATAAAACAGAAAAACACAAGTCTCCTGCACCACAAACCAACGTCTGAACACAGAGCTGAACTCCAGTACAAACTGTCGCGGTTTGGGGGAAATCGTTTATGATTAACTCACGTAATTTGTGAGCAGGATTTTAAGATCAAGCCTATGGAAGCCTCGCCGCCAACATGAATTCTCATGATTTTTGTGAGTTCTCAAACTCTTGAGAATCGTTTTAGGCTCCGGCTGAAGCGTTCACTTATCAGAGGTCTGACCAATCACAGGGCAGCATCGTGGAAGCCAGAGCTGAACAAAACAAACATGTCGGTGCAAACAGATGAACTTCGGCCTGTTTTAGCAGAAGATGTCTGTGTTTCTCAAAACAAACAACAAAACATTTTCAGCTTGTTTCACTGTTGTGACGCTTCCACCAATCAGGATGAAGTATTTGAACGCTTTAATCATTGGTTACGATCGTTTTCAGTCCGAGTCATTCACGATTTATGTGGAACAGAGGGTTACACATGACTCTGATCAGAGGCACGTTATTATCAACACGTTTCAAAATAGATTTTTCTATTTATTTAGGTGAAGTTGCTGTACTTCCTGGTTAGACAATGGCAGCAGGTCTGACATACGTAGAGCTCCATACGTGTTACCTAGCAACCATGACAACAATGGTTGAAACTGATCCATAAATTACACAATATTTAAATAAAATAAACTGATGGACAAATGCCCTGAGTGTGAATCATCTCTGCATTTTAGATTTGATGACATAAGTAGAGGGATTCAGATTTAGAACTCCTCTTCCTCTTTTTTGTGCTGTTTTTCCTCAACATTTTGCCACAGAAACTAACCGACCAAACCAAATAACAGGCCTAATAAAAGTATCCCAGCAAAAACAAGTCCTATTGACTTTGTGCTTCTGGGCCAGACACTTCTGTTGTCGTGTGAGTGAGTGTGTTACTCTTCCCCCTGACCTTAGTCTGTGTAATAGAATCCCTCACTGGGGCCCTGTGTTTACCGAGCACAGCCGTGTGGACCTGCTTCCTCCTATTGTCACAGGACACTGATTATCTGCTGCCTGGGGCCCCTGGACTGGCCCCGGCTGCACTTGGCTCTCATTAGCGCGCTGAGGATTGGCTCCATGACCCGAGGAGGCCCTCGGTGGGACGGGCCCCTGTGGACGGCTCTCGGCGTTAATAATAATCCTGATCAGAGCGCGATGGCAGTTGGGGCCCGTGTTCTGTGGGCTCCCAGGGGACTAATGGAGAAGAGCTCAGAGGAGGAACATGTAAACAGCAGAGAGCACAGGTCTGCACCAGAACAAGAAGAAGAAGAAGAAGTAGAGAGGAACAGAGGAGTGCAGAACGATCACAAGATCAAAGTATCCCGACAGCAGATTTACATGGACGGACGTGTTATAGAAGCAGCTCTTGCACTGTGCTCTGTCTGCATGTGTGTTAGCATGCTAGCTGTTGTTTGTTTTACCGAAATGTAAAAACTCCTCTCTGGTCTCTGAGAGTTGTGAAAAGTGCTTATAAACTCATGGTGGTGAATAATTAGGATGCCCTGAATGCAAAAGGGAAGTGAGGAAGAACTTTGGACCACAGTAAACTGTTTCAGATGAACTGGTTCTGTTCTTTTTTAAAACAGTAAACGGCTAAATGTGGTTAAACGTAAAAGGTTAAAGGTTAAAGGTTAAAGGTCAGGTCTGTGGAAGGGCAATAAACATCTGTAATTGCAATAAAGTTTGATCCCAGGTAAAGCATTAACATCTCCATGGAGAAAAGCAGAAAAGTTACATAATGCACCTTTACCCACAGTTCATATGAAAATAACATTCACTGTCACTGCAGCATTTGCATTTACTGTAAATATCAGGGCCCCGTCCTGAGGGCCCCTCACTGCCCTTTCTGTAACCTGTGTAAACATGAGTGTACCTCCTATTCTTCCATCAGCAGCTCAGGGGCCTCAGGTCCCAGCTGAGGACGGCCCCTGGGGGCCCTTTATTTTCCAGCGCACGCTGCAGATCCGGACACTGCAATTAGCTCATTATGTACGCTAACAACTGGAGCAAACAAGCACAGAGCACCTGACTGACAGGTGTGGCCCTGCACACACACGTGAGTGGGGTGGGCTCTATAGTGCACACTTTAATGGGGTTGTGTACTGTACGTAACAGAAGTACTGCGAGACTCCTGCTCCAGACAAACACACTCTGAGTATTTTTATTCTGGGACAGACTGTCCGGGTCAGAGCAGAAATCAGATTCAAACAAACATTTGGTTTTATTTCAGGTTTTATTGGGCTTCACTGTTGTAAAGAAAACGGCCAAACTGAGGAGGACAAAGTCTCTGTGTTCTGACCCAACCTGCCATATCTGGGCCACTTCAGCACACAAGAGCAAGGCCTGATGGGAAACCTCACACCTGGCCTGTTTGGGGCCAGACCTCCTGATCTTGAGCTGAAGCTGTGCAGGGCTGGGCCTGGTGTTGGATGGGAGAACCTGAGAATACAGGTGGTACAGTGGGGCAGTAGTTGTGTCTTTAGGCAAGACACTTCACCCCCAGTGCCTGGTATGAATGTGGTGTGTGAGTGTTGGTGGTGGGAGGGGCCGATGGTGCAGGGAGCCTCACTTTTGTCAGTTTGCCCCAGGGCAGCTGTGGCTACAATAGTATCTTAGCATCACAGAGTGTGGAGTGAATGAAGAATGCCCCTCTCCACAGAGTCACAGTCTGTTCTTCAGTTTACACAGCTTCTGTCGCTTCTTATTGACACATTTGAGGGATACATTTCCCCAGCAGCAGGATTACTCTCTCTCTTTCTTTCTTTTCTCTCTCACTCACTTTGTTTTCCTCCCTCTCTCCCCTCTTATCTACTCTTTCTCTCTCCTCCCTCCCCCTCTCTTTTCAGACCCAGTAAACACGTCTGTCTGGATTCATTAGCGGGCCCCTCGTCATTGCTGGCCCCTCCGCTCTGATCGTCTCTCTCTCCCACAAACTATTAAGACTATTAACTGTCCACATCTGTTTTCCATTAGCGCGCAGTCACCTCCTCGTGGAGCAGGAAACAAAGCTGCGTGACAAAGAGTCGGACTGTTGATGAATCTGAAATGACAAAGATCTGCTCATGTGTTCTGTCATGTTTTATTTGCAGTTATGTCAGTCTGTAGTTAAGTCCTCATCTACCAGGGGACGCTATACGCCGGGTTCATATGACGTCATAACATTTTACAATCCTGATAGTTTAAAGGTCCTGTATTACGCAAAATTGACTCTTGTGAGCTTTAAGTCATGTTAGAATGTTGTTACCTCATCAAAAACAGACCTGGAGTTGTGTTTTGTTTCATTCACACATGTTTGAGTAACACTTTATCATCTCCAAAGCTCAAGATGCTCTGATGTCACCACCTTGTGATGTCATGTGCTTATACAGGAAGTGCTCCATTGTGCCTTTGTGCCTCAGTCAAAGATCTCAGGTCAGTTTCACAGGAGGACTGGTCAGGGAAGGTCAGCAGATGAAGAGCCAAAAGTGTCCCTCCTCTGTATCCTGCAGCATCACAGCAGCCTGCAGGGGGCGCCAGGTGAACACAACAGCAAAGGCCTCACTCCTACTCTGCTCTGGTGTTTCAGTTGGTGTTGAAATGGTTCATTCGCACAAAGGATTCGAAGGTCTCAGGATTTCCTCTGGAAGGTCTTCTGCCATGAGAAATATTCTGTAGCATCTCAAATGTCCATAGCTAGCTAAAAATATGTAGGGTTTGAGTGTTAAACAAGTGTGAATGAAAAAAGCATACGGAAACAATATAAAAAAAATAAATAAATAAAAAAAAAATCAGAAAACTGTGTAATATAGGCCCTTTAAAATGGATAAATTTAGTTATGTGTCATAGGGGTGTGGTCTGTCATGGTGGAAATACTCCGTTCACGTGAATTTAAGGCCTTTCCTTGTGGATTATGAGTATTTTGAGCACAAGTAATTAGCGCCGAAATTCAAATGGAGTCAGAATTCGCAGACGTTGAGGACACAGGATTATCCCAGAAAAGTAAACAGGTTTCTCAGATTGTTTGGCTCCGAGCTTTAGGGACCAGAGCAACACGACCACAGCAAACAGAAGCTCGACAGGGCGCAAAACCAGGATTATGCCGTCAGACTCTGCAGGCAGCCATTTTGTTTGGCGTCAGAGATCGGGCCGAGTGACATGACGTTCCAGAATAAATCGGCTCTTTTCAATGGTTCCTTAACAACATTTTTGAAAAGAGCCGAATCTTTTACCTTCTAAGTTGGATGCATTTAAATACTTACTAACACTGAAACACCACCAAAAGATTCAAATCCCATAAAAGAACCGAAAATCCCAGTTTGTTTATATTGTTTGTACATTAAAATAATTGGTTGCGATTGTTTTCAGTGAGCGCCATCCCAGTTTGAAGTCAATCTGGAGAGAACCATGTAAGGAGTATTACACAAAATCGACTTTTTTGGAGTTTTCTACCATGTTATAACGTTGTTCCCTCATTGAAAACATGTCTAAAGAGGTTTTAGATATTATACATGTATGTTTGAGTAAACTAGTGATCTCTCCTAGGCCCTATTCGAACCCTCCTTAGAGTTAGCTGTAAGATTCTGTACAAGGCTCCGCCCACAAGTCTACATCACCCATGCTCCCACACGGCAATTCTCCATAAAAATACCAAAACATGAGACAAAACTGGACACAGCAACTTGACTTAGCTGATTGTGTTGTGACAGCGCTCTGAAGGGGGAGTAACTTAGCCTGGAGAGCAAAGGGAAGGGAGACTCAGAGCATCAAAAACACAACAATGAAACTTATAAAATATGTTAATACGTTGTTTTTGGTGAATACAATAAAAGGAAACATGACGACTTAAGTATGTTAGCTCAGTCAGTCGGGCGTTTGTCGACTGATCCGAAGGTTGGTGGTTCGAATCCCGCTCTCGGTTGAGCCGTTGGATCTACTAACCCACAGGTTGGTGGTGCAATTCCAGCTCCCACACAAATGCTGTTGTAAAATCACTTTGAAAAGAGCCTTGAATACAAAAATGTCACCACTTACCATTTACCAGTTAAAGCTGTATTATGTAACTTTTCGGTTGGGGGTCCGTCACCTTCTTTTTTCTAGGGATACGTCATTGCTCTGCCTGGAATGTTCCACAGTGTGACATTAAACAGCTCTACTTTACATTTATTCAATTACAGGTGGTTTTAAAGCTCAAAAATACCTAGAAAAACAGACATTCTGACTGTGAGCGGGGTCGCCTCTCCACAGATCTGACTTAGACTTTAGACTTTATTGATCCACAAGGGAAATGATTTGGACACAGTCGCTCAAACATCACAATATAATATAATAACAGAGAGTAACAAAAATAGATGGTGTAGCAAAAAGAGCAAGAGACACGTGTCAAATGAGACATAATTATAAAAATAAATGTATATGAACAAGTCAAAATAAAATAGAAAAATAAGTAATAAAATATAAAATAAACTATAAAATCACAGCTATAAACAAGAGACAAGAACGACAGTGTAAATACTCTGCTGATTGACAGGGCATAAGGTTATCTGTTACTTAAGACTGAGTTGTACAGTTGTAGGGAGTATTATCTCCTCTGTCCCTCTATAGTCTGGTGCAGTGGGTGAGCAGGAGTGTCCATGATGGGGAGCAGTTTGTCCAGTGTCCTCCTGTTCCTCACGTGTCCATCTGACCTGTAACTTTGCCTGGTTTTCACTCCATGACGATAAAAAGGTTTAATGCCACACTGTGAAACATTTCAGGTGTTACAGGTGTTCACAAAGCCTGGATAATGCAAAAGAGCAATTCTTTAAACTCCACTTTGTAAAAACGGTTCATTATTATGAGACAGTGCACGCGCAGCTTTTATACTTTGTTAGATTCAACTTTTTCTTTTTTGAGCAACTTATTGGGCGGCGGACAGCTGTAATAATCATCTCCGTGGGGAAATTACACTGTTTTCTGTAATTATTGGTTATTTACCCGAATGCAAATCAGACGTAAACACAGCGGGAGGCACAAGATGTTCAGTCAAACGTGGGTTTATTCTGCGAAATTAATTGGCTGTTCTGTCGCCGCCGCAAAAGTGGAATTTTCACGACTCTTTTTGTTGTTTCCAGGTTTGTGTTTCCGCTCACCCAGACGCCTGGCTCCTGTCCTCACACGCACACTTCGGCTTTATCTGTGTTTTTGTGCGGTTTTCCAGAAGAGCTTCAAGATTAATGACAGTATAATCCAAATAGGGATGAGCAGTTGAGACTTTGTAGGTGTGATGTTAACTGGAGGTGCTGCTCTGTCTGTAGCTGTGTCACTCAAGTTAAACTGTAATCAGAGCTTTGTTTTAATGTTGAAACTTTTTGGTTTGGGGTCCGTCACCTGCTTGTTTCTATGGATATGTCTTTGCTTTGCCTGTAATGTTCCACAGTGTGACATTAAACAGCTCTACTTTTACATTTATTCAATCACAGGTGGTTTTAGAGCTCAAAAATACCTAGAAAAACAGACATTCTGACTGTGAGCGGGGTCGCCTCTCCACAGATCTGACTTGGAACTTGGTCTGGTTTGGTCTCCATGAAGATAGAAAGGTTTAATGCCATACTGTGGAACATTCCAGACAAAGCAATAACTTTTCCATGGAGAAAAGCATTTGACGGACCCTCCACCAGAAAAGTTACACCATGCAGCTTTAAAGAAGACATAACACTTGACCTGCTCTATAATTATTACATTATCTATGATTCCTGCGAATAAAGTTATAATTTGCGCTTTTTAAATCACAATGACGACAACAATAAAAGGAACAAACGCTCTGACTTCCGCTTTAGAAAAGTGTGGAGTCCAATGGAGCCGACGTGGACGTAAACGTCATGACGACAAAGCGCCGCATGGGCCCCTCCTATGGATAGAACCAAACCAGGACTGAACCAGGACTAAGGCCCAATCCCAATCCTCCCCCTTAGCCCTCTGTCTTTGTCTTAGCCCTACCCCTTAGCTCTACCCCTCTGTCTTTAAACAGAGGGGTAAGGCAAAGGGGTGTGTTTTAAACCCTTAGAAATGGGACACCCCTTTGCAGTCGCAACAATATGACATTATTTTTAAAGTTTTGAAGTATTGTGCTCCTTTTGAGTTTGTTTTAAATGAACTTTGCAAAAAGTCAAATGTTTTTTAAATTTTTTATTTTTTTTTTAATTACTATACTGTACAACATATGTAAATCAAATTTTAATCAACTGTAACACAAAAGTAAAATGCTGCAGAGGTGGACGGAGTTGTAGAGGATGCCTGGTACACACAAAAAAGAAAACAAAATTAATACATAGTCATAAACATATATAGTTGTTGTGGTACCTACAAATATTATAGAATGTAATATACCTTATATTTTATTTTCCAATTCTCCCACTTCTTTGAAGCTTGTTGGGCTGACACAACTCCAACAAGTCCAGCCTCCTACAAGAAATTTCTAAACAAAATACAAATGTGATTAATAACATGTCATTTTTAATATAAATAGAGGATAATTTACAAGGCGAAACGAAACAATAATATTTTAGGCCATGCATGTTCGTAATACTTTACACATTCTACGTAACATGTGTATAGTTCTAAAAGCGCATGAGACGAGTTACGAGGCGAAATGAAAACATATACAGATACAGCGATATATTTGACACATTCTAGTCTAACATATATGCGTATATAGTTCTTTTAGGCCATGCATGTTCGTAATACTTTACACATTCTACCGTAACAAGCGTATAGTTCTAACCGGGCATGTTACGATAAGCCGTATATGTCAGAAAGCGTAAATGCAGGCGCCATGAGTATACCTACAACTTTTCAAAAGTTACTACAGTTTTATACAACTTTTTATGAGGTTCTTGAGTGCAAATACTCACATTTGTCCAATTTCTTCCCGATTGCTCGACACTTCCCGATTTCCGTGTTGCTTTTTGCTCCGACTTGCGTTAAGCCACGCCTATCCCCTTTGCGCAAAGGGTGCATCTGAAAACGCTTTGCGCAGAGGGCTAGAATAGCCCTTCCCCTTAGCCCTCGCACTTATAGAAAAGAGTATTGGGACACCCCTCTGTCTCTCGTGAACGCGCACAACAGAGGGTTAGGGCTAAGACAGAGGGCTAAGGGGTAGAATTGAGACGCAGCCTAAACCAGGACTAAACCAGGACTGAACCAGGCCTAAACCAGGCTGTGGGCCCCTCCTGTGGACAGCTGCACATCACTAGAGCAGAGCCTTTTTTTTTTACATTTGGACCAAAACGACGACGCGACGCTGCCCAATCCTACGAGTATCACGGATTAAAGGTTTTATGGAGGGTTTTTTTTTTTTTTTCAAATTGTCAGTGAAAGTTCAAAATATCATTAAAGGGATGCATCAGCCTTGTAATTATGATGACCCAAAAAAAAAAAAAAAGAATGAAAATGCATCAGCTGTGGACGTGGTGGGTCCAGATAAACATTCTTTATCTATTGGCTGTTTGGTCGTCATTCAAACTTCCTGCGTTTCTAGTGTAACTGACTCTCCGTCGCGCTGGGATTACGTGGTTTACATTCGCCTCTTACGCATTCCACATATATAAGACACCGTTTAGTGTCTGAAAAGTCAATTTTGAAGAATAGGTCTGATTTAACACGATCTGACCAGAAAAAGCTGACATACATGGAGCTACAACAGGTGACAAGCCCTTCTCAAATAACACTACAGTCCCAAGCTAGCTAGCATTAGCATTAGCCAACAGTTTTTCAGTTCGTCCCGCTCACCATTTTGTTGAAAATCAAACTCCTAAACAGGACCATGAACGCTCGCACTGACCACAGGCTCCTGAAAATGTGCTCTTTTAATCACTTGTGTTTTTTTCTGGAGTTTTAAGACTATTTAAAAACATTTTGGCAGTGTTTGCTAATGTGTTCATTGTGTCACCGTGGTAACTGCCGTACACATGCATGCAGAACCCCCTAGCAATTTGAGTTGGTGCAATTATCAGATAACAAAAGCTGTAATTGTTTAGAGGAGAGAATGTCCAATGCAAAGTACAATATCCTGTCTTTACTGAAAAATCTAGTTGAACCTGTAGTTTTAGACCTCTACAGATGTGCCAGATGCCCTCCCTGTGTCTCCATATGGTCATATTCTATGTAAAAGCTGCTAACCCTGGAGTTTAAACCTCTATAAACCTGTTATTATTCTGTTTTATCAAAATTGTGCAGAACTAAATTGAAATTGCAATTTGATTAACATAACGCAATCAGGAAATCACAAAGGCTGAGGTAACATCATTTCCCTCACAAACAACAGAATCTCCTGTCTTATTCTGCATAAAAAACTGTAATTCCTGTAGTTTAGAGCTGTACAAACATGTTCTGAAATGCCCCTGTGTGTCAGATGCCCTCCCTGGATGTGTAAAAGTTGCTAAATCTATAGTTTAAACTTCTACAAACCTGTTCTGAAATACGTGGGATTCTTGTGTTTCTTTATCAGTTCAGATTTTAACACTCCTGGAGTTATTTACAGTGTGCACTTTAAACGAAATCCTACTTTTTAAACATATATTGCAAGTCTAATCGCAATACTTGACAGAAAATAGACAATTATTTTGTTTCACCAAAATTGTGCAGAACTAAAAAAAAATTGAAAATTGAAATTGCAATTTGAATAAACGCAATCAGGAAATCACAAAGGCTGAGGTAACATAATTTCTTTCACAAACAACAGAATCTCCTGGTTTATTCTGTATAAAAACTGCTATCGCTGTAGTTTAGAGCTGTACAAACGTGTTCTGAAATGTCCCCATGTGTCAGATGCCCTCCCTGTGTCTAACCCTGTAGCTCAAACGTGTTCTGAAATGTGATTCTTGTATTACTTTGTCTTTTTGTCAATTCTCCTGGAACTCTGACCTGAATCCTATTGGTAAAACTTAAAGCTGCACTGCGCAACTTTTCTGCTGGAAGGTCTACTATTTGCTTGTCTCCATGGAGAGGTTATTGCTTTGCCTGGAATGTTCCATGGTATGACTTTAAACATTTCCATCTCGCATTTATTCATTAAAAGTGTGTTTCTGTTGTTCTAAAACACAATAATTCCTTCTGTGAATAGGGGCGCCTCTCCACAGATCTGACCTGTAATGTAGCGTAGTGCTGTAACCTTCCCGTCTCCCTCGTGACAGATGGGTTTAATCTATACTGTGGAACATTCTAGATAAAGCAATAACATTTCCATGGAGACAAGTGGGTGACGGACCGTTCACTAGAAATGTTACGCAGTGCAGCTTTAATTCTAATCGCAATCACAAATCCTCCCAAATTGAATCACTTATGTTGATTTTTCTTTTATTTTTCTCCACAAACATTAAAAATAAATTGTAAAAGATAAGAGATAAGATAAGATAAGATAATCCTTTATTTGTCCCACAATGGGGAAATTGCAGTGTCACAACGCAAGTTTCAGAAACAGTAGGAAAATAAGAGCATGCATCAAAATCAAGATAAATAATAATAAGTATTTACAATCAACTAAAAACACAACACTGTAAAGCTCAAAGACACAGGAACGTTGCACAATAAGTGTCTTTGATTCTGAAGCGAACAAACAGCAGTTAAAGTGACTCCAGTATAGTAATATATAATATATAATATTACTACAATAAAGTGACTCAGATGGTTGTGTACAGTGCAGTGATGGACAGTGGTGGTTTAATAAGTAGCAGGTAAAGTGACTTTAAATAATATTGCACATTGTTATTATTACTATGGAGATGACACATGGTTGCTATGGAGATGACACATGACTAGCATTGATCATTGTACAGTCTGACAGCAGCAGGAAGGAAAGACCTGCGAAATCTCTCTTTAACTCTCTCTTTAAAAAGGGACTTATAACACAGTTTGTTAGAAAAAACAAAACAAAAACAAACAAAAAATGACAATAATAACGACATATTCACGCAAAGATAAGACTTAAAAGGTGCACATATGTAAAATCTGTAGTGGAGGGTTCACCACTTGGGCAAATGTTCCACTGTAGGGCATTTTTCTTCTTTAAAAGCTGCACCGTGTAACTTTTCTTCTGGAGGGTCCGTCAGATGCTTTTCTCCGTCGAGACGTTGTTTGTCTGGAATGTTCCACAGTATGGCATTAAACCTTTTTTATCTTCTTGGTGACCAAACCAGACCAAGTTCCAGGTCAGATCTGTGGAGAGGCGACCCCGCTCACAGTCAGAATGTCTGTTTTTGTTTTTCTGGGTATTTTTGAGCTCTAAAACCACCTGTAATTGAGCTAGCTGTTTAATGTCACACTGTGGAACATTCCAGGCAGAGCAATGACAAACAGGGAACGGGCCCGCCGCAAGAAAAGTTCCACAGTGAAGCTTTACCTTTACTTTTTTTTTTCCTCAAGCTACAGTTTATTATTGTTTCATTATTACATGTATAGCGTTCATAATTTCATGTCTGACTCTCATAAATATTGCCATAAATGAGTCCAAGCGCGCAACTCTGCGCTCACACTGACATCTAGTGGATCGTTTATGTCACTGCATGGACTGGAGGGGCAAAATGTGTTAGTCTGAGGTGTGTAGAGTACTCAAATACTGTACTCAAGAGTATAATGCTACTTCAAAAGAATTACTCAAGTTGAAGTACAAAGTGGTCCAGGAAATTACTCAAATAATATTTCTCACATTACCCTTTTGTACAACAACTCAGCCTTACATTAACAGATAAACCTCTGTCCCGTCAATCATTGGTTTTTCCTTAGACCTCTTGTATAGCTGAGATTTTTATTACTTATTTTTCTTTTTTATTTTCACTTGTACAGATACATTTAAATAATAATTGCCTTACGCCTAAATGTCTCTGGCTATTGTTTTTGCTACTTATAAATGGTAATAATACATTATAAATATTTTTACTCTTTGTTATTCTTTTATTGTGATGTGTGAAGCTCCTGTGTCCAAATAATTTCCCTTGTGGATCAATAAAGTTTGTCTAAGTCTAAATAAGAATAAAACGCATTTGATAAAAACTACGACTGAAGTAAGAGGAACTGAAGGGACATAACACCTGCTCAGTGGTGGAAGGTAACAAAGTAAGAGTAGTAAAGTACTGTGTGTAACTTTTGTGCAAATTTTTGGGTATCTGTACTTTATTTAAGTACATTTTAAAGTTGGTATTTTTTACTTCACTACATTTGAGAGCAGGTATCTGTATTTTCTACTCCACTACATTTTTTAACTGGACTGAAAAGTAAAAAGTAGTTTTCTTTATGGTTTGAGATCTGCTGAAAAAGCTGAGATTTATTTTTAGCACATTTCATTTGTGTTAACGTCCAAACTTTGAGCAACAAAAAAAAAACAAAACAAAAAAAAAAACAGTCACAGTCAAAGCAAGGGCATAATCCCAGTGATGGAAGGAAACAAAGTAAAAGTAGTGAAGTACTGTACCTGTAGGTATCTTTAGTGAATTTGAAGTAGATATTTTTATTTGACTAGACAGAGCCTAGGAACAGTAGGCCTATAAAAATGGTCTGAAATGAGTTTAAATTTAACGTAGAAAAGACGTCAACACCGACCTGATTTGGACTGAAATTAGCCCTCATCCAGAGGTCCTGGGAACGTCAATACTGGAAAAAAGACACATCTGGCGCCACAGTCTGGACCTTCAGTGGACCGAGACGGACGTACAAAAAATGACCCTAAAATGACGTTGTTTCAGTGTTTCTTTGCGCAGTGGGTTGGATCCGTGTGAAAGGCCGTGCCGACACTCACCCTGCTCACAGATTGTTGTTTGAATCACGGGAAAAGCACAAGGCAAAAAGTGGAGCTTTGTGTGGACGGCAAAGAGGACGCTGGAGTACTTTGAGTCATTTTGTCTAGTTTTCATATGGCCAACTGTTCCTCTTTGGTTGAATCAGGAGTCCAGGAGAGATTTGGAGCTGTTGTCGATCAAAAAGGCAAATAAAACAGCTGATTTACCAAGTATGTTTTATAGTCACATAGAAGAACAATCCTGAGGTTCTGTTTTCACTGATGGGTCTAAGGATCCAAACTGCAGAATGTCACACTGAAATGAGTAAGTCTCTGCCTCTGAGTCCCTGAGCGTCTTTACAGTGAAGCAACACGCTGTTTATTAGACCTAGATTCAGACAAACTTTATAGATCCATGGAGCTCATCAGAGCCTTGGTGCATTGTGGGAATCCAAATGATTTAAATTGCATTAATAATTTCACAATTTTCATTGTGGCAATAAACAATCACATGAGGCTCTTATGCAACACGTCTGTGCCAAACTTTAGCTGTTCTGATCTGGTTTAATCATCGTCTGTGTGGATCAGCCAATCGCAGCTCTTAATATGGCTCCTGTAATCAGAGCCACACACCTGCCGAACATCACCATCAGCTCTGAAACTGTCGGAGCAACAAACAAACCGTCCCTTTGTCACTCACACGTTTTTAGCTCCTGATTTGGATGAACTTTGGGTTTTTGCTTAAACCCGTTTGTCCAGGACCTGCCAGCTCCTGCCCAGCTTTAATAAAAACACTTTGGGTCTTCTGCTGTTGTCTGCTTCTGGGTCCAAAGTGGTATCCACATAAAGAGTTTATTTAAATCAGAATCATGAGCAGATTCAAGGAACAGGTACTTTAAAAAGTTGAGTGAACTCAAATGAATTTTACATTGACATTATTGTTGTAAGTCCAGTTGCTTTGCATCATTTTCCTGGGCAAAAGTCTAATTCACGCACTGTTGCCATGGAGTGAAATACTGTAAGTACAACATAAATGAACTTTTATAGTTTAAGATACATCAATCTGAACATTTGCTGTTCAAACCTAAAGTGCAGCCAAACAAAGAGCTCAAACTTCAACAGTAACAATCTAAAACTTTTCACACCGCTAAAACAAAAAATGACAAAACAAAATGCTTCAAGACAAACTGCAATACTTGAATACGCTGTAAAGGAGATTTAGGCGTAAACATTTCATTGTCATTAAAGAGTTTTGTTTGCTACAAATAAGAAAAAGTCTGAACAGATGTGGCGGCGGATTTCCATCTTCTTTCCTTTCAGGTACTTTTCTTCTGGCTCTGCACCTGTTTAATAAGAAACTGCGATGTCAAAATAAATTTAAAACTAATCTTTATAAACCTTTTACTATCCTCTGTGTTTGTACATAAACATGTAAAATCAAACACGCAGCAGAGCAGTGGACAGTGGCACAGACGCGGTGCAGTAGTGTCCACTCCCGGACATCTGTCCCACTGGAGCCACAAGCAGCTCCTCACACACGAGGCCTGGACATGGAGAAACATCTCACAGCAGAAATCACCACATTTTTTCCTCCTTCCCTGGTCACCTGATTATTGTCAATAACATTCTGGAGATAAAAAATAATGTTGAGGTGCAGTTTTGTCATTTGGCCCATGGACTAAAGCTCTCTGAAACCTCTGACCCCTGAAGATCCCTGGTCTGTGGTCTGGAATACAGCACAGAAACCCGACCGAAGTCCGACGGGTTCGGACAAATATTTAGAACTTATGTTTGGGCTCTGGTCGGACTCGGACACATCAGCGCGTCTGCTGTTTCCTGTCGACAGTAAAACGACTCGCTCTGAGACTATGAAGTGTTCAAAGATCAGAGCTCTGCACTTCAGTTTAGACACAAGTCAAAACTGTGTTATTATTATTTATGAAATGTGGTGCAAAACTTCAGATACAGAAGTGCTCCAGAGATAAAAATCCTCCAGCTGAGGTCCTGACCAAGACCAGCAATAAGATCATGGAGATGGTCCCCGAGCGCCTCATGTGCCGCCCACTGCTCCTGATAACAAAAAAATAAAAAATAAAAAAAATAAAAATAAAAATAAAAAAATAAAATCAGAGTATACGACCATCACTCCAGACAGTGTGAGTTTAGGGAATAATTTGAACCACCTTAAAATTGTACAAAATCACACAGTGTGAGCCCAGCTTTAGGACTGGAGTTTGTCAAACCGTTTAAAATGAACTAGTTCTGTTTTTGTTTTGTTTCACATTTTGCAGACAGTAAAAGCTGGGTGGCCTACAGCTCCCTTTAACGCCCTCTTGTGTGTTTGTTCTGGTCAGTGAATGTGACTTTTGAAGTAAATGTACCACATAAGCAGACTGCACTGTGCATTTTGCTGATCTGAACTTCCTTCAGCTGTATTAAATATTCAAATGGGTCACTGCTGACGTGAGGGAACGGAGAGAGAACGTTCTGCTGAGGTCAGGAGTATGTCCAGTCTGCATCGTGCCTCCACGACCAGCAGAGGGCACTGTGTCTCCACGACCAGCAGAGGGCACCGTGTCTCTACAACCAGCAGGGGGCAGCACAGTCTGACATACAAGTCCTGTGCCTAAATGAACTATATGCACTGTGAAAGCAAAAATATTTGAGTGTAATAATAAAAATTAATCTGTAACTCCAACAGCAATCACCAAACTCACTGTCCAGTTTAAAGTGGGACTAACCACATTAACTTAAAAATTAACTTAAAAATTACAGTGGCCTTTGGAGACAGCACAAACTTGAATTTAGGTGTTTTTTTTTTGTTGTTTTTGTTTTTTTTTACCAGAAAGCTGCACATTTACCTAGTTTGCACTGAAGTCTGCAAAAATAACAGTAGAAAACCGTAGATAATGCTCTTAACACCGTGTACACAGTGCAGTAGTGAAACACATGATTTAGTGTTTAAATATCTTTGTTCAATATTTACTAAAGGCGAACAGGCTGCACTTCTACTTTTTACAATAAACTGTTTTCTTCGTATGATTTGTAAAAACTGAGTTAATTATTAGTAAATGACTTAAAAGCTTGTGAAACATTAACTCAAGTTGTACAAATGAGATACAACTTAGTGCGCAGGACCCAGAACCACCGGGCCAGGGTCCAAAACTGGGCCGTCTGGTATATTATATTAAAATATTAGCCTACATTTAAAGAAATTTTACTTTTTATGTTTTTATTTTTTAATTTTTTTACAATCTACCACTATGTTTTTGTGTTTTAATCTGAAAATACAGTGCAAATTAACAGCATATATTGGTATTAACATGTTTTTTTTTTATTATTATTGTTAAAACATTATTACATCTAAAATTCCATCCAAAATGCAGGAAAAATATCACACAGGGAAGGCAGTTTAACCTTAATTTAACAAAATAAAAAGGATTTATTTTTATTGGTCTGATCTCTTACTGTGTAATTTAGACACGTTTTGGTCCTCGTTTACATTACGGTTGCTCGTTAATGCTTAAAACCAAAACAAAACGTAAATCTAATGTTGTTAACTGTTTTGGTGAAGTGTCTAACCAAAGTCTGTCAAAGGCATTTTAAGTTTAAGTTCTGTGGGAGATCTGGACATTCCAACATGGCGCCGAGAGACGGAAACACAGAGACACAGAACGCTCCGGAATCGGACGTGAAGATAATCCAGTTAGAGTCCAGACAGAGACAGGACCGAGCTGAGACAGACGGAGGAGGAGGAGTAGAGAGGAGAGAGGGAAAGAAGAGGAGGAGCAAGAAGAGAAGGAGAAGGAGAAAGGAAACTGGAAGAGGAAGAGAGAAGAGAGGGAGGAGGAGGGAGAGAGGATAGGAGGAGAGAGAGAGAGGAAAGGAGGTGGAGAGAGAAGAGAGGGAGGAGGATGGGAGAGGAGGAGAGAGAAGAGAAGGAGCAGGAGGGAGAAGGAGAAAGGAGACAGGATGAGAGAGAAAGACGAGGAGTGAGAAGAGAAGAAGCAGGACGGAGAAGGAGAAAGAGAACTGGAGGAGAGAGGAAGCGAGGAGAGGAGGAGAGGGAGGAGAAAGAAGAGAAGGAAGGAAACTGGAGGAGGAGGAAGAGAGTACAGGAGGTGGAGAGAGAAGAAAAGGAGCAGGAGGGAGAAGGAGAAAGGAAACTGGAGGAGAGAGGAGGAGGAAAGAGGAAGTGCAGGAAGGAGGAGGAGAAAGGAGACAGGAGGAGGATGAGAGGGAGAGAAAGAGGAGAGAGGAGGAGGAGAAGAGAAGGAGGAGAAGAGGGGGAGGAGAAGAGGGGGAGGAGTGGAGTGAAGCAGAGGAGGAGGAGGGGCTCTTTCCTTCTATTGTGTTTTCACAGACTGAGGCTTAAGTTCATGACTTCATTCACTTCCTGTAGAGAGAAAATTCTGTAAATGTTAAAGGTCCAATATTATGAAGAATTAACTCCTGTGCAGCTTTAAGACATGTTCTAATGTTGTTTCCTCCTCAAAAACAGACCTGGAGTTGTGTTTTGTTTCTTTATTATTAGTCTGTCTACATCTCCAAAGCTCCAAACGCTCTGTTCCACCTTGTGATGTCATGAAGTGGTAGTTTTCAAGTGAACAGCTCCTTTTACCTTTAGTTCAGTAGAGATTGGCAATTCCAGGGCTGAAATCTTCCAAATGATTCTAGTGAAGGTGTGTGGACTTTAAAAACACAGTGGAGCACTTCCTGTATTACCACATGACATCACAAGGTGGAACATCAGGTGAGTGTTTTCAGTTTGACAGAAGAACTCATGTTAAATCTGCAGGGTTTGTGTGTTTATGACGAGGAAACGACATTATAAAAACAGGAAATGACCTAATATGGGCCTTCAAAATGAGATTAAGTACTTGGTGACATCACACAAGACTGCTCTGATTACAGACAGGCGTTTCTGATACAAACACCTGGTTAAAGGTGTGGATACCTGCTGGACCAATCACACTGCTCCTTATACCTCTGTGTTCAAATATTAGATTTACATTGGCGATTTAGTGTTGTGTTTGTGTAAATTCTACTAAAACTTTGCCATAAAATTTTGATTTAATAAGTGAAATTTAGAATTAAAGGTCCTGTATTATGCAAAATTGAGCTTTAAGTCATGTTAGAACGTTGTTTCGTCATCACAAACACACCTGGAGTTGTGTTTTGTTTCATTCACATGTTTAACACACAAACCCTTCAGATTTAGGCTGAGTTTTTCTCTCAAACGCTCTGTTCCACTTTGTGATGTCATCATGTGGTGATACAGGAAGTGCTCCACAGTGTTTTAAAACTCCACTCACCTTCACTAGAATCATTTGGAAGATTTCAGCCCTGGAATTGCCGATCTCTACTGAACTAAAGGTAAAGGGAGCTGTTCACTTGAAAACTATCACTTGATGACATCACAAGGTGGAACAGAGCGTTTGGAGCTTTGGAGATGTAGACAGACTAATAATAAAGAGTTCCTCAAACATGTGAATGAAACAAACACAACTCCAGGTCTGTTTTTGAGGAGGAACATTAGAACATAACTTAAAGTTCACAGGAGTTCATTTTGTGCGTCACATTTTCACACAGGCCGAGTGCTTTTCCACTTTTCCACCTTCAGCATCTCAAAGCTCTTTCCTGTGATTCCTATATTACACAGAGTATATAAATAACAGGATGATGGAAGTGAAATCACGTGGACCCTTCAGACTGGACAGATGTGGCTCTGCCGTGGAGAGCCGCTGTGAATGAGTTCCTCTAATCGCGGCGCCGGCGCCATGGTTACCCCGCAAACACAGAAGCGCCGGCTGCAAAAACACGCTTCAGACGGAGCGAGTGGAGGGGAAGGATCATAACCCATAAAGCAGACGGAGATAAACGTCTGTGTGAGGATAAACCAGAATTTACAAGACGTTTTGAACTGGTGATGTCGTAATTACAGATAACAGGAAGGGTCCATTGTAATTCTGAAACTTCAGAATTAAAAGGAGCTGCACCTGAGTTTTACCGTCTTTTAAAACGTGAAAAACAGAACTAAAACTAGTTCATTTGAAACAGTTTAAAAAAGTTATTCCTCATTTACCTTCTCCATTCAGAGCGTCCTGATTACTCACCACGATGAGTTTAGAAGAGCTTTTCACAACTTTCAAACACCAGAGCAAGAGTTTTGTTGAACTAACGACTAACAACAACTAGCATGCTAACTGGACACTTAAATCTAAATCTTTTTTTTTTAAATTCTTTAATGTTTAATGTAATATATAAAATGATTTACTCACCATCCCTGATTTAATGTGAGACGAAGACCATTTGTAATGTCAGACGAGATGTGTAAATCCAAATGAAACTTCCAGTATTTGTAAGCAATGTTCAAGAAAAAAGCCCCAAAATTATAGAAAATATTGTAAAAAAATAAAAATAAAAAATACTCAAAATATGTGCATATACGTAAATTAAATTAAACAGCCTATGTTTTTATAATTTGTTTTGGTTCTGCACTAGCACTGACTCAGGATTGGTGCAGGTGCTGGGGTTTAGGGACATTTTAGGTTTAAACACACTGGATTTCAGATGGAGACGCACCGATTCCGTTTTTTCACTTCCAATATTGATATCGATACTTTTTGGCATCTGTTGATACCTGATATTAACCGATACCAGCGTAGGAACCGAAAAAAAAAACATCTTATTTCCATCAAAAAACTGTTAACTTATTACAAAACTAATCCAGTTATTTGTTCTGCAAGTAACTGCTGAACACTTTGTCTGAATAAAAGACGTTCTGGGCTAAAATCAGCCTGTAAATATTCTTATTTCATCCAAAAAAAAAAAAAAAAAAAAAAAAAAAAAAAAAAGGCTAAACCAGGATATTGGCGCGGTGTCAAAGAGATTAATGCAGCCAGAAGGTCCTGCTGATTCTGTGGCGGTGCGAGGCCTTTTCGTGTGGAGTTTGCACGTTCTCCCTAAAAACATGGACAACAGCGCCCCCTGTGGAGCAAGGACTCCCCTGAAAATGACATTGTTAATCTCAGCGGGATTGGTTAAATAAAGGTCAAACTGGCTGAACCGATATCGTGATCCAGCAAAGAGACTCACGTGAGGCTCATTCTGGTTTCTGACTGGAGAATCGTCTTGAACAAAACACCAAATTAGAACATAAACAGTTTGGTCTTCACGTCCAGTGTTTTTGTAATGAAGAATGAATCAGCTTTAGAACTGTTAACAAAACTATATTTGATTTGAACATGTTTACCTTTTATCTCAGGACAGTTAAATCATGTTTATTTTATGAAATTTAAAATCTTATGGTTCCTTTAAAGGACCCATATTACAGTATTTCCTGATCTCTGTTCTGATGTCGTTTCCTCACCACAAACAAACCTGGAGTTGTGTTTTGTTTCATTCGTTTCATTCATGTTTTGCAGATTTAGGCCGAGTTCTTCTATCAAACAGAAAACAAACACTCCTCCACTGTGTTTTTAAACTCCACACACCTTCACCAGAATCATTTGGATCATTTCAGCCCTGGAATTTCCAATCTCTACTGAACTAAATCTAAAACGCACTTGAAAACTACAGCTTCATGACATCACAAGGTGGATCAGAGCTTTTTTCCAGCTTTGTTTTTGAGGAGGGAACAACATTAGAACATGACTTAAATCTCACAAAAGTCAATGTTGTGCAATATCGGACCTTTAAACTTCTTCTGATGGTTTTTATACATTTACATCATCAGAAAAAGTCCATAGGTGGTGGTCCACACTTACTTACCTCCCTGTCTTTTGTCTGGACTGTTCTGGACATTTCCTCTGTTACCATGGCGACGCGTTTGACCGTTCTGCACAAACAATGGAGTCCGAGGTGTGAGGAACCAGCTGCTCTGCCCTCACATTCACACTAATCGCGTCACATATTGATGGATGGAGCAGGCGGTGGAATCCCCGAGAGGAGAGAGCTTTGTCTGTGTCGCTTTTTTTGTTTTTTTTCCCTCATAAATTGTCAATGAAAAGTGGAAGTCCCGTTCGATACTGTGACCTTCAATCAATCAGGGCCATACCTCTGATAATCTGATCAGAGGCGGTTCTTCTGCTGCTTCTGGAGACGTGGAGGTCTGGACTGTGGACTGTGGACTGTGGACTTCAGTCAAGGTTTTAGTGTTTGCGTATTCTGTAAAAACGTTCCTGGGAAGTACTTCTGCCAGCACGTTTTTAATCGCTACAGAGAAATATTACAATAAACGATAAATGAAACCACTGGAGAATCCCAGTAAACCATTTTTTAAAGAGACGGTATCATTAAAAAGCCTGAGCTGCAACAAATGCACAGCAGAATTAACCCATAATTAGTCATAGAAGTTATTTATTCTCCTCTCTACAGCTCAAATCTTATCATGGTACAGAAAAATGGCAAAAATATCCCCATTATTAAGAAATTGTACACATGATACCTACTGACTGCAAAATGATACAGTTCCATCTTTCATATATTGAAAGATTAAAAAAATACACTAAATACTATATTGACTTAAGTAAATAATACACACTTCTCCAGTACTTTACAAAGATGTGAGTCCGGGTTCAGGTGGGTGTGATTGACAGGTGGATTAGCCAGTCAGGAGCATGTATGGGCTGTCCATCAAAACAAACATGGCTGCTTTAAATAATAATAATAATAATAATAATAATAATAATAATAATAATAATAATAATAATAATACATTTGAGTTATAAAGAGCTTTTCAGGACACTCAAAGAAACTTCACAAAACAAATAAAAAAACAGTTAAAACAGCAATAGACAAAAAATAGTACAGAAAGGTAAAAACAGGGAATCACATTGAGAAAAAAAAAAAAAAAAAAAAAAACTATACACCTTCACTCGATTCATCGAGATACACTGAGCTCTGGGATTTTCATTTTCTAGTAAACAAAGAGTCAAATGTGGCTGTTAACTTGAAAACTAACATTTCATGACATCACAAGGTGGAACAGAGCGTTTTGGAGCACGACTCCAGGTCTGTTTTTGAGATCAGAAAATAGTGTAACACGGACTCTTTAAAGGCTCGGTACAATAAAGTCACACTGTTGAGAATCTCGGTCCTGTTTCCACCCTCTCTACAGTCTGTACAGGGAGTTACCTGACAGGATATCAGCGCTGCACTCTCTGCCCACGTGCCTTTGAGCAAGCCAGACTGCTCTCCATGTATCCGGTCTCTCCTCCCACACACTGGCTGCTGGAGGAGCGGCGCTGGAGCCGTTATGTCATGTTACATCAGAAAGACTCACTGCCAGTAGAATCCAGCTCTGACATGGCCTGGACGCGGAGCAGAAATAATAATTATGGTGTTGTTTTGTGTAACTTTTCAGTTAGGGGTCCGTCACCTGCTTGTTTCTATGGATACGTCATTGTTCAGCCTGGAATGTTCCACAGTGTGACTTTAAACAGCTCTACTTTACATTTATTCAATCACAGGTGGTTTTAGAGCTCAAAAATACCTAGAAAAACAGACATTCTGACTGTGAGCGGGATCGCCTCTCCACAGATCTGACCTGTAACTTGATCTGGTATGGTCTCCATGAAGAGAGAAAGGTTTAATGCCACACTGTGGAACATTCCTGACAAAGCAATAACAAAACAGTGTATATATGGTGTTTTAATAGCACTGACTGTTGTTTGTACTAAAACCCTCGTCTCACAAACACAAACTGGCCTCCTTTTCTCCTCCTCCTCTTCGTCACAGTTTTGCCTGTTGTTCACATGTTTACCCCCAGTCCAGCTCCAGTTCTTAGCCTGATCCAGTCCATCTTTTGCTTCCTCCCTGTTTTTCCCGCAGCTGTCACCCATTCCCCAATCATCCCGGGGTCGTCTATATAAACTCCCTCTGCCCGGTCGGTTCTCGCTCGATTGTCGACAAGTCAAGAGACTCTCCAGCTCTGTGTCTGAAACTCTGAATCTGAAATCTGCTTTTTCCAATTTGTGCATTAATTCTGCATTATTCCCTGTTTGAAGAATCTGTTTGAGTTATCCCCAGCCCATTTTCTAATTACAGGATTTCCCAGTTTTGGAGGATATTTTAGTTTACATTATGTAATCACATCTTCCTTTGGTGTTTATCAGCCTGATTTGTCATTTTAAGCTTTTCCTGTTGTTGGACACATTCTGTTGAACTGAACCAAGGCCTTTGTATTTAACTGCGTTCTTTTGTGTTGCATTTGAGTCCAAGTTGCCTGCGTGATAATCTTACTCCTCTCCTCCTCTGAGAATGCCACGCTCAGATGGGCACTAAACTGTCTCCCCCGGGCCCTCGCCGTGCCCTTTGTGTGGGTAAAGTGGCGTCTCTGCTCCGTCTCTGTCTGGTCTTTGGCAGGAGATTGAGCGGTGGACGGTCACAGAAGAGACGGTGAACTGTGAATGATGAGACACAACAGCTCAACGTTTTTTATTATTAAGGAGGGTTTAGAGTGTTTCACTTCTATTTCACTTATTTATTTCGATTAAAGGAACACTTTGAAAACACTTTGAGATCTAATGTGAAAAAACATATATATACATGTTGGATATCTATACAAATCTGGACAGGGCAATGACTGATGCCACCTCTTTTTCAGCCACAGAGGGCTTCATTTTATAGACACCTTGAAAATCAAAGTGAAGTTCATTTGCCAAAATTTAATTTCTGCAACTCAAAATGCTCGTCAGTCTCTTGTGTGGCCCCCATGTGCTTGTGCGCATGTTTGACAACATCCTGGCATGCTCCTAATGAGAAGACGGATGGTGTCTTGTGGGATGTGCTTCCAGGTCTGTGATCACTGAGCTCCTGTAGAGTCTGAGGATTGACCTACAGCATCACTGTAGCCAAATCAGCACTAGTGGAAAATGTTTATTTCCATTAAAAGAGGTGCATCCTTTTGTTTTCATTCAGTTGGTTCATTTATATCGTTCTGTCTGTGCAGCTCTTTGGAGACTTTGTGTTGGAGTTGACTGGACAAACACCTCAGCTGTAGTTCCCTGGTTTATTCTGACGTAAACACAGTGAGTATAACATTAGCTCCTGAGCTGATCGAGTCCAAACCACGGCTCTCTGTTTACTGCTCTCCTGATCTTTGACCCCGTGAGTCTGTGAGCCTCTGCTGGAGCGTGTCACCAACACGACACATGGGCGGTTTTACATGCCTCTTCACACCAGGCTTTGTAAGTGCCCACTTAAGGGGCAGGAAAAGAGTGTTTAATATTTCATGCACATTACCGCAGAAATTAAAGGTGCACTGCGCAACTTTTCTGGTACAGGGTCCGCCACCTGCTTGTCTCCATGGAGATACAGTTGCTTTGTCTGGAATGTTCTGGTAGGGCATTAAACACACCCATCTTCCATCTCAGTAAGATGTTTTTTTTATGTTGAGATGGAAGATGGATGTGTTTAATGCCATACCGGAACATTGACCTAAAAACTTTGTTACTGTGAGTGGGCTCGCCTCTCCATAGATTTGACATGTTGACATTTTTTCCTCTTTGTTATAATATAATGTGATATGTGAGCTACTGTGTCCAAGTGATTTCCCTTGTGGATCATTAAAGTCTATGTTCCTTGGCCCTGCGGCGTCACCTGCTGTCGTCATAGAGATAAATAAGTGTAATACCCAACTGTGGAACATTCCAGGCAACATCTCCATGGAGAGAAGCAGATGACAGATCCTCCACGAAAAGTTACACAGTGCACCTTTTTTTAAACAAGTGTGTACTTAAACGGATGGGCTTTTTTATTAATATTTCGTGCAAATTACCTCAGATTTTAAGTCAAATATGGATTTTAAAATGTAAAGCTGATCTATTCACTTTTCAAAACTTTTTGGTTATTAAAAATCCTCAGTGTTTAAGGACATGATATTTAAAGCTGCATTATGTGCCTTTTTCTGGTGGAGGGTCCGTCAAATGCTTTTCTCCATGGAGATGTTATTGCTTTGTCTGGAATATTTCACAGTATGGCTTTAAACCCTTCTATCTTCATGGAGACCAAACCAGGCCAAGTTACAGGTCAGCTCTGTGGAGAGGCGACCCCGCTCACAGTCGGAATGCCTCTTTTTTTTTTATAGGTATTTTTGAGCTCTAAAATCACCTGTAATTGAATAAACTGTTTAATGTCATACTATGGAACATTGCAGGCAGAGCAATGACATCTCCATAGAAACAAGCAGGTGACGGACCCCCAACCAAAAAGTTGCATAGCTTACATTTTCCCAGAATTGTGATGTCATAGGCAGAAACCCTGTGCATTTCTGAGCATTTCTGTTGTCAAATCACATTCATTACAACTGCATGCTTACTTTAGCTGCACTGTGTAACTTTCCTAGTGGAGAGTCCGCCATCTGCTTGTCTCCATGGTGATGTTATTGCTTTTCCTGCGATGTTCCACAGTATGGCATTACACAAATATATAGCTTATATTTATTCAATTACAGGTGTTTTTATTTCTCTAAACCACTGCAAAACATGCCTTATTCCTGTGAGCGGGTTCCACTTCTCCACAGATCTGACCTGTAGCTTGGCCTGGTGATGTGGCCTGCTTGTCTCCATGGAGATAGTTAAATTAGATGCCATCCTGTAGAACATATCAGGAAAAAACAACATGGAGTTAAGCAGGTTTTCAGCTGTGTACTGTCTGTATCTAAATAGTTTTACTGCCCGAGAATCAGGAAGTGCGTCTAATTGTTAGCTTTACCGTGACTGCAAAACTCTACGCACTTATAACCTCATGATGGTGAATATTTAGGATGCCCTGAATGCATAAGGTAAGTGAGGAGTAACTTTAGACCACTGCAAACTGTTTAAAATGAACTAGTTCTGTTTTTCACCTTTTTTAGGACTGTAAAAATGAGGTAGAGCTCCTTAAACACTGAGTATCTTCACTGACCGTGTGGTTTCAGCGGCTCATTGTTGTGGCAGGAGACGGTAGTTTGTCCCTGGCTCTTGTGATTCATCTGCTGTAGTGGGCTCTCTCTGCTGTTCTTTAGTTTGACTTCTGTCCAAACATGTCCTCTCAGCCTGTCTCTGTACCAGTGTAAACACACAGATTTAAGGGGAAGTCTGAGGCCTGGCTCCTAGCCCCTGGCTTTGTGCCTGTGGAGGTGGGCCCTGAGCTGGGTACAGCAGACTCAGAGCTGCCCTGATGTGGTCCAGGAGAAAAAACATGTCACGTTCATTGTAATCGAGAGAACGATGGAATACTTTACTGTCCCGAAGGAAATTTAACATATAACTTAAAGCCGCGCACGGCTTTGATGGCCCTCGCCCCGGTTCGCACGCCCCCTTGCGCAGCCGCCGGGGACCCACGGCCGCTCCGGCTCGCCACTCACTCTTCCCGACAGCCGCCCAGGATGCCAGCTCGTCCACCGGAAAAATTATATTACGCACCTTTAAATATATTGTAGGAGTCAGTGCGCCCCTGCTGGCCAACCGTGAAAATTGCCCCATGTCCATAATACATTTATTTGCTTGTAATCATGCATAGAATTTAATCCCCAAGTTTGGTCCAAATCTGATAATGTAGTTGTTTTATGTCTATGGTAGGGGGCGCTATAGTGTTCACTTTTCATATACTTTATAGTGTATTATATTCAGGCTGAGATCACGCATTATTGATTCAAATTTCAGCATGACTGGACTAAGTATGTGCGTGTAATAATTTTTAAAGTATTTTTTGGGGGAGTCCGTGCGCCCCTGGTGGCCAACCGTGAAAATTGCCCCATGTTCGTAATACATTTGCTTGTAATCATACATAGAATTTAATCCCCGAATTTGGTCCAAATTCGAAAATGTTGACGTTTCACGTTTATGCTAGGGGGCGCTATAGTGTTCACTTTTCAAAAACTTTATATTGTTTTATAATCAGATTGATTTCAAAAATTAGTGATTAAAGTTTCAGTGCTATAGGACAAAGCATGTGAGTGTAATAGATTTTAAACTTTTTTGGGGGAGTATTTGCGCCCCTGTTGGCCAACCGTGAAAATTGCCCCATGTCTGTAATATATTTATTTGCTTGTAATCCTGCGTAGAATTTATTCCCCGAATTTGGTCCAGATCCGATAATGTAGACGTTTCACGTCTATGCTAGGGGGCGCTATAGTGTTCACTTTTATTATATTTCATATTTCATTACATTCGGGCCGGGGTCCCGCAGTTGTGATTTGAATTTGAGCTCTCTAGGCCAATGCCTGTGGCCGTGAGAGGTCAAAGAAACAGGAAATGAAGGCGTTTTTCGCCGGCGTGCTACGGGTAAACCGTAAGGAGTTAAGAAAAAACATGGATGATTTCTGTGAACCCATGTCTGTAGATGTGACATGTAAAATCTCAGCTCATTTGGACTAAACACAAGTAACTTGAATCTTTTTTCACATACCCAAGTCTAAACTGTGCCGAATTTTTGATCCAATATGGCCGACTTCCTGTTCGTCATAGAGCAGTGTAATGAATGACTTTTTTGTTTGTCTCCCTGAGCTCTATCACTGTTCCGAATTTTGTCAGCCTACGCCAAAATATTCTTTTCAGCTGCCCATTCATGTTGAAATTTTGATTTTTCAAGGGGGCGCTATCGAGTGGAGTCACTTTGGGCGTTGTCGCGATGCCCATTTTATCAAATTTTTCGCCGGACCGGTCGATCTGATACCCCCATGTGGGACTTTTCGTCGATGTTCAGACCTTCAAAATCACGATCGTTTGCAAGGAAAAATAATAACACAAAAGAACAATAGCCCTCGCCATTGACTAAAGTCACTGGCGAGGGCCAAATATTCATGCCTCATTAAAAAGTATAATATGTAGGATTTTAGGATAGAAGTGTTTATGTATGAACCTGAAAACAAATCTTGTCTTTTCCCCTATTTTCATAAGATGTTAGAGGCCTATGTAAAGCATATGGAATCCTACTTATTGTACCTTCTTTACAACTACAGAATTAAACTAATCTAAAGCTAATCTAACTCTTATAACTGTATAATTTTGTTCTTTTATTTTTCACTGTTGCCAATAAAGTTGGAGCCATATCTACAGTACATTTTGTTTTGAAATATCAAATTCATGATAGTGACTAACTGATCAGAATGAGACCTGCTCTAGCGAAATTACTCGTGTGATTAGATAGTTTAAAGCAAAATAAGTGCATCTATATAGGCAACAGTATATTTGCTCTGAAATAACACAGTATAAATGTGAATTTAACGCTTATGAATCTTTCTCGTTTTCTTGTGTTACTTGGGGATTCGTACAAGTCTACGCCATGGAAATCAACCCGTGAGTGTTTGTTAATCAGACTTAACCTTCACTTATTTAAACAAACAAATGACTGACACAAAGACATACTGTCCTCTTGCAGGCAGCCCCTTGTGGTGAGCACCTGTATGATGAGGATGGGAAAAAGCTGTCTCCTTGTATCCCTGGGGCCTGGCTCACGCCGGCCATCATGGCCTGTTACCTGCTAGTCGCCAATATCCTGCTCGTCAACCTGGTCATCGCCGTCTTCAAGTGAGTAGAGCCCTCTTCTGTTTCTGATGCTGAATAATGACAAAGAACATAAATAGTATTTCTCAGTGTCAATACAAGAGAAGAAAAAAAAAAAAAAAAAAAAAAAAAAAAAAGGTAAACCTTTGTGCCGGGGAATTTGAAATATTTCATATTCTCAGACTTCTGACAGCACTTAAAACTTTCATTTGTGACCTAATGTTCATAAACCTGGTTTAGATGTCCCTTGGTACCCAGAAAGTAGGTGTGGCTGACCAACCAAAGGCACGCAGACACACATATTTAACCATTTGTTATTTTTAAGTTTGGATTTCCTCAATTATAGTATTTTTTTTTTTTTTTTAGCAAAGGTCTTAATGCATCTTGTAAATGTACGATACATTTGCAACCCTCTTAGCCATTTTTTGCAAAATCGTTATTAATGTAATGCACTTTAAACCTTAAAACTTTTGTTGATCTCTAGAAACATGGGATATTTACAATTTACAATGCAGTTGCTATTTATAGTTCTCTTTTGCCAATTGTGAACTGTTTTTCCCCCACAGCAAGACATTCTTTGAGGTGAAGTCCATCACGAATCAGGTGTGGAAGTTCCAGAGATACCAGCTCATCATGACGTTCCACAACCGCCCCATTCTTCCTCCTCCCCTAATCATCCTCAGTCACCTGTACATCCTCCAGAGCCGTCTGTTCAAGCGCTGTGCCAAGAAGAGACAGGAGGGGGAGCTAGACGAGAAGGACCGCAGCCTCAGTGTGTATATTCTCTAAATTACACTTTTACAATCAGCTACTGTAACTCTAATGTTCATTATGGTCTCAAATCTACACAGATAAGACTCAACTGTTTGTCAAAAGGGCACAGAATTCAGTCCAAGAAGCTTTTGGATGGGGATAATTAGAGCACAAACTTAAAACATGAATATGATGAAATCTGTTTTGTTTTTCTTCCCAGAGCTGAGGCCAAATCCTGAGGAGCTGAAAAACCTCTAAGAGTTTGAGGAGCAGTGTGTGGAGGAGTACTTCAGGGAGAAGGAGGACGAGCAGCAGTCATCCAGTGATGAACGCATAAAAGTCATCTCTTAGCGGTCAGTCATTCTGAGCATTCGGATTCCTCTGAAGGAAGTGAGCATGTATCATCACTCGTCTCTCTGTAACCATTGTTGGCAGACTAATTATTTTGGTCTTAAAATGTTCATTTTACCATTTTGTCCCTTAATCAACATATGAAAATTAATAACTGACAAATCAGGCACCTTCTTTCCAAGGTCGCATCCATTAGCGTTAGAAACAGGTTTGATTGACAGTGTGGCCAAGCGCCCGAATCACTGGTTTAATAGGCTTCGCAACACTGTCAATCAAACCTGAAGGGGCATCACCTTCACCTGCCTCATTTTGGATTGGCTCTTTGGCTGCTAAGATACAAATAGGGAACTCTACTCCAAATTCGCCCCTATTACTGCTAGCCTCAACAAGCTTCATTTTACCATGGGAGATCTCAGACTCAGTCCACTTTATACAGTCTGTGGATCTCAGGTAGCCTTAACCCTGATCTGTCCTTGCAGTGTGGAGAACATGTCCATGCGTTTGAAGGAGGTGAATGAGAGGGAGAACACGATGAAGGCCTCACTGCAGACCGTGGACCTGCGCCTCACCCAGCTGGAGGAGATCCATGGAAGAATGGCTGTGGCTCTGGAGAAGCTGGCCAGAGTGGACAGACTGGAACTGAACAGAAGTTACTCAAGAAACTCCTCCGTGTGTGACCCCTCCTCCGCCAGGGCAGCGTCAACAGCGCCGACGGATACAGCCTCTACCGCTTCCACATGGACATGGAGGAGTTCTCTCAGAAACAGAAAGAGGGGGACGAAAGTAAACAGTGGAGAAGCAAAAGAGTGTATGCTCAACTCAAGCTGTGCTGAACAAAGACAGCAACAGCCTGGACGTATGTGGCATTGACAGATCCAGACCTGAGTCTCATGTGGACATCTTGATCTCTCAATGTGAGCAGAAGCCTCTCAGCTCAAGTCAGGAAATAGTAACCAGAGATTTACAGGGAAGTACACAGATCTTGGACAAACTCGTAGATCAGAATAGACTTCGTCCATCATCACCTCCAAAACGTACAAAATCGTCGAGATGTTATCCACAAGAAGAACAGACTGTTTCATCGCACCTGACCAAACGTAGGTCAATGAGTACAATAATAACACAGGGGAACACTAAAATTTTAACTTCCTGTTGCATTGAATTTTTTAACTGATTCTGAAGGATTTTTAGGCGCTGATTTCAAATCTGAAATTAGTTTTTCTCCATAAGCTCTAGATTTCATGCAATTTGAGATAGATGTACTAGTACGTAAGTACGTAGTTACGTAACCCAAATCTAAGCGTTTTGAGATTATATACATAGATAGATTCTAATATTTTTATCATGCTTCTTTTTTCCCCAGATCAAACATGGCTTCCTCATCGAGACATCACTGTAGAAACAAGCCTGATTGCATAAAATCTGTAGCTTGCAGAAATAAACTAATGTCAGATTTGAACTCAGCACACTTGAATTGACTAAAAACAAGTCTTTCTTTAAATGCAACATATAGAGTGTTCCCCAGTGTAATCAGCCCTCCAGATGAGCCAGAGGAGCCACAAAGCGCAATTCCAACATTTGATATTCCAGTTGGTTCTTCTCTACAAAGAACCAAGTCTTTGAGATATGATCCTCCTGAAGGCATAAATTACAAAGAAGAGAACTATGAGTAGCATCATCTACAATCCAAAAGAACCTGGTGACTTTACGCAAGCGGACTACAAATCACTACTGGAGCAGGTTAGCCAAACACCAAATCAGTGGCCAGCAAATTTAGAATATAAACTACATCCAAGTGTCTCTGGACAAATGCCGAAAGTTTCAATTGTTAGAAATCTCGCGCAGCAATTTCAAGACTCTTCAAGACAGACTGAACAGCAAGAAAGAGTTGTAGAAACCATTCCAGACATTCCTCCACCAGTGCCACCAAAAATACCAGCCAGAAGGAACTTATCAGACTCCACTGACTACCTGACTGTAGCAGATGATCGGTTTCTTCCATATTACAGGTCCCGAAGCTTTAATGTTTCTGACAGTCACCGTGGGCTTGGGTTTCCTGAGTCCAGAGTCTCAAGCAGCCAGATGGACCTCACTGAAGCCTGTGGAGCTCGTAAAGAAGAGAGTGAGGTGGGGACAACAGAGCAAACAGAAAAGGGACCAGAAGAGGAGAACTGAATGCAACAATGATATGTAAAAGTAAATGGTTCAACGGTAGTCTTGACTAGATTTTAAGTGAGGGGTCTCCAACTTTTATCTCTTCACCAAGGGACTTTTTATACATATTGTGCTGAATAACAAATTTGCCAAATTTAATGCCTTTGGCCAGTGTAAATATACAATTCTGATATGTGACTTTGTGCACTAAAACTGGATAATGGCTTATGATTTAAATGCAACCGTTTCTACCCGAGGCTGTGGCTCCTATATTTACAGTTTCTTGTGACTGCTAAAATTAGTAGCTCTCTAGCATTTTCGTTTTGTAAAGGAGCTCACCGGAAGAAAAAGTTTGGAGACCCCCGTTTGAAGTTGAATATGTTTAAGTTCTGATCTGGGCTGTATGATATGGCAAAAATTAATCCCCAGTAATAAGTATTTTGTATTTGATGTTATGGTTTCTTCATGAAAAGTAAATAAATGAGTTAATAAGATGATAAAACAAGGTTCTTGAGCAAAGACAAAGGCAGACTTTTTTAAATGAATGCTTCTAACTCCTGTACCATTTAAAGGGCCCGTATTAGGCTGTTTTCTGATCTATGCTATAATCCCATTTCCTCATCAAAAACATACCTGGAAGTTTTGTTTTCCGTTGTCATTTCATTCACACATAAACCAATCATATTTAGGCTGAGTTCTTCTTTCAAACAGAAAATTATACAGGATTACTCCACTATGTTTTTAGACCCCATACACCTTTACAAGAATCATTTTGGATAGTTTCTGCCCTGTAATTGCCAATCTCTACTGAACTAAAGATAAGAGATAAAAAAAAAAAAATGTAGACGGACTAATAAAGGGTTACTCAAACACGTGTGATCAAGATAAAGGCGGCAGATTTTACGCCAAAGCAACCCTCTCCATTTGTCCAGGCTGGGGACTGGCACAGAGGGACACAGCGTCCTCTGTGGCTGGATTAGACCCACCGCCCGTGCTTTTGTTGTGTTAGTGTGTTAGTAGGTGCGTGCAGAGATACTTACCACAAACAGCAGCCTCTGGGACCTATAAAGACTAATTTAAAAGTTTAGGTAAAAGTTTAGATCTGCAACAAGAGATTTCAAAAGAGTTAGGGTTAGAATCATCAAAACAACATACAAAACACAAAATGGCAGTACTGACCCACATTAGTATGAGATTTAACTTTGTGTTAAATTCCAATGTTCAAAAGAAAAATGTCAACATATTTCAAACTGGTTTAAGGTTAAAATGAACAGACCATTAACAATGCAAACCTGTGAAAGAGTTAAGGAGAGCAGAACAACCAGTATTTTCAGTTCATTGTAAGGTTAGGACCAGAGCCCTCACATTCTAAACCAGTCTAAATCTGGCTCACATTTAGACCAGTTCAGATACATACAAACATATTAAAAAACCCAAGATTGTCAGTTAAGACCTCGTTTTAAACTCTAAATGAACAGAAACAAAAATCAGTTTAACCTGTGGAAGTGTTAGTTTAGAATAACCAGTATTTTAGTCCAGTGTAAGGGTTAGGACCAGAGCCATTACACTCAAACCAGTCCACATTTAGACCAGTTCAGACAAAATCAAATACAAAAACACATCACATTCAGTAAGCCAAGGTCAGTCTCTTAGTCTGAACCAGGTTTGTCTGGAACTGACCAAGCCAAGTAAAATAAACAATTAAACCTGTGGAAGTGTTAGTTTAGAAATCAGGGGTTTTAGTCTCAAACCCATGTGATCATCACGTTTTACCAGTCTGTTTAAATCTGGTCCACATTTAGATCAGATCAGACCAGACCAGACCAGACCAAGGAGACCACGCAGTCTCCATAAAAGTGTGCCAATGTTTAGAATCTGGCACACACCAGTTTAGGCCCAAAACCAAAGCCTTAGAGAGTAACATAAGAATCCTCAGCATATTCAGACCGTGTATTGAGATGATACAAGGTTCACAGAGAACCTCACAAATACCTACCTGGTTTAAGTCTGCATGGACAGACCAATAAAACCTGTGAAACCAGCAGCAGGGAAAGCTCAAACGTGTAAGATTATTTCAGTCACAAACCAAACGTTCAAGCGTTTGGGTTTGAACCATTACATTCACTCAGTCCATATGTGCCCCACTCTGGGACCATCAAAGCCACAAGGAAAAGAAAACACAAGGGCCTCAACCCTTGGACCAGAACTCAAGACTGTCAGTATATTCAAAGTGTGTAATGTCCTCCAATAGGACGGTATCTGAGTGGTTAGCACTCACATGTGTACGGCAGCAGCTCACTGCTCCTGATGTTGCCTCAGCAACACTTGGTTGATGTTAAGTTGGTTAAATACAAAGTGAATTTCCCTCACACGGGATTACTACAGTACACTTTAAAGTGATCCGGTTTGAACATCTCCATTTGGTTCCATATTGTGCCATTCTCTCAGCTTCCAGCCTTTGAATGAATGTTGATCATGGGACCCCAAAGGAAGGAAAGACAGACTTCCTTTTTTGTGCATCATAAAAGACAGTTTCTTTGCATTGCTTTTGTTTAAATACAAATAAAATAGATGCCATTTATTTTTGTATGTATTGTTTGGTTTCCTCTGTCCAGCATCTGTTCTTTACACAGCGTTCAGGATAGGGCTGTTAGTGCAGTTTGGATTTGGGCTTTGGGTTTTTCCACTGCAGAAGCTTTAAAGACAAAGTTAGACTCCTTTCCTCCAGATTAGTCCCAGGACATGCTTGGTTGTCCACAATGCAATCCATTTTTCAAATGTATAATGGTTTAGTCACTGTTCAGCTTTTGCACATTGATAGTTAGCTCCACAGCGCTCTATTTTCTCATTAGCTCCATTTTATTGCTTTGACATACTTGGTGCTGAATTTTTGCACTTCAAGGTGTATTTTTTCTTTGGGTGAATTTTTTGTATCCATTTTACATGATATATTCTCTTTATTAATTCCTTATTTTTGGGTACATCCTCCGACTTTAAAAAAAAAAAAAAAAAGTTCCATTCTTGATTAGTTCAGCAGTTATTTCCTCTTCTGGATCCTTTTTTGGCTTTTTGACTTTGACAAATAGAGGCGAAGGTTAATTTCTTAGTAGTCCACATTCTATATAGGCTAAGTATCACATAGCTACCTATAAAAAAGTTAAATTAGCATGTCAAGGTTAGACACCACCCCACCACCACATGTAAATTATACATTACAGTAGTGTTTGTCTTAGCAGTGGACAACAAAAAAATAGCATAGTTTAGCTTAGCAATATTTAAGAGTTAATAACATATGACATATTTATCCTTAGCTGTTCAACTAAAAATTAAGTAGATTTAGCTTTAGCTTGTGTTATGAAAAAATAAATTGAAATCAACATGACAATAATAAATCTGCCCCTTGTTTAAAAAAAAAAAAAAAAAAAGTTAGACGCCATCCTAAAACCTGAAAATTAAAAAGGGTTAGTAATAATAATATAGTAATGATATAAAGTAACATTAGCATGGTTTAGCTTAGCAATGTTCAAAATCCAGTAACATAATATGGCAAACATCATGTTTTAACCTTAGCTGTATTCAAATAACAAACATCTGCTACAGTTGCCGCAGATGATCTTCATGTCTCACAGTTGCAAGACATGAAGTAGATTTAGCATTAGCTTTAGCTTGTGTTATAAATAAGTAAATACTTAGCAGTTTAAAATAAAAATAAATCTGCTCCCTGTAAAAAAAAAAAAAGTTAGACGCCATCCTAAAACCTGAAAATTAAAAAGGGTTAGTAATAATAATATAGTAATGATATAAAGTAACATTAGCATGGTTTAGCTTAGCAATGTTCAAAATCCAGTAACATAATATGGCAAACATCATGTTTTAACCTTAGCTGTATTCAAATAACAAACATCTGCTACAGTTGCCGCAGATGATCTTCATGTCTCACAGTTGCAAGACATGAAGTAGATTTAGCATTAGCTTTAGCTTGTGTTATAAATAAGTAAATACTTAGCAGTTTAAAATAAAATAAATCTGCTCCCTGTAAAAAAAAAAAAAGTTAGACGCCATCCTAAAACCTGAAAATTAAAAAGGGTTAGTAACATAATATGGCAAACACTGTTTTATCCTTAGCTGTATTCAAATAATATAAAGTAACATTAGCATGGTTTAGCTTAGCAATGTTCAAAATCCAGTAACATAATATGGCAAACATGTTTTATCCTTAGCTGTATTCAAATTCGGTAAAGAGTATATTTTAGCTTGGCTCTTTCTTAAAGGCTAGTATATTTCAGCTTTAACGGTTTATTCACCTGTGGTCTTCCTGATGGTCTGGATCAAGACCTGGAGATGGGTCGTGAGCAGCAGCAGTGGTCGAAAAATGGCTCAAACGCAAAGAATTAATTTCCATCACGAGAAATTCGTCAAGTACGCCTACCTCAGTGTATTTTGTTTTGTTTCATGAGCGTATTCATTTCTGGGATAATTTCCTTCCTTGCATTTCTTTGAGTTTGTGCTCCCTTTTACCAGAAAAATTCAGGACTCAAGGCCACACAGTTTGACCGCGATTTTTCCTTTCATATTCCATTTCTTTAGTAAATCATTGCATTTAGACAAATCCAGAATGTGAAATAACACACAGCATTTAGTTTCAACAAAAGCGAAGCAAATGTCACATGAAACCCCATCACAGCATTATTCAAACCACACACTGCATTAAAAAAAAAAAAAAAAAAAATCAGAGCAAGGAGCAAATTTTGTACAGACATTAACATTAAACAGGCATGAACAGTTCAGCAAATACATAAACATTTCATTGCGATAATTGTTCGAATTCACAAAAAGACACACATAGGTAAAGTTGCGTGCGCAGCCAGAACCTCCAACATCCCGCCAAAAGGGGAAATTCATTGCAAAGGGGAAATAACAAAGGGAAACTGTATAACAAAGGGGAACTGTCTAGCGACGGGGGAACTGTACAACAAAAGGGGACATGTAGGCCTATAGCAAAGGAGAAATTCAATTCAGTTTGTCCAGTGACATAATTGATTTTCTCCTTTGTCATGGATCCTAACTGAACGACGGAGGGACTTCAAAAACATCCCATTTTGACGCAATGGGCCCTATAAACTAAACGTTGTAAAAACATGTCCGGTCTTGGCTGGTCAGGCAACAGGTAAAACTTATCTGGACTCCTCCGCGTGGCTCGACGTGGTGACGTGGTGATCTGAGCGGCGGGGCACGTTTGGCGCGTTTTCCCGAGTCCGGCGTGATGCAGCAGCGATGGTTTTAGAATATCTCCCTTTTGTTGTTGTGAAAATGCACGTTAAAAGATCGTAAAAACCGAAGTGGGAAACATACGAGTATCCGTTGGCTCCCGGTGCCACGTTCTCCCGACTCCCGCGCCATATTTAAAGGCACCCATAAGCCACCTGTGCTCACGTGACTCACGCTCACCTGGCGGGAATCACCATGGCAACTGTCCCAACGCTATAAGCCAGGGGTCGGAGAGCCATTTGGACCGTCTCCCACAGAAAAGAAAAAGACCCGGAGCCACAAAACCCTTTTGACATCTAAACCAGTGCAAACCAGGGGAACTACAGGCAAAACTACAACTCCCAGAAAACAGACTACAACAAGCACCATCCTGCACTACAGCTCATGAGAGCGAGTCTTAAGAGAATTATTTACACCTTTCAGTCTTTTCATCACAACAGTAGCAACATAAATAAAGTCCATGAGTGAAATAAAGAACTGCGCTGCACACATACGACCTGCACACGTATAATCTCTGAAAAGTTTAACATGAACCATCTCCAACGCGATAGAAGCACAGAACAGACTCACCATAGGCAGAACATCCCTCAGTCACAGAAAGAACACGCATATTCCACTGAGTCCTGCCCTTTAGTCCGACAGAAGCTGACCGCATCAGCGGTACAAGGAGCGAGTTTATGCAAATGAGCCATGTGGTTTTAAGTTTCAGTGAACATGTAAACGCATACTATCCGTATAATTTAGGGATAGCAGGGGATTATACGTATATACCCCTTAGTTGGACGTATACTAAACCTCTCGCGTTATCCCAATCCTCGACGTATAACTTACACGCATACTCGACGTCTAGTATCCCTGAAAGATCTACCAATGAGGTGAGCGAATTTGTCGATGACGTCACTCGTGCGCAACTGCGCATGTCTCCTGCAGAACGGGCCGCTGTCCTGTCTCATTGGTAGGGCTGTTGATGACGACATCGACAGACCTACCAATGAAGTGAGCGAATTTGTCGATGACGTCACTCGCGCGCTACTGCGCATGTCTCCTGCAGAACGGCCGCTGTCCTATCTTGTATCGGGAAACTCGGCAGATTAAAGCAGATGCTAGGCTAGTTGTATCATCAGGTAAGACGTTTCCCACTCACTACTGTTGGTTTAGCATCATAACTTATTTTGCCACACGGCGATAAACAGTTTTAGTGTGCTGACAACAGCGCTAGCGAGTGTTGCTACTTCATGCTAACCGCACAGCTAGCGGCGCTGCAGTCAGACAGCGCCCACATCACTTAGGCCGTGTTCCATTTCGGGGTCTGCATCCTCCGAGGCTGGTTTTCAGGCCGCATACGCCACGTCCGGCGCGACAAGGCCTGTCCCATTTCATGCAGCCTCTGAGGATGCAGCCTGAAAACCGGCCTCGTTTCCATGGAGATCAGGCCGTGAACGAAGGACGTGAAAATGTATCCTTCGCGGCCTTTTATTTCCCAGCATGCACCGCACGCTACTTCTTCTACGGGGAAAAAATGGAGTCCCCGGCTGCGTCCCCTACCAGTTGCAATTTTACTTTTAAATGTAAGTATTGGTTTACCTCGCCTACAATTAATTCTAAGTTACTAGCTACATGAAACTGTTCATAAACAAGTTCACTTAAGTTGAACTGAAGATGTTAAGTTAAACATATGTATGAAGGTAGTTGTTATGGTTTAGTTTACGGCTATTGTTGTATTAGCGGTTAGTAGCGTTATCCCTTACACTTGTTTATTAGCTTAGCTGTTGTAATGTTGGATATTCTCCAGTATGTAAGAATATTTTTATCTTCAGGGAACAAGGAGCAGACCACCCGACTAACTGAGCTGAGGCGGGAGAACGACCACCTGTTCACCGGGGCTAAATTCTCCGTGAACATGGCTTGGAGGGAAGTATTAAAACAGTGCTATATACTCCTGTTAGATAATATAAAATCAGCTATGAAAACTATATCAAAGCTGGCATTACTGCCATTTGAAAACCTTTTTCATTTGTACATATGTGAATAGTTGTGAATTAACCTGGGTTTCCCCATTTATTTCCTATGTTATCCACAGCCTGTACTTCTGTGATTACTAAATGATGGCCGGGAAGCTGGTGATCTGAAAAGTATACTACACAATGTAGTACTTGAAATTTCCCCACTGTGGGACGAATAAAGGATTATCTTATCTTACTATCATGTGTAGTAATGTAGTAATATCACAATGGAGAACTAAACCTACCTATTTGTCAATAGATAGTTGTTCACAAATAAGCTGGACTTATTAAGTGTTATTATCCATTATATCTCCCTTACAAAAGCACCTTGAAAACTGTAATAAAAAAAGACATAATTAACTACATAAATGAAAGGATAGCGTGTGCTGCATGGTTATTGAACAAATGTTTGCAGTAACACTAGGAGATCTGTAACAGATTTCATATTATATATAATATAATTATAAATGTACTGTATTTATTATTATGTAAATGTGAATGTTTATGTTCTGTTTGACTCAGGACAATACTGGAGAAGTTAGGCCTGCAATAATAAGGGCTGCAAATTAATCCTGCTCATATTGAAATCTAAATGGTGAAAATATGTGTGGGATTCCTCTATTAATTAAGATGTTTTGATTTATCTAAACGGCCTTTGGATCTGAATGTATATACACTGTGAACCACATTTTCCTGTAATACTTTTGTAGTTTTCTTAATGTGTGTGTCATTACAGGTTTTCACTCTGCAGGACTTTGATCAATCAGACATAAGGCCCGTTCTGCTCTTCCTCCTCCAGAAGACAAGGGATACATCACACTGAGTGGTCCAAGTGCACTGGGAAATGTGCCACTTATTTGATGTCTCTTTTGATAGTAATTAATTACATGTACTATAAGAATGTACTATTGTACTGCAATTAAGCAGTGGTAATCCACCTGATCATATTTTGCAAAGATAATTTGTTCATTTTGGACTGTCACCTGCTTCAGCAAAGAGGGAACAGAATTTGAGAGTACACTGACATACAGCTGTTTTTACTCACCTATTATTGCATTGAATGTGTGTAATGGGTTCAATGTTTGACTTTTCACATCAAGATAAAGTATTTCCAGAAGTCCCTTTGATTGTTTAATAAACCATCTTTTCTCAAAGGAGAGATGCCTTTCTTTATAAACTGATTTAAATGCATTCCCTGTATAAATGTAATCCTCGGTCAATATAAAAATATTTAATAATGATAATAATTAATAATGCATATCTCATCACTGTATTTGAAACTTTAAGGTAATTTAGCGTATTTCAGATCTATCCCAGAAATATAACAGTTTTGTTTTGCAAAAGTTAAACATACGTTTTCGTTTCAGCCACAAGATTTGGATGAGAATTATTACAATAACTTGGTCTCAAAATCCGATAGTTCAATTACCCAGGCGTAATCTTTGTTATTAATCTGCGTGGTGCGTGTTGTTAGCGTTAGCATTAGCGTTAGCAGCGTGTCTTGGTTGCTGGGCGACGGGAGTGGCTCCGTGGGCTGGACCTGTCCCATTTCGCCAACGGCCATGCAGTCCTCAGAGGCTGGTTCGAAGGCTGCAGCCTTCGAGGCACCGGCTTTTGAGGCTGCAGACCCCGAAATGGAACACGGCCCCTGTGTCACTATACTCCAAATTGGTCCAAACTCCTATTGGGTTGGTGTCAACTACGGCTACTAGGCTTTATATATATATATATATATATATATATATATATATATATATATATATATATATATATATATATATATATATGCTATATATATATATGCTATATATATATATGCTATATATATATATGCTATATATATATATGCTATATATATGCTATATATATGCTATATATATATATATATATGCTATATATATATATATATATGCTATATATATGCTATATATATGCTATATATATATATGCTATATATATGCTATATATATATGCTATATATATATGCTATATATATGCTATATATATATGCTATATATATATGCTATATATATGCTATATATATATGCTATATATATATATATATGCTATATATGCTATATATATATGCTATATATATATATGCTATATATGCTATATATATATATATGCTATATATGCTATATATATATGCTATATATATATATGCTATATATATATATGCTATATATATATATATATATATATGCTACATATGCTACATATGCTATATATATGCTATATATATATATGCTATATATATATATATGCTATATATATGCTATATATATATATATGCTATATATATATGCTATATATATATATGCTATATATATGCTATATATATATATATGCTATATATATATATATGCTATATATATATATATATGCTATATATATATGCTATATATATATATGCTATATATATATATATGCTATATATATATATATATATGCTATATATATATATATGCTATATATATATGCTACATATATATATATATATATGCTACATATATATATATATATATGCTATATATATATATATGCTATATATATATATATATATATGCTATATATATATATATATGCTATATATATATATATATATGCTACATATATATATATATATATATATATATATATATATATATATATATATATATATATATATATATATATATATATATATATATGCTACATATATATATATATATATATATATATATATATATATGCTACATATATATATATGCTACAAATAACCTAATAAATAAAGGTACACCTAACCTTAACATTTAACGTAAAATAACTATCATTCAGCAGATAATTTTAGGGTTATGTGTTGTGGAAGCAGTACAGGAGTGCATTTTGTCATCCATGTGCCTACAAGAGAAGGCTCAGGGTGCAAGGTGAAAGCCAACAAGGGAGGCGGCATTGGAATTGAACCCCCTACATAAGGGACACAGAGCCACATGGCATCCTCTTCAGTCACAGAATGAGAAATGGACCCTAAAAAGGTAAGAGAGATAGTGGAGTATCTCCAGTTTGGGCAGTATGGACAGCACATGAAGGCTAAAGAAAGGTGGCAATTAAGAAGGAGATGTGCCACTGTCCTGTCACTTACCCTGAGAGGTAAGTGACAGGACACCTGCATACATATCTTAAATGTAACATTTGGATCTGAATTATATTTTGGCCCTTAAGATGGCCAATTATGCTACCTTCCTCAAAAAAAAAAAAGAAAGGAGCACACTGGGCCAAGGTGGTGAAAACTCCTGAAGAAGCCAACCAGGTCTTCCACTGTCTCCATGCCAGTGAGCATGGAGGACACAGTGGAATGGAGAAAACCACCGATGCCATCTCCCAACGTTATTTCTGGCCTGGCATGGAGAGGGACATAGGGAAATGGGTGAGTTGTAGGCCTTGCTAGTGATTAATATACTTATATGCTCTTATCATTATGCTGCATCAAATATATTTTGCTTTAAGTTTCAGAGTGTCCTGAATGCCAGGCTAGGACTAACAGGCTCAAACTTAAGGCTGCCTATATTCCAATAGAAGTAACAAAGCACTGAATCCCTTCCCAAAAGTGCATCACTCCTGCTTTGTGCATTTGTGTTTGTGTGGCATCTTTAATTTTGCATTAATTTCTTACACAGGTTACAGAGCCCCTGGAACTGGTTGGAATGGACCTGATTGGTAAACTCTGTCCAACACAAAATGGAAACCAGTACCTGTGTGTACTGGTGGACTATCTAACTAAATGGACTGAAGCCTATCCATTGAAAACCAAGGGTGTGGCAGAGGTCACCAATTGTGTGTGGCAGTTTTTTTGTCGCTTTGGGGCACCAAAGCGAATTTTAACAGACCAAGGGCGAGAATTTGTGAATGAGGTAAACATTTAAATGCAAAGCCTGTGATCACATGTCCAAAAATGTATTAACAGTCTTTAATGTTCACTGCAGCTAAACTACAATATATGCGAGCGCTTGGGAATTGATCGGAGTCTCTGTGCACCGTACCACCCCCAAACCAATGGGTTGGTGGAAAAGATGAATGGCACCATTCAAAGGTGAGACACAATAAATAAAAATGGTGCACCATGTATATAATTCCACATCACTATGCATTTTAAGGCTGTAATTTATACGTCCTTTATATTATCAGAACATTGACAAAACTTATTGGGGACAAGCCGCACACATGGGACCTGCATCTCCCAGGTGCCCTTTTCTCACTGAGAACAAAAAAGCAGCTGACTACCCAGTTCTCACCAGGTTCCAGAGGAGTATGAGGTACATTTTGTAAACTGTTTAACACATTGTAACACTTTGACACCTTCTAATGACCTTATTTCTGTAAACAGATCTGTGATGACCTAATAAATAAAATTATTAATAACGATGGGCCACCTGAATGCTTGAAGATGCTTAAGCAGACAAGGGAAATGGCATTAACTAATATTGCTAGGTCACAAGATAAAGTGAGGAGAAAGAGGCAACTAACCGGGGAGGAGGAGGATTTTAAAGTTGGGGGCAAAGTTCTACGCCGGAATGTGAGGGAGGAGCAGAGGAAGGGTGGGAAGATGTCATCTTCAATGCTGGGCCCTTTCATAATTGCCAAAATGGAGGATAAATGTGCCCATCTAATTTCACAGAAGGGGAAGGCGTCTATTAAAGTAAATATTGACCACCTCAAGCACTTTAAAGAGCCTTCAGCCCGTATCACACATAAATGGCCCAAAATACTACCCACCACTCCACCAGCAGAGTCCCCAATTAGCCAAAAAACACTGTCTGCACTGAGCCCAGAGAGTCAACCCACCACTTTATCAGCCTTAAGTCCACAAATCCATTATATCAGGTCACCTGGGCAGCCCCTCTTGGACCTCAGCACAGCCTCCTCTCCTGGGCAGCCCCTCTTGGACCACGGCACAGCCTCGGCTAGGGAAGGATGCAGACTGGAAAGAGGTAAGTGTGGGACCTAATGTGATAGTACAAAGTTTTGTTAATGTGCAAAGTTCTTTTTGTCTACACAATAGTGGTGCATAAAATCTGGGGAGGCTCCCTACCAACACTGATGTGGGCCAAGATTGGACATTATAAATTGTATGGCCACAATTTTTCCCAGCATCTTGCACCTGGGATGTGCCTTGAAGCTGATGTAAGGATACAATTATTTGAATTTCCACACTCTACATGCAAATGTCCAAAATGATCTTTGTGGTTTGTAGGTCATCAATGCCTACCTCAGCATTCTTGTTCGTGAGGTAGAGGGACGAAAAGTTTGCCTCATTGATTCTTTTAAAATGACTGATATTTGGAAAAACAAGTTCAGTGGTCTCCGCAAAGTAGGTTGAAATGTGTGAATATAAAAATGTAATGTTACATATCACATCATATTTTTTGTACAGCTCAAGCCAGAAGAGTATGACATCTTAATAGGAGCGATTTGCATCAATAGCCACTGGACCTTGGCTGTAAGTACTCCCAAATCTGGCATGCCAAACTGTCTCTTTTGCTCACAGATAATTTGTGGTGAACTTTTAGGCCATTTTTCCACGTCTCAAAAAGACAATTTATGTAGACCCCTTTGGAGCTGATGAGAATGTGCTCAAGAAAAGTGAGGGGATCAGCAGGTTGTAATGTGACAATATTCTTTACATTGTAGGCTACTAGGGTACTGTCTTATTAAATTGACTTCTTTTTTTTTTTTTTTTTAAACCAGAGCTTTCATGAGGGCGAAGGGTATAAACTGTTCCCGCTGGGGTAGCCACACTGTACCTCATCCACATCAACTGGATGGGCTTTCTTGTGGAGTAATTATATATAAAGTATGTCTGTACATTGTCTCTAACTAAATATAGAGCATAAACATTCAACAAATTGCTTGCTTTTGTGCTTGTCTTTGTAGTTGGCAGACGTCATTCTCAAGGGCCAGACCTTTGATATGGCCTTTACATTCTGCCAGAGCACCATAAATAATTTACGAATGCAAATAGGTAGGCTATTGCTTGCGGGACATAATTAAAGTATGTAAAGGAACTGCATTCACTTATGTGTGTCTTTGTCTTTTTTTAGATGTGGTGTCAAAGGTGTGTCGTATGTGTGGATTTCGTGACACGCACATAAGTTGGGTGAGCGCGCTTTCCCAGGAGCCATGGCATTAACAGATGACTGTTTATACCTTAGTGATTTTCTATCCAGCCTAAATGTTTTTTCTTTACAGATTCACTGCAGCGATTGCCAGAGCTGGTACCACCAAGTCTGTGTTGGGAACCCTGAGACGAAACGCAGATATGACTGCCCAGCCTGCACCCTTTGAATAGCCTACAAGCTATGTATTTGTGCGTTTGTATTACTATCATTGGCAATTTTTTTTTTATTTTTTCTCAGAAAAGTGTTTTTATATACAAGTTTTCCTAATCGTGATTTTGACAGTAGCCGTAGTTGACACCAACCCAATAGGAGTTTGGGCCAGTTTGGAGTATAGTGACACAGGGTGACTCGTCACATCAACACAATACCGTTAGAAGCCAAGTGCTCTTATGTTCACTTTGCCATATGAACTTATTGCCACCTGATGGTTGACTTTCCACGATGTCATGCACGCGCACATTACGCTGCCTGTGGCACTCGAAAAAGTGCCGAGTAACTGCACACGAGTGGGTGACTATACTGTAATGTCACAAGATAACATGGCAATGATGTCTGAGCATAAGTGGCAGTGCAGTGCGTGACCACGACGTGTCGCTGTGTCGAACACTTTTATGACTTTGCGTTCGTTTCACATTATTACACATGATCTCAGATCATTATAGCCCCTCTAACAGATCATCAGCAATTTTGGCCAGGCATGCAACGCCCTCAAAAGGACACAGCACAATCAGGCTTTTAGTAACAGTGGTAAATTGTCCAATGTGGGTGTCACAAGATAACATGCCCTGCCAGGTGTCACATCAAGACATGGAAGCGAAGTTTGCATTGTAGCCTTTTAAAACACCATCATGCAATCTTCTCCAGACTTTAGAGTTCAGCGCCGTGGTGCGCGCACAAGGCACATAGTAAAGGACGGAATCGCGCTTTTAAAAACAGCATTAACTTGTCCAATGTTAAAACTGACTTTCACAAGTTAACATGCCTCCAATGTACCTGTAACGCACATGATAGATATAGGTGCTGAACAAACTTTAGATACGTTGATGTAGGTTAGTGATTAGAGCCCTGGACGCGTTATTTTCTTCACAGGTGACGTGAGTTCGAGGCCCACGCACCCTCTTACTTATATTTTTATAACCTGTTTATCGTAGTCATTAAAGGACACCAAACAACTTATAGGCGTATGTGCAATCGTAAGCCTTCATTTACTTTATTCTGAAGCCAACGTATTAATCGCAGTCATACCAGATACAAGTTTGATTGGAGTCGGCATTGTTCTTGTCGAATCTGCTAATGAAACGGTACGTCAGATACAAATGATAAAACATTTTGGTGTGCATATGCCTGATTCAGCCTGAGGGTGGCGCAAAAATGTAAACACCAGCGTAAACAAATCACATCTTGACATGATCCCACGGAGAACCGGAACACCGGGACCTTTTACCCACAATGCAACGGTCATAACAAGGATGCCATTTTACATGTGTTTGTCAATAATTGTGGATATTGTTAGAAATCTATAAATATCAAGGTAAGTATGTGGCATCGGCATAAAATAACATTTGTATTACATTGATAAGATATACTAGTTATATTGATAAATATTTTGTACATAAATAAGCATAGTATTGCTGCCAGTTGCTGTTGTTTGATCTCCCTCATGTGATGTAGGATATTGTGAGAGTCTTCCAATTTAATGTTAATCAATCTTGACTAAAATTTTACATTTATTTGAAATGATTGTTTGAAAATAACAAAATTGTGATCTTCGTTCGTGTATTTGTAGTTATGACCAATGACAAAACGTTGATTTGACTATAATGTAGTAAATATAGGATGCATATTTTCAGACACGCAGGATAATTTATAGAGTGGACCCCAAAGTTGTTACATACAGTATAGTATACAGCATCCAGTTTATCATAGCCAAATGTTTATTTTACACAACGGTCGGGTGTTTATAAATAGCCCAATGGGGAATCCCCATAATTCTATAGCATTAGTCAAGCTCCCCAAGATTGCACTGCTCCGTTATGTGGCTTGTGTGATTCAGGCTATAGTCACGTGCTATGATAAAGGCAAACTTCCCTTGTCACAAGCTGTGGATTTATCAAGTGAGAATAGAATGATACTACTTTTATCTTAACAATGGCATAATCAAATCAAATCTTAATGTGAATGTTGCTGAATGTTCTTGTTTACATTTTCATTACAGGTACTCCATACTCTCCAGTATCCCTTGTATGGTGTTTGCCATTGTCTGACCACTCCTGCATGCTTCATCCCACTTCCATAACCCAAAGTTGATAGCTGTCTACATTCAATAAAATGAGTTCGAAGAACATCTTCTACATGCCCTACTGGATGATCTATGGGGAGGTTTTTGCAGACTCGATAGACCGTAAGACTACAATTCATAGTAAGATTTGGTTTCCTGATTCTGGGGCAGATGATCCGTGTCATTTCCATCAATAATACAAAAATACAGCACTAAAACATCTGCCTAGTCATTTTCTGTTCAATTTAATTACAACATGTAATTACTTTCATTGTTAAAAGGTCCTATATATTATGCAAAATTTACTCTTGTGAGCTTTTGTTATAATGTTGTTACCTCCTCAAAAACAGACCTGGAGTTGTGTTTTTTTTCATTCACACATATTTGAGTAACACTTTATTATTAGTCTGTTTACATCTCCAAAGCTCAAAATGCTCTGTTCCACCTTGTGATGTCATGAAGTGGTAGTTAACAGCTACCTTTAATCTTTAGTTCCGTAGAGATTGGAAATTCCAGGCCTAAAATCATCCAAATGACTCTAGAGAAGGTGTATGGAGTTTAAAAACAGTGGAGCACTTTTTATTACTTCATGACATCACAAGGTGGAACAGAGTGTTTTCTGTTTGAGAGAAGATCTCAGCCTAAATCTGCAGGGTTTGTGTGTTAAACATGTGAGAATGAAACAAAACAACTCCAGGTGTTTGTGATGAGGAAACAACATTATCACATAGATCAAAAATAGCACAATATGGGCCCTTAAACCGCACATTAAAGCCAATAGTGCATGTTCTAATTCTTTTTACTAACAATAGTTTAAGACTATATATTGGTCAGATTTTCCACATTTGACAATCGTCATACTGACCCTACTGACATTTAGGCATCAATTGAGTGAAACTAAATGTTACCCAACCTAACAATAAAACTGAGCTAAAGAAGCATAAACACATAACTCCATAAGACTAATACAAACATTAAAGCCCCCCCGCCGGGGACCCACGACCGCTCCGGCTCGCCACTCGCTCTTACTGACAGCCGCCCAGGCCGCCAGCTCGTCCACTGTACCTTTAAATATGCCCCTTTAAATATATCGTAGGAGTCAGTGCGCCCCTGCTGGCCAACCCTGAAAATTGCCCCATGTCCATAATACATTTATTTGCTTGTAATCATGCATAGAATTTAATCCCCGAATTTGGTCCAAATCCAATAATGCTGACGTTTTTTGTCTATGATAGGGGGCGCTATAGTGTTCACTTTTCATATACTTTATAGTGTATTATATTCAGGCTGAGATCAAACATTAGTGATTAAAATTTCAGCACGATGGGTCAAAGCATGTGCGTGTAATAGATTTTAAACTATTTTTTGGGGGAGTATTTGCGTCCCTGCTGGCCAACCGTGAAAATTGCCCCATGTCCATAATACATTTATTTGCTTGTAATCCTGCATAGAATTTAATCCCCGAATTTGGTCCAGATCTGATAATGTAGATGTTTCACGTCTATGCTAGGGGGCGCTATAGTGTTCACTTTTATTATATTTCATATTTCTTTACATTCGGGCCAGGGTCACGCAGTTGTGATTTGAATTTGAGCTCTCTAGGCCAATGCCTGTGGCCGTGAGAGGTCATCAAAAAAACAGGAAATGAAGGCGTTTTTCGCCGGCGTGCTACGGGCAAACCGTAAGGAGTTTACTAACAAGATAGAAGAATTATGTGAACCCATGTCTGTAGATGTGACATGTCAAATCTGAGCTCATTTGGACTAAACACAAGGGACACGAATCTTTTTTCACACACCCAAGTCAAAACGGATCCGAATTTTTGATCCAATATGGCCGACTTCCTGTTCGTCATAGAGCAGTGTAATGAATGACTTTTTTGTTTGTCTCCCTGAGCTCTATCACTGTTCCGAATTTTGTCAGCCTACGCCAAAATATTCTTTTCAGCTGCCCATTCATGTTGAAATTTTGATTTTTCAAGGGGGCGCTATCGAGTGGGGTCACTTTGGGCATTGTCGCGATGCCCATTTTATCAAATTTTTCGCTATACCGGTCGATCTGATACCCCCATGTGGGACTTTTCGTCGATGTTCAGGCCTTCAAAATCGCGATCGTTTGCAAGGAAAAATAATAACACAAACGAAGAACAATAGCCCTCGCCCAACGAAGAACAATAGCCCAATTATCAGTAGATGGCATGCTAACACCTAAAACAAACAGTTCAAATTATGAGTTTTCCAAAGTTCTAAAACATGAAGCAAAATGCAACTCTAGGGATGTTTTTGATGCCTTAATTCCATTATAACATGGTTAAAATGTTGAAAAAAGTCACTTTTGCAGAATACGGTTCCATAATTATAGTGGTGGGCATAAAATTTTGGGCTTGACTTTGAGGCCTTTCTCTGTGGAGTTTGCATGTTCTTCCTGTGTCTGGAGAAGTTTCCTCTGGACAATCCGTGTTCTCCCATCAACCCAAAACATGCTCAACAGGTTAAATCCTCAAGATCCTGACCAAGACTAGGTCCAGATCTGGAGATGAGTCCCAGGTGCAGCACTGCGCTGATACGTTACCCTATCGGGACTGAAGAAGTCAGAATGAGCTCCTCGCTTTGACTTGCCAGATCTGACTAAAACCTGAAAGAAACCTAAAAGGACTCTCTGATTCTCTGATCTGAACCCTCTGACCTCGACCCCAGTACCTACAGACGGTCATTAGTCAGTGCTAGTGCAGCCTCTTTACAGTTTTATTTAAGTGACATTTGGAAAAACACCAGTCCTTTTCTATTGTACCTGCCTCATAAAGTGTGTGGAACAGCCTGGTCTGCTTCGTCTTGATGAGTTTAGAGCTTTATGAGACGCGTTTGAGATGTTCACATTAGAATGTTCAGTGCTTTTTTTCCGCACAATTAGCCCCAGTTTGTCCCGTCCTCTGCTGTGTGCTTTCCTTATCACACGCTGGCAGAGCTTTTAACTCAATAAACGCCGTTGTAAAACCTGGAGGAGGGCAGTGCCAGGTGCCAGCTGGCCTCAGAACACTCACCTACAGTCATTACCAACAGGAGAAAGGGCAGAGGCCATGGGAGGGCCCAGGGGAGGGGGGTTCAGCTGATTATGGGTCACAAAAATGGTTAGAGAAAAGAGAGAAAATGGAGAAAGACTTGTTCAAGTTTGTGCAAAAAAATCATATTTTAATTGTGAGTATACGGTGGTCAAAGGTATAAAAGAATCAGATAGTGATCAGTACTAAAGCTGAAAACAATAAAAAATATACTTAAATTTACTATTATGTTATGTTCTGTGATACACCTGTTGGACCTGTAGGGGCGCAGTACCTTCACTGTCCATCACAAATACATCTTCAGACGTGGAGTTTGCATGTTCTCCCTGTGTCTGGGCACTCCGGTTTCCCCATCATCCATTAATTTTCTTCCGCTTATCCGGGGCCGGGTCGTGGGGTCAACAGTCTAAGCAGGGACTCCCAGACTTCCTTCACTCCGGGCACTTCCTCCAGCTCCTCCAGGGGGATTCCAAGGCGTTCCCAGGCCAGACGAGAGACAGTCCCTCCAGCGTGTCCTGGGTCTTCCCCAGTTTCCCCCATCAACCTAAAACATGCAGGTCATATTCTCCAGCTAAGGTCTTGACCAAGACTAGCTCAAGATCTGGAGATTGTCCCTTTGCTCCTGACAGGTTTAACCCAGAGACACTGACGGATGGGTCAAATGCAGAGGACATTAAAGTGTACCTTATCCTAACATTAATGCAGTAGATTCAGAGAGAATCTTTTAAGACGCCCAGAAACAAGGTTGTCACTCAGCGTCACTCATCGCCAATAACTCACCACATTCATGGGTCAGTTGGGTGAAATGTCTTGCCAAAGGACACAACAACAGTACGTACCAGAGCCACTGCTGCCCCTTTGTGACCTCTGGTGATTCCAATGCTATGAGGCCCAACCCTGCTCAGCTTCAGAGATTAGACGAGATCAGGCATTCTCAAGGTGGTGCAGCCTGTGAATCTGAAGAACATTTGACCCAATAGGGAAATCGGTGAGATCTTGAGCTGGTCTTCATCAGATCTTGAGCTGGTCTCGGTCAGATCTTGAGCTGGTCTTCGTCAGATCTTGAGCTGGTCTCGGTCAGATCTTGAGCTGGTCTCCGTCAGATCTTGAGCTGGTCTCCGTCAGATCTTGAGCTGGTCTCGGTCAGCATGTTCTTATCTGGAGGAGTTAGGGAGAAACATGCTGCACACAATGGTCTGGGCGGAGTCGAACTTGGAACCCTCTTGTGCTTGCGACATTTATACCTATTAATAATGTATAGAAACTTTTCCACTAACCACAAACTTCTAAAATAATTCCAATATACAAACGAGTCATGAGCCAAAATCAGAGAATTTCTTTTAGTTTTTGCACAGACATAAAATTCATAAAACATTTCTCATTTTCAAGATTACAATACGAAAAAGATGCACTGCGCAGAAAACAGAATCTATACGACTTTGTACAGCTTCTATCCTCTCTGTACACGCTCCACAGGCCTGTAAACTGCACCCAGGTACATTCAAACTCTCACCCAACAACAAAACCCGTGACATTTGTGCTTTTGAGAAATCTCTAATGACGGTCCAGCCTTGGTCCTGCTCCAGAGCCCACGTACAGTCACCCGTGAAGTAACAGTGGATGGGCAGTGTGCTTAGTCCTGGTTTAGTCCCGGTTCAGTTCTGTTTCAAACCTGGTTCAGTCTTGTTTCTTTTCGATCCAATACAAACTAATGCTGAGGTAAGTTACGCAATATTGATTCAGTGCTGATACCAGTGAGTTTTGTATTAAAATACTCCTTATAATACTCCTCTATTATAAGGCCTATAGTTTGGCATATAGAGGATATTATTATTTTTGCAACACCCCAGCTGATCAAAAACATTACATTTATTTGCATATAATCTAAAATATATAAACAATATATTTCAAAAACTGATTTTTATTTATTTGAGATTTTTTTAAGCAGTTTTAATCCGTTTTAAACAAACTCTGTAGACTTCACTGAATGGATTTAAGTTCTATAATCAGCACTGAACCAGCAACCCAAATGAGAGTCGCGTGAGGCTCATTCTGCGTTCTGATTGGAGAATCATCTTGAGAAACAAAACGCCAAAAGAATAAATCAGCGTTAGAATTGTTATCAGTAAAAGCTGAATTTGATTAGAACATGTTTACCTCATATCTGGGAACACGGTGAGGTCATGTTTATGGAATTTAAAACGGTTATACAGTTTTTTATTAAATATTGTGCTTTAGTTTTTTGGGTCTGGTTCTAGTCCAGGTCTAGTCCTGTTCTCAAGACGAGTTTGAATCCTGGTTAGGTCCTATTTTAGGCCTAGTCCAGTTTGAGACCTCTTAAAATCCTCTTTAGTTTGGACTCAGCTCCTGTTTGGTCTCGTACACATTTTGTTTTACATTTTCATTGCAATAATCAAGTCGGATTTGAGTCTGTGCCTTTTGCTGATGATAGAGAAGAGTGAGAAGGAGTTTAAATGAGGCTAAAACAGTAGCTGCTAGCACTGAAGTAGTTTTTAAAGGGCCTGTATTATTTATGATTTTGTCTAATGTTGTTTCTTCATCAAAAACAGACCTGGAGTTGTTTTTGGGGTTTTTTCATTCGCACATGTTTAACACACAAACCCTGCAGATTTATTTATTTAACACTCAGTTCCACCTTGTGATGTCATCATGTGGTAATACAGTTTTTAAACTCCACACACCTTCACTAGAATCATTTGAATCATTTCAGCCCTGGAATTGCCGATCTTCACCGAAAAAAACATAAAAAAAAAAAAAAAGCTGTTAACTTAAACTACAGCTTCATGACATCACAAGGTGGAACAGAGCGTTTTGAGCTTTGCAGATGTAGACAGACTAATCAAAGAATTACTGAAACGTGTGTGAATGAAACAAAACACAACTCCTGGTCTGTTTTTGAGGAGGTAACCACATTAGAACATGTTTTTAACCTCACAAGAGTCAATTCTGCGTAATACACCAGTGGGACCTTTAAATAATTAGTCATAGTGTTAAAATAAGAACCAAAACAGCTCAGGGCCTCCATCATTTCTCTGTTGTACTTTCTGCTCTCTTTGTTCTTTTGACAAACAGCTATAACTCCAATCAGAGTTATTTTTACTCCACAGCAGCTGGTTATGGTTTGCGCCGCCGTAAACTCAAGACTCACTATGTTGATTTTGCATTACACACAGAGATTTAGGCTGTCAGTAGGAGATGTATTTTTCCTTTTCGGTTCTAATTCATGACACGTGAAACAAAGCGCCGCGTGATTTAACTCCAGGAATGCATAATATTCTGTCCAATAGAGTGTTCTGTTCAAAGAATTAATTTAGGACAAAACTAAAAGGTGCATTGTGGAACTTTTCTGGTGGAAGGTCCGTCATAAGCTTTTTTATTTTATTCTATTTTTTATTTTTCTGTTTTTTATTGCTTTGTCTGGAATGTTTCACAGTATGGCATTAAACCTTTCTTTAAATCTTCATGGAGACCAAACCAGACCAAGTTACAGGTCAGATCTGTGGAGAGGCGACCCCTCTCACAGTCAGAATGTCTGTTTTTCTAGGTCTTTTTGAGCTCTAAAACCACCTGTGATTGAATAAATGTAAAGTAGAGCTATTTAATGTCACACTGTGGAACATTTCAGGCAGAGCAATGACGTATCCATAGAAACAAGCAGGTGACGTACCCCCGACCGACCTACCGAAAAGTTACAGTGCAGCTTTATGTTAGAAAATTTGAAATGCTGATCCTAAGGCGACCAAAAGCATGTTTAAAAAAGAATCAAAACCATAAAAAGGCAAGATGGAACTGAGCTGTCAGTAAATGAAAAACACTGCTCCAAATGTGTTTTTGAGGTGCCAATGGTTAAAACGTTTAGCAGAATGTTTCCTTCAAGTTAGTTACCAAATCCGTAAGAATTTTAAGTCATCTATCCGTAGTAAATAAAAAAAGAATTGACAAAACTGAAAGTAAAAGTGAATTATGAGTTGTAATTATGCTGAGTTTGTGGGATCAGGTCAAACTGGAGCAGGACCAATATTCTGCAGCAGGTTCAGAGGTCTTCCACACTCTCCTCCATTGTCTTCAGCAGGTTGTGAGATCTTCCTCACTCCAGAAGTTCTTCTTCAAAAGGTTCAGAAGGTTGACAGATCTTCACTCAGAGCATTATCATCTTTTTATTCTGAATGTTCACAACTTCTCCAGAAGGTTCAGTAAGTTTTGAGGTTTTCATTGATCATATTATCTCTAGAAGGTACAGAACTCTTTTCCTAGTTTGTTCTTGTCAAGAGGGATCAAACGTTTTATTACTTAAATCTTCTACAGTGGCTTATACTGGTTGAAAGCTTTTCCTCACTTATGTCATCTCCAAAAGAAGGTTCAGAACATTTGCTAGCTCAGATCTTCTTCAGTAGGTTGATAGGTCTTCATCGCTCAGTTCCTCTTCAGCAGTAGCCTTCTCGGGGATGGCCTCCAGACTTCGGCGTCCCTTGGTGTCTCCAGACTGGGACCCCGTTCCTCCTCCTCCTCCTTTGGTCAGGCTGCAGGTCAGAGCGGCGTAGTGGATCTGCTTCAGGTTCTCCTGGACCTCGCTCTTGGCGTGTTTCAGAAGGTCCGCCTGACCCTGGAGGAAAAACAGAAAAGACGGGCAAATCAGGACCACATCAAATGAGAAAACACAATATAGTAAACCCATAGACTGTATATAAACCGGGGCGTCTCTCCCTTTCCTCCTCTCTTCTGTCTCCTGCCTTGGGAGGAGTCGCCTTTCTCCACCTGCAGCCTCCTGGTCATCATCACACCTGATCATCTCCATTCTCCTCCTGCCCATATCAGCCCGGTTCTTCCTCCACTCTCTGCCCGTTCATCAGTTTACCACACCTCGCTCGTGGCTCATGTTTCTTTGGATCTTATTTTTTAAACTGTTTTATGGTTGTTCCCGGACCTTTTGTCATTTTTTTTGTTGTTGTTTCTGCTCCCAGTGCTCCCTGGATCTCCCCTCTCGGCTCCCCTGTTCTTCTCGTGGCTCGTGTTCCTCCAGACCCCCTGCCTTGTATCCACCTGCCTCCACCGGACCCTTTATGTCCATTTCCATTTCCATCTGTACAATAAACCTGTTAACCTGAGTTCTGCTCTGCTTTTGGGTCCTACATCTGTGTTTTATAACCCCGAGGGGCAAATTGTTTTTTTCATTAAACAGAAAATATTGTGGAGGGCTGGGCCAAAATACTTAACTTAATTCTGCATTATATTTATTGTATTTCTTTATAAAAAGCAGTAAATGTAATTGTTTTGACTTTGTTCTGACTAAGCAATGAAAAAGAGAGGTTGCCTTAGAAAAAATGTAAAAAACCACCTCTAAAATAAAAGCAACGCAGCTTTAGTCCAGGAGGTAAAATTACAAAATATGTTTATTTTGTAATTCCAAATTATCTTAAACGAGCCGGTCAGAGTCAACCGAAGAGCCGTATGTGGCCCGGGAGCTGCACAAAGCCCAGGTCTGATATAAATGGACACGGCTTCACCGCTGCATTCCAAATAGGAAGTGAACATTGGTGCACTTCTGGCTCCATCAACTCTGGCTCCAATTGACTTGACAAAGATCGCCACCCCTCGCTCTGTACCTGCTGCTGTCAGTCTCTTCATTTTGGTCTTAAAATGTTCGTATTAACCCGCGCTACATGATCCTGGGGTTTTTATTGTATAATTTTGTTTGTAAATTCCTATTCTTGATATGAAACTCGGCTCCAAATTCACTCCTACATCCTCATATTATAAGCCACTTCCTGAAACTTCAAATCAAAATCCTACTTTCAGTTCCTTGGAAGTGGATAATTGCGATTGCGAAGTTCTAACACACCAGTTTGGAGTTATGGAGATGGAGTTCTGAGATTAAATAAAATAAAGTGACCATGGTTTTGTCTCCTGACTGTAGCGGTCTGGACCTGCAGGTAAAGCGGAGAGCCCGGTTATCTCCTGACCTTGAGGATGGTGATGTTCCAGGTGAAGCTCTCCACAGCCTTGTGCAGCTTGCGTCCCTTCAGCCCCTCCTTCACCGCCAGCTCGTGGAGGTTCTCGTGGAACTGCATCGCTGAGGACACAAACCGCACATTTGTTTAACCACAACAGAAATCGCACGACTTTGGGAGCGAGCGTTTATGAACGAAGACTTTTAGATTCTCCGCAGAGCACCTACTCTACGTCCCCAAATACAGTTTGACTAAAAACTGTGGTACTGAGTCCACCGTTTGCGAATCAATATTAACTGTCAGAATGTTTTTATGTATTTTTGAAAACACCTGTAATTGAATGAATGCAATATAGATCAGTTTAATAATACATAAACACATTTTAAAGCTTCTCTAATTTCAACAAAAAGAAAAAAAAGTCTTTCAATTAGGCCTGTGAGATTAATCACAACAGAATCACAATTTTAGTAGAATAATTTCCTCCACAAAAAAACCTAATCCCCATTTTAGGGAGTTTTCACACTCCCTTTCAGCGATTTTAAACAAACTCAGACTGATGACTCCGATGCTCCAACTGCACCCAGACCCTCTGAAACAAGCCACACCCAGACCCTCTGAAACGAACCTTACCCAGACCCTCTGAAACGAACCTCACCCAGACCCTCTGAAACGAACCGCACCCAGACCCTCTGAAACGAGCCGCACCCAGACCCTCTGAAACGAGCCGTACTGAGACCCTCTGAAACGAGCCGTACTGAAACCTCAGGAGGGTCCTTGACTCTGCAGTTATCACATCCTCTCTCCTGTTGTGTTGTGTGTTCACATCCTCTCTGCTGCTGTTGTTGTGTATTGTGTTGTGTTGTGCGTTGTGTTGTGTATTGTGCGTTGTGTTGTGTATTGTGTTCACATCCTCTCTGTTGCTGCTATTGTGTTGTGTTGTGCGTTGTGTATTGTGCGTTGTGTTGTGTATTGTGCATTGTGTGTTGTGTTGTGCGTTGTGTTGTGTATTGTGCGTTGTGTTGTGTGTTGTATTGTGTGTTGTGTTGTGTATTGTGTGTTGTGTTGTCTTGTGTTCACATCCTCTGTTGCTGCTGTTGTGTGTTGTGTTGTGTATTGTGTGTTGTTGTGTATTGTGTGTTGTGTTGTGTATTGTGCGTTGTTGTGTATTGTGTGTTTTGTTGTGTTCACATCCTCTCTGCTGTTGTGTATTGTGCGTTGTTGTGTATTGTGTGTTGTGTTGTGTTCACATCCTCTCTGCTGTTGTCGCCGCGCTGTGCCGTCTCCATGGAAACACGTGCAGACTCCAGATGCCCTGCAGGTGAAGTGGCCCTGACCACAAATGACTCAGAGTTCTGCTGCTGCTCACGAGAGCATGTGCCACCGGAGAAGAGAGGAACACCGCTAACTACAGGCACTGCACTGTCTACAGGCACTGCGCTGTCTACAGGCACTGCACTGTCTAAAGACACTGCACTGTATACAGGCACTGTGCTAGCTAGAGGCACCCTGCTGTCTAGACTGCTTCAGAAAGAGGTTTTTAATGTCAGTGGGATTTTTCCCTGGCTAAATAAAGGTTAAATAAAAAAAAAAAATAATAATAATAGCACTGTGCTATCCAGATGCACTGCGCTGTCTAAAGGCACTGTGCTAGCTAGAGGCATCCTGCTGTCTAGACTGCTTGTGAAAGAGGTTTTTAATTTTAATTTCAATTGGATTTCCTGGTTAAATAAAGGTTAAATAAAAATAAATACAAAAATAATGGCACTGTGCTATCTAGCGGCACTGCACTGTCTAAAGGCACTGTGCTGTCTAGACTGCTTGAAAATGAGGTTTTTAATCTCAATGGGATTTCTTTCCTGGCTAAATAAAGGTTAAACAAAAAATAAATTTAAAAAAGTAAAGAAACATGCTATCTAAAGGCACTGTGCTATCTAGAGGCACTGTCCTGTCTAAAGGCACTGTGCTATCTAGAGGCACTGTCCTGTCTAAGGCACTGGTACATCCTGAATGACTCGCACACAATGGGCTCGTCTGGTTTGCTACACAGAATGTTCTAGTTTAAAGCATTACTGACTCTGATCTGTTCACATCTAAGAGGAAGGAAACACAAAAATAGGCCAGTACCCATTTTTGCTAACACAATTAAAACCACAGAACGTGAGCTATTCTGCAAGGGGAAAAAAAAAGTGACATGCCACGTTGCTCTTTTGTTTGATTTTGAACTTCATAATTTAGTTTCTTTATTCATATTTTGATGTTTAGTCAATTTTAAAACTCAATGAAATATATTGTATATCAAAATAATAATTCTCTTGAGTATGGCTAAAAATGCAACAAAATAGGAAGTTGTGTTTGGAAAGAAGCTCTAGAGGCGGTGAAGCGGTGGTTTTGTAACAACATTTAAAAGATCCTAAATTACGCAAAATTGACTCTTGTGAACTTTAAATCATGTAAAAATGTTGTTCTCTCCTCAAAAACAGACCTGGAGTTGTGTTTTGTTTTATTCACATGTTTGAGTAACCGTTTATTTGTTTATTTTTAGTCTGTTTACATCTCCAAAGCTCAAAATGCTCTGTTCCACCTTGTGATGTCATGAAGTGGTAGTTTTCTTAGACTTTATTGATAATACGAAAAAAGTTAAAAAAAAAGGAACATAGGACAGAACAAGCAACAAAACACAAAGCAGAACAGGAACAACTCAAATCGGCCGTTTCTGAGCAGTGTAAAAGAGAAGAACATTATGGATGGGGACGGAGCAAACACCACTCAAGAAGTCGGACTGCAGATGGTGCTGTCCTCCTGCCTCCACCGGTAGGAAGACGGCGCCAAAACCTGTTTAAATCAGATGAACGGACACGTCACAGGAACATCACGTGACTCTGAGGAAGACCTCAGGGAGCAGGTATGAAAAAAGAACCTAATCACTGGAACAGTCTCTGAACATGTGATACAGGCCTCTACTTTGACTTTTGAGGTTTTCATTCTGCACTTTTCTCTCTCATTTAATGTCTCTTTCTCTTATTTAATTTTACGATGATTATTTATGTTTTGATTTGTCTGTATTGTGATTTGAATGTCTTTCTTATTCTGTAAAACACTTGAAACAAATAAACTTGCCTTGCCTACTGTATCCAAATAATTTCCCGTGTGGATCAATAAAGTTTGCCGTGTAAAACAGTGGGATTATGATAACAGCAGCTTTAACACGGTCGTGCAGACAAAAGCGCAGCGGTGGTGTTGGCTCTGAGCAGCCCTCTCAGCTTCTGTGAGTAACAGAAGCTCGAGCGCAGGATTCCCCACACCTCCGCACAGCACACGACTGCCACTATTAAACACACTGGTGCTGTTCCCATGGCAACGGCTCGCCGAAAGCCCAAACAGCCAGAGACGTCTCGCTCGGATAACTGCGAGTGACGGGCGCCAGACGGGAACGCACATGCACGCTCACAGGCTCACGTGCACTCTCCTCACACTGTAATGTATTGCTCATGGTGCTCGTGGTGCCTGAGAAGAAACTTAAAGAAGGACTTTAACACTTCTATGGGCTATTCCTGCTAACACACAACATATTTAGATCTCCATGTTCCTTTTACTGTTTTGAATATTCAGTCAGAACAATCTGTTACCATATTTTACAAGTTTCACTTTCGTTTTTTGATGTTCTGAGGCAAAAGTCACTCCCCCTTCAGAGCGATATCACAACACACTCAGCGTTTCACATCAGGTTTGTTGAGTTGCTGTTTGCAGTTTTGTGTCCTGCTTGTACAGAATCTTACAGCAAACCCCAAAGAGGGTTTGAATAGGGCCCGGGAGAGATCGCTAAATTAGTCAAGCATGCACGGATGAGTCTAAAACCTCTTCAGACATGTTTTTGACAAGGGAACAACTTTATAACACAGTAGAAAGCTCCAAAAAGTTGATTTTACGTAAAACTCTCTTTTTAAAACCAGGGGGGACAGGATCTTCTCTGTGCTTATGTTTGTCGGCTCTATAGACATAAGAAAATAATTATGGATCAAAAAAGTTTGTCTAAGTCTAAGTCTAGTTCTGTTATAATTTGGACATTTTAAATCGCAGTATTCATCTAAAACGACAAACGAGTCCAGCGCCCAACGGGAGCTGACGTCACTGTAAACGTCATCACAACAAAACACCAGCGAGTAGCAGATTTTTGTTTAATTTGTGCAAAAAATAACAACAGAACGCTTCCGAATCCTACGTGTATCACCAATTAAGAAAATAAAACTGTACAGAGCAGTGGGAGTGTACCAGGGAATGGTGAAAACATGAACACGTTACACACTAGAATTCACGTCAAAGTTTGAGGTTTTCATGTCACATATGGAACAGGAGCTGTATTATTACGGGCACTACACGATTATTCTAGAAATACACAAAAATATAAAACAACGTAACACACATTTGGTCATGAGGGACCAGTATCTGCTCTTCTCTCCGTCCTGTTTCCTGCTCCCCCTCTCCATTCTCTTTCCTCGCTTCCTTTTCCTCCATTCTCTATTTTTCAGCTGTCAGTCAAACGCTCCAGATGAAGTGTTGTCCCAAAGCTCAGCGGAGACGGGATTTGGACACGTTATTTGTCTCAGTGAGGATTTTATATTGAGGCGACAGGTGAAGCACAGGGAGCGCAGCGAAGCAGCTCTGACATGTGAAATGTTCCTGAATTTGACTTTAAAACTAAGGAACTAGGAAAGGTTGTCCCGTTCACTTTCAGCTCGTGTCTCCTCGTGTCCCTGCTCCTCTTCTCCTCTGCTGCTCTACTTCTTTGCTGTTCTCCTCTCTGTTCCTCTCCTCCTTTTCTCTCCTCTCTCTCTCCTTGTATTCCTCTCCTCCTCTCTCCTTTGCTCCTGTTCCTCTCTCCTCTGTTCCTCTGCTCCTCTCTCCTCTGCTGCTCTCTCTCTCCTCTGTTCCTCTCCTCCTCTGCTGCTCTCTCTCTCTCCTCTGCTCCTCCTCATCTCTCCTCTGTTCCTCTCCTCCTCTGCTCCTCTGTTCCTCTGTTCCTCTCTCCTCTGCTCCTCTCTCTCTCCTCTCTCGCTCCTCTGTTCCTTTCTCCTCGTCTCTCCTCCTCTCTCCTCTGCTCCTCTCTCCTCTGCTCCTCTCTCTCCTCTGTTCCTCTCTCCTCTCCTCCTCTCTCTCCTCTGCTCCTCTCTCTCCTCTCCCCCTCTCTTCTGGGCCGGAGGAGTTCCCTTGTTCCTCCTCCACCTCTTAATTCCCTGCAGTATTTGAACCTGGGACTCTCCTCCACCGGGAAGTTCATCCACTTCTGTCTCCAGCAGGAAACCAGATTCACCTCCCGTTTTGAAACTCCCGGTGCTGCTTCTGTCATTTTAACTCTTTCCTTCAGGTGGAGGTCGAGGTTTTCCTGTGATTTTTTTGTTAAAATAAAACGTCCGCATTTTGAATCCCTGGATCTAAATTTTGAAAAGAAAAAAAAAAGCCGGTGGAAGCCAGAGCCGGGGAGACTCAGGATTCCCTCTGACGCCTTCTCCGCACACATGACTCACACAGTTAAACACACCGTTACTGTTCCCACGGCAACGAGTCCCTAATCTAACACACACACCTTAAATAAATAATGAAAAGTGAAACAAAAGCACGGCGTACAGCGTCCTGCACCGGCTCCAGAGGCGAGGACCTGCTCATCTTTGTGGAGAAGTTACTTTTTTGCAGGAATGTTCCACAGTACGGCATTAAACATTTCTATTTATCTTGCATTTATTCCATTAGAGGTGTTTTAATTGCTAAAAAAATGCCTTGAGTAACATGAATTCTTACTGTGAGCGGGTTTGCCTCTCCACAGATCTGACCTGTAACTTAACCTGGTTGTGCCATTTGCTTTTAAAGGTCCAATATTAAACAAAATAGATTCTTATGATCTTTAACACATGTTATAATGGGTTATAATGGGAAAAACAGACCTGGAGTTGTTTTGTTTCATTCACATGTTTGAGTAACTCTTTATTATTCGTCTGTCTACATCTCCAAAGCTCAAAACGCTCCGTTCCACCTTGTGATGTCATGAAGGGGCAGCTTAACAAGCTTAACAGCTCCTTTTAGCATTAGTTCAGTTGAGATTGGCAATTCCGGGGCTAAAATCATCCAAATAATTTTAATGAAGGTGTGTAGAGGTGAGCACTTCCTGTATCACCACATGACATCACGAGTTGGAACAGTGTTTTTCTTTCAGTTTGAGTGAAGAACTCAGCCTAAATCTGCAGGGTTTGTGTGTTAAACATGTGAATGAAACAAAACACAACTCCAGGTCTGTTTGCGATGAGGAAACTACATTAAAACATAAATACAGGTCCTTTAAGTTTAATGCCATACTATGGAACATTCCTCAAGCGACCATACACATTTAACTTCCCCCAGAGACTCTCCCAGGCCCTCTGAAGGACAGAGCGAACCTGTCCCCACACACCTTCTCTCCTGTGCACCTCTGATTCTCCTGGAGCCTTGTGCTGACTGTTCTGACCCACTTTCACTCAGAACCACGTGAGCCGCTCCTCTGGGACTGAGCCATATCCATAGAAACGGATCAACGCTCGTGTCCGTCAGCTGCCATCTGCCTCAGCCCGCGTCCACACGGGCCTTTCACGTGGAGCTTCTGAACCTTCTCCTGCCCACTGTGCACAACATGTCTGCCTAATGACCACCGGGCAGCGACCAGAGCAGCGGCCAGGAAAAAAAAAACAATATATACAAGATGATATTTTTTCATAGCGGAGATACAGGAGAGGTGATCGAAATCGAACCGAAATCGAATCGAAATCGCAATATGAACTGACAAAATGGCTGATAGGGCATCCACAGCATTCACAAAGAGCCGATTCTGTATGATTCTTTTGTATTTTCACAACATCCCACAACATTTTAAATCCTCAAGTGACTAAAAGTAAGCTTTATGTGATTTAGCCTAGCCCCGCTCTAGTAACTGTCTCTCTGATTGGTCAAAACTGATCACATGACGCACATTTCCGACGACACACGCTCCTATTAAAGGGTCCACATTACGCCATTTTCTGATCCATGTTCTAATGTCGTTTCCTCGTCACAAACAGACCTGGAGTTATGTTTTGTTTCATTCACATGTTTAACGCACAAACCCTGCAGATTTAGACTGACAGACAAAACTCTGCTCCACTTTGTGATGTCATGTGGTGATACAGGACTGTGTTTTTAAACTCCACACACCTTCACTAGAATTATTTGGATCATTTCAGTCCTGGAATTGTCGATCTCTACGGAACTAAAGGTAACAGGAGCTGTTCATTTGAAAACTACCACTTGATGACATCAAAAGGTGGAACAGAGCGTTTGGAGCTTTGGAGATGTAGACAGACTAATAATAAAGAGTTCCTCAAACATGTGAATGAAACAAACACAACTCCAGTTCTGTTTTTGAGGAGGAAACATTAGAACATGAATTAAAGGTGCATTGTGCAACTTTTCTGATGCAGGATCCTTCGAATGCTTTTCTCTGTGGAAATGTTTTGTCTGGAATGTTCCACAGTATGGCATTAAACCTTTCTGTCTCCATGGAGACTAAACCAGACCAAGTTACAGGTCAGATCTGTGGAGAGGCGACCCCGCAGTCAGAATGTCTGTTTTTCTAGGTATTTTTGAGCTCTAAAACCACCTGTGATTGAATAAATGTAAAGTAGAGCTGTTTAATGTCACACTGTGGAACATTCCAGGCAGACCAGTGACGTCTCCAAAGAAACAAACAGGTGACGGACCCTCCACTAGAAAAATTACACAGTGACCAGAGTCAATTTTACATAATAAAGGACCAAAGAGCACAGGCCACTGAAAACAATATGGCGATACGTTTTCAATGGTTCATTCAGATCGTGTTTTACTTACCATTTTACATCTTTTTTAAACTTTTTTTTTACTCAAACTCATATTTTGTGACATTCCCGTGCATTTCCCGCGTACCTGTTTTCTGTATCTGCAGGATTCTGTCGTACACGGCCTCCGCGCTCTCTACCACCGCCCTGCTGGTCTGGATCATCTGCAAACAGCACAAAAACACAACACATTTACTCATCACCCCTCCATCAGAGAGCTGGTTACCCACGATGCATCTGGAGCCCGGTGCCCTCTCCCCGCAAGGACAACATGTCATTAGAGTGGGCGGGGCTAAATGACAGAGAGGATCGTGGCAATTACAGAGCGGGGGCTGGATCCGCGCTCCGAACGGGGGGAGAAAACATGTCCGCCGAGGTGGTTAGGTTTAATTGTGCCTAAAAATAGTGTGACCCCCATGGAGAAGCAGAGGCTCGTCTCCTCTGGGCTGTGGAGAGGCAGAGGAGCAAGGACGAACACAGGCACATGGGTTATTCTAAAACGAGTTATTACCACACAGAAAGCGAGTTACAGACACATTTCAAGAGTATTAAAGGTTCTATATCACACAAAACGGATTCTTGTGAGCTTTAAATCATGTTCTAATGTCGTTACCTCCTCAAAAAGACCTGGAGTTGTGTTTGTTTCATTCACATGTTTGAGGAACTCTTTATTATTAGTCTGTCTACATCTCCAAAGCTCCAAACGCTCTGTTCCACCTTGTGATGTCATGAAGCAGTAGTTTTCAAGTGAACAGATGTGTTTTTACCTTTAGTTCAGTAGAGATTTACAATTTCAGGTCTGAAATTGTCCAAATGATTCTAGTGAAGGTGTGTGGAGTTTAAAAACACAAAGTAAGAGCTTCCTGTATTACCACATGACATCACAAGGTGGAACAGTGTTTTCTGAGAAGAGAAGAACTCTGCCTAAGCCTAAATCTGCAGGGTTTGTGCGTTAAATGTGTGTGAATGAAACAAAACACAACTCCAGGTCTGTTTTTGAGGAGAGAAAAACATTATGACATGACTTAACGCTCACAAGAGTCAATTTTGATCAGTAAAAAAACCCCTTTAAAATACAAAATAAATGTCTCTTTTCTTCAACAGTTCTCCTTAAAAAGTAAATGTAAAATGTAAATCTATATCCCCTGCTGGTTGGCCCCTTTGAAACGGCGCAGGGCCCTTCACGGTCCGGACCATATGCTCTGAGTAAACATAAGACTAATTAACAAAAATCAATATTTCCTTTTGTTTTTTTCCGTTAGCGCAGCCTCCACACGTCTCTGAGCTCGCACACTAAACCTGCCATGTGTTCACTCTGGAACTGCCAAAATATGAAACAACACGCAAACTCTGCTTATATACACTAAAGGTGCACTGTGGAACTTTTCGGTTGGGAGTCCGTCACCTGCTTGTTTCTATGGATGTGTCATTGCTCTGTCTGGAATGTTCCACAGTATGACATTAAACAGCTCTACTTTACATTTATTCAATTCTGGTTGAGGGTCCGTCAAATGCTTTTCTCCATGGAGATGTTATTGCTTTGTCTGCAGAGAGGAACATGAGAGTGGAACATGAGAGTGGAACATGACAGAGGAACATGAGAGTGGAACATGAGAGAGGAACATACAGAGGAACATGAGAGAGGAACATACAGAGGAACATGAGAGAGGAACATACAGAGGAACATGAGAGAGGAACATGAGAGAGGAACATACAGAGGAACATACAGAGGAACATGAGAGAGGAACATGAGAGAGGAACATACAGAGGAACATGAGAGAGGAACATGAGAGTGGAACATGAGAGAGGAACATGAGAGAGGAACATACAGAGGAACATACAGAGGAACATACAGAGGAACATGAGAGAGGAACATACAGAGGAACATGAGAGAGGAACATGAGAGAGGAACATACAGAGGAACATACAGAGGAACATGAGAGAGGAACATGAGAGTGGAATATACAGAGGAACATGAGAGAGGAACATCCAACACAAAGTCTCACTGACACTGTTATGGTTTGCAATAAAATAAAATTTGGACAAAGCAGCGCCTGTCCACTTTTCTATGTTGATAAGAGAATTAAAATGATGATTCAAGGGACAAAAATGTTAGATTAATTTGAGATTAATTGCGAGAACTATGACATTCATGAGATTAATCAGGATTAAGTATTTTAATCAATTGACAGCACTAGTTTAAAGTCATACTGTGGAACATTCCAGGCAACATCTCCATGGAGAAAAGTATTTGATGGACCCTCCACCAGAAAAGTTACACAATGTAGCTTAAGGGAACTTTTTAATAGACGACCATCACTAAGACAAAACTCCTCCTCCTGCGTGTGTGTGTGTGTGTGTGTGTATGTGTGTGTCTGTGTGTGTCTGTGTGTCTGTTTGTGTCTGTGTGTGTCTGTGTGCGTTTACTGGTTGAATCGTGTTGTCATGTTTGGTGCACTGTGTTCCTGTAGGACAATAGACTATAGTGTTTGTGCTTCCTGAGCTTCCCTGAGACTGACACACACACACACACACACACACACACACACACACTCATATCAGAATCAGAATCATCTCAGAATCAAAAACACTTACTGTGCAACGTTCCTGTGCCTTTTAGCTTTACAGTGTTGTGTTTTTTAGTTGATTGTAAATACTTATTATTATTATTTATCTTGATTTTGATGCATGCTCTTATTTTCCTACTGTTTCTGTAACTTGCGTTGTGACACTGCAATTTCACCATTGTGGGACAAATAAAGGATTATCTTATCTTATCTTATCTTATCTTATATATTGTCATTACATAATCAGGGATGTTGTGTATCTGTGGATGTCACAGATTTGTTCTTCTGAAACTACAGAAACAGCCGAACTCTCACAGCAACATGGACTGAACTCTAAAACTCCTGAAAATATAGAAAATATCGACATAAACAAGACCACGTTATGAGTCTGATTATGAATTAATGTGACTGAGTAATACCAGTAACAATTAGCCAATATTCCAAATGAAATATAAAAAAATAATGAAAATCTTAATGTTCTGTGATCCAGTCTGTATTCTAAGTCAAAAGACGCACTCAGGACAAAGTTACAGACTTTGTTTTATATTTACACCTTCACTAGAATCATCTGAAAAACTTCAGCCCTGGAATTGCCGATCTCTACTGAACTAAAGGTAAAAGGAGCTGTTCACTTGAAAACTACCACTTGATGACATCACAAGGTGGAACAGAGCGTTTGGAGCTTTGGAGATGTAGACAGACTAATAATAAAGAGTTCCTCAAACATGTGAATGAAACAAACACAACTCCAGGTCTGTTTTTGAGGAGGAAACGGCATTAGAACATGACTTAAAGCTACAGGAGTCAGTTCTGTGTAATAAAAGACTTTAATTAAGTGAAAACATCTCAACGTCACTGGAATAACAGATGCATCTTTCACTCTGCTCGCCTCACTCTCACTCTGCTCTGCTCACTGTGCTCTGCTCACGCTCACTCTCTGCTCACTCTGCTCACTCTCACTATGCTCTGCTCACTCTCGCTTTCCCTCTGCTCTCCTCACTCTCACTCTGCTCACTCTGCTCTCCTCACTCTCACTCTGCTCACTCTCACTCTGATCTCCCCACTCTTACTCTGCTCACCTCACTCTCACTCTGATCTCCTCACTCTCGCTCTCGCTCTCATTCTGCTCTCCTCACTCTCACTCTGCTCTCCTCACTCTCACTCTGCTCACTCTGCTCTCCTCACTCTCACTCTGCTCTCCTCACTCTCACTCTGCTCTGCTCATTCTCACTGTTCTCCTCACTCTCACTCTGCTCGCTCTCACTCTGCTCTCCTCACTCTCACTCTCCTCACTCTCACTCTGCTCACTCTCACTCTGTTCTCCTCACTTTCACTCTGCTCACTCTCACTCTGCTCTCCTCACTCTCACTCTGCTCACTCTCACTCTGTTCTCCTCACTCTCACTCTGCTCACTCTCACTCTGCTCTCCTCACTCTCACTCTCACTCTGCTCTCCTCACTCTCACTCTCATTCTGCTCACTCTCACTCTGCTCTCCTCACTCTCACTCTCACTCTGCTCTCCTCACTCTCACTCTGCTCACTCTCACTCGCCTCACTCTCACTCTGCTCTGTGGTCACTTAACCGACTCCTGACCACTCCGAGCTCCACCACAGACTGGATTTACTGGGGGATTGCATCTGCACAATGATCTGACCTCGGGGCCATTAACACTGAACATTTCACTGAAAAATGAAACTCCAGAACCTCCTGAAACGGCTTAAAGCTCCTGTAGTTCACCAAATGGACTCTTGTAGCTTTAAGCCATGGAGGTTTGTTTTGTTTTATTTGCACATGTTTGAGTAACTCTTTTTTATTAGTCTGTCTACATCTCCAAAGCTCAAAATTCTCTGTTGTGATGTCATGAAGTGGTAGTTTTTAAGTTAACAGCTCCTTTTACCTTTATGCACGCGTATGGAGTGCATGGAGTTTAAAAACACAGTGGAGCACTTTCAGTATTACAATATCAGTAGTGGAATAGGGTGTTTTTTGGATGGATTAAAGCTCACAAGAGTCAATTTTGTGTAATACAGGCCTTGACAAGCTTTTAGTGCTCTGTTTCTGTCATATTCAAAAGAATTAATGTAGAAAAGTTCTTTATAACAGTTATTTCTTCATGTAATCGTGCAGTGAAATGGAGCAAAGGATCATGGTCTATGTAGTTCCCTTTGTTTTTTAGCTGTTGCTGCAACAAAACAAACATTTAAGCAAAGGAGCATGTATTCAGATATATTGTGATCACCCACGATATTATTGTGATATCACGATTAGATAAAGGCCAATATTTGGACTTTAAAGCACATCAGGTATCGGCTTTAAATCTCCCGCACAGGCCGATATTTTGTTTTGGTTGATCTGCTGTCTAAAAATACACACAAAGCTTAAGTTTGGCACTTTGATACAAAGACATAACTGCACAAAACATGACTACACAACTCTTTTCAAGGTTTGTGGTCAGTTTGTAGTTAATTTAAACGACATAATTTGTGGAAAATAATAAAAATCGGTTCCACATATCAGCCCAAAAATATCAGCAAAGTTTATCGGCCATCAGTTGCTCTGTATTCTAAAGCATCGGCATCAGACTTGAAAAAAATATATTTCAGTTGATCTCTAATCACAATTGCCACATTTACATGAAAGCTTTAATTCCGAATAAAAATTAATTCCGCTTTAAAAAGACCATGTAAACACTTAGTTCCTACGGAAAATGAAACTGAAATTAAGTGGGTGTTTTATTCTGATTTTAACGCCGAATTAATTTATTCCTCGATCATGTAAACTTTTATTCTTCTTAAAAATAATTCCGGTCGTTCGGCGCTCGTTGGGTCGTCCTTCTGACGCAATGACGCTCTGCGAGATGGCGCCCGGAGCAAACGTTGGTCTGGAACCGAAACAATTATTTTAATAAATGTGCAGGAAGAACTACAAATAATGAAAAGAGTGGATGGAAAACAGAAAAACACAAACCAAACCGAGATGACAAAAAGCCGGTAGCAGCTGAAGTGTGCGTTTTCTTCAGGTCGACATAAATCCGTTCGTGTCCCTGTCCAATCAGAACCCTTCCCCACCCCCAAACGTTGAGCGGAATTAAATAAAGACGATTTAACGTGTTTGTAAACCTCAATTCGGGATTATTATTTCCATGTTTACTCGAAGGAGAATAATTTAATTCCGAACTATTAAATCGGAATTTAAAAAACATCATGTAAACGTGGGCATTATTCCGATTATTGACACACACGGCGCCTCTTAGTTGCAGGTTTATTTGTACAGCTCAGTTTGTACTGCAGTTTTCTTCATGGTGGAACTGTACTGTAGTAATAATATTCACATGAGCTTTGACTCTGTACACAACAGCATCACACACAGGCACGATTAGCACGAGTGCACAGTGTACAGAACTGTGTGTGCACGAGCAGTGAGCCGGAAGGGTCAGACTCACATCCAGCTGATCCTTCCCAGCATGCACCTGCTCCACCTCCACAGGTTTAGAAACACTAGAGGAGCCGACTGTGGTGTGGAGAGGCTCACATGGAGAACGCTTACCTTTACCAGGTCTAAACCAGGACTAAACCAGCACTAATCCAGGACTAAACCAGCACTAAAGCAGGTCTAAAGCAGGTCTAACCCAGGACTAAAACAAGACTAAAGCAGGTCTAAACCAGCACTAAACCAGGACTAAACCAGCACTTAACTAGATCTAAACGAGGTCTAAATCAGGACTAAACCAGATCTAAACCAGCACTAAACCAGGACTAAACCAGCACTAAAGCAGGTCTAAAGCAGGTCTAACCCAGGACTAAAACAAGACTAAAGCAGGTCTAAACCAGCACTAAACCAGGACTAAACCAGCACTTAACTAGATCTAAACGAGGTCTAAATCAGGACTAAACCAGATCTAAACCAGCACTAAACCAGGACTAAACCAGCACTAAAGCAGGTCTAAAGCAGGTCTAAACCAGGACTAAAACAAGACTAAACCAGGTCTAAACCTGCACTAAACCTGGTCTAAACCCGGACTAAACCAGTGCTAAACCAGGACTAAACCCAGACTACGCCTCGTCTAAAACAGGATTAAATCATGTGGAAATCAGTTTGTGAACCAGTACATTTAGGTCACCACTAGGGCTGAAAGGTCATAAGGTCACATATAAAAAAAAAAAAAAAAGTAATTATATAAAACTGTGTGAAGACCTGGTCTCAGGACACTGTGGATGTGAACTGCCTATTTATTTGTGGCAATAAAAAAACCCACCCCCCAATAACACAATAATGTCTAAGAAACAGCTTTGAAATGTCTGTATCAAAATGTTTGTATCACGCCAACACATAGACCGTGGATACTGACAGAGAAATCACATTTGCCTTGTCTGAAAATACCCCCTGAAAACATTATATAACTAGGCCAGGAACTGTATGTATTATCATATATTTATCCGCTCTTCGTCTTCGGTCTAATTGCTGTGTTCGTCGGAGCCAGAGGAATGGGCCAGTGACCTCCGCTGAGACGACGCTGCTTTCAAGTGCAGTTAGAAAAACAGAGACACAGAGCCGGCCTCCCCTCAAACCAGGGGGACCTACTTTCTACCAGAGCCAAGGACACCCCCTCTCCTCCGTCCCCTCCTCTCTGGGTCCCTGTGGTCCCGGACCTGGAGCAGAACTCGCCTGGAGTCCCTGGTGAGACGCTAATTGTCTTTGCATATGTGATTTTCTTTGCACTGGATTATGAGAACCAGGGACTTCCAGGCAGATGTTCTGAAAAATACACCAGAACCAAACCAAAGGACTAAACCAGGTCTAACCCTGACCAAGCCAGGTTTAAACCAGGTCTAAACCCGGACTAAACCAGCACTAAACCAACACTAAACCAGGACTAAGCCAGGTCTAAACCCGGACTAAACCAGATCTAAACCCAGACTAAACCAGCATTAAACCAGGACTAAACCCAGACTAAACCAGCACTAAACCAGATCTAAACCCAGACTATGCCACGTCTAAAACAGGATTAAATCATGTGGATATTCTGGTGCTAAACCAGTAAATTTGGATCAACATTAGGGCTGAAAGCCGAATAAAAGTCTGATGCCCTCCCTGTGTGTCTGATGCCCTCCCTGTGTCAGATGCCCTCCCTGTGTCTCCATGGATCTTTATCTTTTAGTCTTCCGGTCTTTTCTCAGACACTGACGCTGTTTGAAATGAGCACTCTGAACAGAATCGTATAATTGACACAAATTGCAAATCTGATCTCAATCTCGATACTAGTCTGACAAATCGCTGTTGCATCTGGCTTAATCAAACTCATCTCCATCAGGCAAACAACCAGGAAAATATTATAGACGTGTGTTTGGACCATAGACTGTGTAAAGAAGTGGACAAAAGGAGCATGACGTCACCCACAGCGTTCACTTCCAGTCAAATGAAGCTCACTGAGGCTTCCAGTTATGGGGCGAATTTGGAGCCGAGTTCCATATTAGGAACAGGAATTTATTTACGCACAAAACGGTCAAATAAAAACACAAGGATCATGTAGAGTGGGTTAATACGAACATTTTAAGACCGAGATGTCGAGGCTCAGAGCAGCAGGAACAGAGAGGGGAGACAGTTTTTAGAATAGAATATTTTAATTTGTCACTGTAAAAGATACAACGAAATTAAGTGCAGTTCTTGTTGAATGCAAAGGTAGCAATAAATAAAGATAAAAAAAAAAGATTAGGACAATAAAGACATTAAAAAACTGAAAAGTGCATAAAACCTCACACACCCACACATATGCCAGCCATACACATCCAAATTTTTCAGTGTAAAGTGAATTGGAGCCAGAGTCGATGGAGCCAGAAGCGTGTCCATGCTCACTTCCTGTTTGGAATGTGGCGGCTAGCGGGTTAGTTATGTCCATTTATATAAACAGTCTATTGATGGAGCGAGCTAGGGCTAGGAGAGGCATTCAACTGCACAAGGTAAAAAACTGTCGGAGAAATATAATGTTTGGACCATAGACTGTAAAAAGAAGTGGACTAAAGGAGTGTGACGCTACCCAAAAGACGCTCATGAGGCTAGCAGTTATGGGAGCAGAGTTCCATATTAGGAATAGGATTTTTACGGACAAAATAGCAAAATAAAAAACCCCAGGATCATGTACAGCGGGTTAATACGAACATTTTAAGCCCAAAATGACGAAGCTCACAGCAGCAGGTACAGAGAGAGGAGAGACAGTTTTTCAATGTAAAGTGAATTGGAGCCAGAGTCAGTGGTGCTGGAAGCGCGTCCATGCTCACTTCCTGTTTAGAATGTGGCTGCTCGCAGGTTCGCTATGTCCATTTTCATATACAGTCCATGGATGGAGCCGAACAGGCTTAGATTATTATTAGAGGCGTTCAACTGCACAAAGGTAAGAAACAGCCAGGAGAACATCAGCCATGTGTTTGGACTTGTACTCGTTTGTTTTTGATCGGCAGTGACGACAAACTACAGTCCACTCCACCGAGCACATGCTGTTTTGATCTGCTACGCTGAGGTGAAAATGAAAACAAACTTGAGAGCGACTGCATTACCCACACTCTTATCGTTTTTTGTAAAAATAGTGGTTAGATTATGATAGCTGTTTTTATTTATTTTAGTGTTTACAGCTTCAAAGTTTTAGCGCAGACCATAGACTGTATATATAAATAGACATAGCTAACCTGCTAGCTGCCACATTCCAAACAGGAAGTGAGCATGGGCACGCTTCTGGCTCCATCGAGTCACTTTGCATTGAGAAAACGTCGCCCCTCTCTCTGTACCTGCTGCTGTGAGCCTCGTCATTTTGGTCTTAAAATGTTCGAATTAACCCGTTCTACTTGATCCAGGTGTTTTTATTTTGCTATTTTGTCCATGAATCAATTCCTAATATGAAACTCAGTCCTCAAACGACTTTTCACAGCAAATTTGAGATTTCTGCAAAGAACACAAGAAACATTTTGAGTTTAAGACGCATTGTGCAACTTTTCTGGTGGAGGGTCCGTCAAATGCTTTTCTCCGTGGTGATGTTATTGCTTTGTCTGGAAGTTACAGGTCAGATCTGTGGAGATGCGACCCCACTCAGTCAGAATACCTGTTTTTCTAGGTGTTTTTGAGCTCTACAACCACCTGTAATTGAATAAATGTAAATGTCCAGGCAGAGCAGTGACATATCCACAGAAACAAGCAACCCCCAACCGAAAAGTATATGTTCCAGGCCTTATTAAAGCTGTGGTGGCTCAGTCAGATTTATATAAAATGCAACTTGAATGAGTTATGACCTGTTTGAGTTTCAATATGTGGAATTTGTGTGAAAATAGTTTGAACGCTCCTGTTCTATAGAAAAAAAATACATATGACTTGGTTTACTGTAAAGAGGAGGTCAGCGCACCTCCTGATTCTTGGACAATGTTATAATTAGATGCAGAGCGTACACAGCTGACTCAGGAGCTGCTTATGCAATACTGTACTGTACTGGGGCAAGACTCATTTAGCTCAAATACAAGGGAAAAATCCTGTACAAGGCCTTTAATTTGGCATTTTATGTTTTCATTTTGGGGCATCTCTGCTTCAAATATAATATCGATTCAGTCGCTCGAGGTCCAAGCCTGACAAAGCCTCTGAATAGCGACGAAAATGGGCAGTTATTTTGGGGTCTATTTGACTTGAAACTTGTTTGTTTTGGTTGGTGAATAGATTTCCTCCATGTCGTGGAAAAGTTCGAGACATTTAAGTCAATTTAAGATCTGTCCAATGACCCCACGGCTGTCCAAGATCATTCATGAGAGTGCGTACAGAAAGTGACCGGCTTCACACACAAACTAAACACTGTTCAGAGGGTTAGTGTGGGAGAAATTAGTCTGTCTTCACACCCACTAAATACAAAAACAAAACTGCAATGTGAATTCAGCTGGAATGATGAGGTAATAGAACGCACTCTTGCTAAAAGTTCAACCCTCTACAAACATGTTCTGAAATGTTTGTTTTCTTAGATGAGATCATTTCAGATTTCAATCTCCAAATGTTAAAGCTCCTGGATGAGTTTAAAATGTGCACTCTGAACAAAATCATGATTGTAAAGGTGCAGCATGTACCTTTTCCAGTTGATTTTTTTAGCAACAAAAACAACTGTATGTTTAATTTCACACTGTGGAACGCGTGAGGCAAAGTAATAACAGTTTTACAAAGCAAAAACTAAAATCTAGACAAGTTAAGATGACATGAATTAAGAAAGTTTTATGATTTGAGTAACTTAATAAGTAAAATGATCTGCCAATGCATACATCTCGCTACACTTAAGAACGACAACAACTTTTTGCACTTAAAATAAGAAACAAAATCCAATGTTGCTTGAATTAAGAAAAACACACTTCCATTCCACACTCCATTTGTTCATAATTTTATGTACCAAGTTGAATCTACTCAAATAAAGTAAAATGTTCTTAATTTAAGTAATTTTAACTTTCTTTTTGTGGTGTATTTAATCTCTACTGACTGACAGAGGTTTATGCTTCATTTGGGATTCATTGAACCATAGTTACATTTATAACTCTTTCATAGAGACATTCTGACTGTGAGCAGGGTCGCCTCTCCACAGATCTGGCCTGTAATTCGGTCTGGTTTGGTCTCCATGAAGATAGAAAGGTTCAGTGCCATACTGTGAAACATTCTAGACAAAGCAATAACAGCTCTATGGAGAAAAGCATTCCGCCGGTAAAGTTACACAATGCACTTTTAAAGCTTGTGTTTGACTTGCGTAGGTGTGTGTGGTGGACAGACTGACCGTTTCGTAGGAGCTGACCACTTTGCGCAGCACGTCCGGCAGCAGGCCCTGAGGCTCCAGGCTGGGGTACTGGTCTGAGAGGTTGAAGAGCAGCAGAGGAGCTCCGTCTGGTCCCGAGAGCCGAGGACACAGGGCCAACAGACACTGCTTCAGGTTGGCCACCGCAGACAGCCCACACAGCTCTTTGAAGGACACCAGCGCGTTCTGAAGAAGGAGACAGCAACATTTCATATGGTAATTTATACAGCACTTTTCCACTTTCAAGGAACCACTTGCCCATTCACACTCACACATTCACACACCAGTGTACGCCACAGACTGCCACAGCGTTCGGCTACAGGGGTGAATTTGGAGTCAGACTCTATATTAGGAATAAGATTTTTTTTTTTTTACGGACAAAATAGCAAAATAAAAACCCCAGGATCATGTAGAGCGGGTTAATATGAACATTTTAAGACCAAATTGACGCTCACAGCAGCAGGTACAGAGAGAGGAGCCACAATATTCCAGTGTAAGTCAATGGGAGCCGGAAGTGCCCACATGCGAACTTCCTATTGGGAACACAGTTATATAAACAGTCTATGATGCACGCAGACAGTGAGGCAAGGGGGGTTAAGTGTCTTGCGCAAGGACACAACAACAGCATTCATCTGTGGGAGCTGGAATCGCACCACCAACCTGTGAGGCAGTGGACTTTTTTTTTGTCGAGAGCTCGACAAAGAGCTTTTCTCTCAAACTCTTGTGAGCTTTAAGCCATGTTATAATGCTGTTACCTCCTCAAATGTTTGTTATTTTTTTCTTTTTCATTTAAACATATCTGAGTAATTCTTTATTATTAGTCTGTCTACATTGCCAAAGCTTAAAATGCTCTGGTCCACCTTGTGATGTCATGAAGCGGTAGTTTTCAAGTTAAGTTCAGTAGAATTCCATTGGGAATTCCAGGGCTGAACTTGATTCAAAGTGATTCTAGTGAAGGTGCGTGGAGTTTAAAAACACTTCCTGTATTACCACATGACATCACAAGGAGGAACAGAGTGTTTTCTGTTTGAGAGAAGAACTCAGCCTAAATAAGCAGGCTAAACATGCAAAAATGAAACAAAACACAACTCCAGGTCTGTTTGTGATGAGGAAACATTATGACAGATCAGAAAATCGTGTAATCTGGGCCCTTTAAATATCGTTGGCCTATAAAATGTTGACCATAACCAGACGATATTGGTATTTATCAGAAATGTCCCAAAATGCTTATGTAAACATCTTGATAAAAAGTCCTCATGGCATTCTTTTGATAATTTCAGCTTCTAGAGGTACAATTTTGCTTTGAGGAGTGGTGTCATTCCATACATACTTAAAAACAAGCTGAACAGAGAAGAGATAACGCCACACTGAATAGTTTTAAAGGATTCCAGAGCTGCACTTCAAAGTTCAATTCTAATTCAGATTTTCTTTTATTATTTTGTGATTTTTGACACTACAAAACCTCCAAAAGTCACATTACATTAAAGGCGCATTGTTTAACGTTTCTGCTGGAGGGTCCGTCAAATGCTTTTCTCCATGGAGATGTTATTGCTTTGTCTGGAATGTTCCACAGTATGGCATTAAACCTTTCTATCTTCATGGAGACCAAACCAGACCAAGTTACAGGTCAGCTCTGTGGAGAGGCGACCCCGCTCACAGTCAGAATGTCTGTTTTTCTAGGTATTTTTGAGCTCTAAAACCACCTGTAATTGAAGAAATGTAAAGTAGAGCTGTTTAATGTCACACTGTGGAACATTCCAGGCAGGGCAATGACATATCCATAGGAACAAGCAGGTGATGGACCCCCAACCAGTTAAATTAAATTAGATAGACTATTTTAGGAGTTCATTCATACCAAAAGCTCAAACTCTGGCTTTGTGGTTGCATTATCTTACTATTATCTACACAGGACGCATGCTTTATAATTACAGTTACTGCACTGTAACCCATAAAGCTAGTTTCTTAGTCAGTTATCCAGAAATGAAATGTCTCAGTCAAGGGTGTAGCGTTTAAAAGGAACAACTGACATTTAAAACAGCTAAAAAAAAATAAAATAAAAATCTGTTATATACTTGAAAGGTTCTATATGACACAAAATTGACTCTTATGCAGCTTAAAGTCATGTTATAATGTTGTGACCTCCTCAAAAACAGACCTGGAATTGTGTTTTGTTTCATTCACACATGTTTTTAATGTGTAATTGTGGTTTATTAGTCTGTCTACACCTCTAACCAAAGCTCTGTTCCACCTTCTGATGTCACGAACTGGTAGTTTTCAGGTTAACAGCTCTTTTTTTACCTTTTGTTCAGAGTCGTATGGAGTTTAAACAACATACATTTCATTTTTTTACTTCTGTGGGGTATTAACTCAACATAACATACAGTATTTAGATCACCATTACCTTGCTATATTCAAGCAACATATTAACATGTTTTATAAGCTTCACTTTCATTTTTGACACTGAATCTGCCCTCCCTTTGCTCCTCCCATTAAGTCACTCCCCCTTCAGAACGCTATCACAACACAATCAACGGTGCATCCCTCTACTGAAACTACTACATATGTGAAACTACTGAAGTTGTTGTGCATTGTTTTGTATCATGTTTTTGTGTTGTTGTATGGGAGTATGGGTGACGTAGGCTTGTGGCCGGAGCCTTGCCCAGAATCTTACAGCTAAAACCTCTTCAGGTGTGTTTTTGATGAGGGAACATGGTAGAAAGCTCTAAAATGTCGATTGTTTCATTCACACGTTTCACACACAAACCCTGCATAACTAGTTTTTCTTTCAAACAGAAAACACTCTTAAGACTCAGTTTTGCCTAATAAAGGACCTTTCAGTTGAACTTTCTGTCTCTCACCTGCATGTTTTCTCTGAGATCGGTGGCCTCCCTCAGAGACAGCAGCGCCGTTTTGAACACGTCGTCTATGGTTCTGATCAGCAGCACTCTCATACTCGCGTACTCCCTGCTCTTCTTCCCCTTCCGCACGGACAGCCCCCTCTTGTGCGGTTTCCCGCCTCCTCTCCGGTTCGTTATCGCCACGTGAACGAACAGCTGTGTGTGTGGAAGCATCTCCCCCGTTAGCGACTGTAGTGGCACGTGGCGAAAACCGGGCTGCAGGCATTCGAAAGGTATCGTGTACTGACCGATAAACTCATCGCCGATATAGTCATCGTCCAAAACCACGAATCGCACCATGGCTAACTCAGGCAGGTTTATCTGGAACTCGAAGCTCTCATCAAACAAAGGATTATCCCCATTTTGGTGCACCGTCCTGGTTCTTTGCTCGGCACAGTCAGCAGGAATTCCATGGATCTCAACATAGACATACGGATCCACCACATCTCCTTTAGCTCCAGAGCCTTTTGGTTTGGGGAAGTTCTGCCCGCTGATTATCTTAATGTGGAGAAGCTGTGGAGAGACCCCTGGCACAGAATCTTTGGTGTTGGCACTAAAGTAGGACACTTGCTCCCTCATGATCGCAGGTCGGAGAACATATCCGCAGTTTCCGTTCTGCCGAAACCATCCAATGTTCAGATCCATCATGAGGCCTGGAGTTTGGTAGTTCATGGCTACGATTTGGCACCCACACTTCCAGAAATCTTGCGGATTCATATTGCTGGAGTCGATTCTCATAGGACTGGGGTATATGCGCGCTAAAAACTTCTTGTTGTAGTTCACGAAATCGCCGGGATAGTCATTGGCACACCGGCTGGCAAAGACCTCATTGAAAGAACAAAGCTCCCACGGTTTCTGGTTCTGAAATGACGCAGGGAAGTCCTTGAACTCCACTGATTGGCACATCGTCACCAAATCAGAAAGATCCTTGGAAAGCTGAAATTTTTTGTGTATAATGGCAGGTGGCTGTTCCGTGGATTCTATACTCAAACGTTGGGACATTTCTGCTCCTTCATCTTCGTCTGTTACCTCTCCTTCCGTCGCTACACAGTTCACACTTAATTTTTTACCTTTCAACAAGATTTTCCCCTTTAGCGACGCCGGCGAAGGTAGGTAAGGATCTTCTGGTTTGGGTGAATCTACATGCATTTTATCCCCAAGGATCTTCTTCAAATGCTGGTACATGACTCTTTGCTGCTTTAACGAACAATGATTTTCCAAACAAAGTATTAGCGGGAATTCTGAAGCTACGAATGCGTATTTATTAATGACATCGATAACGTTACGGAAAACAATCTGAGACGTCATCGTGTGTCCAGTGTAAATGACTGGTTCGTTGTCTGGACCATCCCAAACGTCTAACTCGACGCTCCTGCAGCCCATTTTCAAAGCTCGGATATATCCTGTTACATCTGAAGGCCCCCTGAACTGATCTTCTATAAGATACGTGTTGTGCGAAGAATTGATAAAATAGTGGGAAAGAGGTTGGTTCATATCTTGGCATACTGTTTTATGCTCTGGATCAAAAATATGACATTCCTGAGACATAAGGTAATTGGTGAATCCATCCAAAGAAAGCCAGTTGTTGATTTGCCCCTCTTTCGATGGTTCATACTTCTGGATAACCTCTATGCTAGTTTCTTCACTAACTTGTGGCATACCCTGCTCTGCTTCAAGAAAAATCATCAAGTCCTTGGTATCTAAAAACTCCTTGTTGCTAGAAAACTGTACAAATAGGAAATAAATCTCTGGCCTGGTGCACAAATCATGGTAAACTTCAATGAACTCGTCTCTTGTAATGTCAGAACCAACTCTGTCTTTCGCTTTGAGCAGTTCCTTAAATTTCAGTTCCGTTTTGACATTTTTGAGTCCGGGGTTTAGCTCTTTGATTAGCTGAACTGCTGTGCATATGCTAATCTGTCTGCTGTGGTTACTGTCTGCGTTATCAAAAAGTTGGCTCAACCAGGAGGAGCGCATATTGTTCTGGCTGCTCTCAATCATGTTTAATGAATGCTTTCCGTACGATATCAAATACCTCAGTCCCGTTACCCAAATGTTAGCGACATCAGCACTGTTAGCAACCAAATCCAGTGACTCATAATTGTCCCCAAAGATTATTGAAAAAGCGCAGTCCTCTGAGATCTGCTCGTAGGTTCCATTGGTTCTAAAAGTGTCCGTGTTTTTCCCCGTCCGGACTTCTTTGATGGATTTCACATCGATTTTGGCCTTGTCCGATTCTTTCTTGGAGGGCTCCCATCTGAGGGACTGCATGTCTGCGTCCAGGAGGAAGTAGCGGTGGTAGACTCTGGAGTTGGAGCGGACCTTCTTAAGCTCTGTGCCCTCCACCATGGCACTGAGGCAGTCACTGGCACTGCTGATCTTCTTCTCCGTGGGCATGCTGCTGAAGGAGACCGTCTTCTTACGCTCTTTACGCTGCCTGGAGCCATCCTGAAACACAGAAATGGAACAGATTAGACAGGCCAATATATAGAGCTGATGGCATATCAGCTATTGGTCTTAAAGGTGTATTGTGTAACTTTGTCTGGAAACAGAGATGCACCGATCCAGCTTTTTCAGCTCCGATACCAATATCAACTACTGGAATTTCTACTGGAATTTCCCCACTGTGGGACTAATAAAGGCATATCAATCAATCAATCAAAACACAGTTAATTTAACACAAATTTGATCCATTTGTGTTATGTAATTTATTTATCCTGCAAGTAACTACTGAACAACTTTGAAAGAATAAAAGTTCATTATGAGACGTCCCCGGTCTAGATCAGCCAGTGAATTTTTACATCAAATACTGTGTCCCTGCTGCCGATCTCTCAGGAGCTCAAGGTGGATGAGGACAAAACCCCGTTGTGAAACAGGGCATCAGAAAATTTAGATAATCTCCTGCTGTTGCTCTCCATGGAAATCTTTGGTAACAGGCGAAAGATTTGTATGATTTAAGAGAAACAAGAAATTAAGACAAGCAGGTAGCGGACCCTCCACCTGAAAGTTACACAGTGCACCTGTAAATCTCCAGCAAAAGCCCATATTTAGTTTCGGTCGATTTTCTGCCCAAAACACACACAAAGCTTCATATTAACACTTTAATAAGAAGAGAAAACTGCACAAAATGTGACTGCACAGTTCCCTATGGGGATTAGTTAAAAAAAAAGGGCAGTGGGTCAGTTGGTAGTAAATTTAAATGACATAATTTGAGGAAAATATTCAAAATCAGGCCAACATATTGGCTCAAAAATATCAGCAGAGCTCATCTAAAAAATCTGTACTATTAAAGCTTAATTGTCCAGCTTTTTAATAATAATAATAATGCATTTGATTTAGATAGCACGATTATGGACATTCATTAATTTGCTCACTCAATACTCTGTGGTGGTTACGGTGGTAAGAATTTCTTGGTCAACTAACGACGTCATGCCGATTCATTAGACTACTCACAAGACAGCAGTTCACTATTTATTTATACAGAAAAAAGAATACTAGGAAACTGTATTCATATAAAGACAGATTAAACTTGTGAATCATGAGTAATTTTTGAGTAATTTGAGCCTTTTTACATTTAAATACAGAATCTTCAGCAAATGCTCTCACTCACTTCTCCTTTCTGCTGTTATGCTGCCCCATAATCCATGTAATCTAAATAAAATTAGACAACTAATACAAATTTTGACAGAACTGAAATAATTAATTGTGTTTTGGTAATTTCACTTCTCCATCTGAATAAGCTGTTCTAAAGTTGTGCTAGTGTCCAAAAATGTGCATGTGAATACTAGTGATGCGACATCTGTATGCGAGAGCTACACTTTTTTCCTTTTTCTGTTTTAAAAATCAGGTTTCTCAACTTTAAAGTTCATAACTATGGGTAAATGATCTGTAGTTTACCTCTTGTCGATAAAACAAATGCATTTTTTTTTATATTATTATTATTATTATTTGCTCCATAGTTAAGGGTGCACTGTGTAACTTTTCTGGTGGAGGGCCCGTCACCTGCTTATTTCTATGGATATGTCATTGCTTTGCCTGAAATGTTCCACAGTATGACATTAAACACCTTACCTTACCTTACCTTACCTTACATTTATTCAATTACAGCTGGTTTTATTGCTCAAAAATATCTAGAAAAACAGACATTCTGACGTTCGCCTCTCCACTGATCTGACCTGTAACTTGGTCTGGTTTGGTTCTCCATGACAATAGAAAGGTTTAAAACCATACTATGAAACATTCCAGACAAAGCAATCTCAAGCAACATTGAGACAAGCGTTTGACGGACACTCCACCAGAAAAGCTACACAATCCACTGTTAAAAAGGAAATTACAGGTTACGAAAAATATACAAGGCAGCGAAATTAATCTAAAGTAAATGTTTTCTATCATTTTTATTTTGAACAATGTGCTTTTCACCCAGTGCCATTTAACGTGTAAAGTCTAATATCCTCTGATGCAAACCAGAGCTGAGTAATATAACAGTAAAAATCAAATCTGATCTGATTCCATGACAGTGTGACGTAAGCATATTCTGACTCTAACTAATTCTCCGTTGAAAGCGTCTGAAGCAGTAGCAGCTTTAGTCACCTCCACAAAAACATCGAGGGCTGAAGATCTAAAAATGTGATATGAACTTTCACGCTCAGGAAGAGTCAATATTTTCTGTTTAATCTGACGTCTCCCTTTTGTTTGGTTTGAACAATTTCACACCTTATGCACTTGGTCTTTTTAGTGACAATGTACACGACAAGACAAAAGTTTGGACCACAGTCTGTATAAAGAAATGTTCTGAGGGAGTGTGACGTCACCCACAGCGTTCAGCTCCAGTCAAATGAAGCTCACCGTGGCTAGCAGTTCGAGACACACTGAACACTAATAAGGCTACGTCCCATTCCTCTGTCTTACCCCTTCGTCTTACCCCTACCCGTTGGTTTTGCGCGTTCATGTGAGGACAAGGGGTGTCCCGATTCTAATTTTGATCAAGGGCTAGGGCCCCGACCCAGGGCTACATACACCTTGAAACGAAGTAAGCTCTCGACCAAAGTTGAAACGAAGGCGTCGGCCTACAGGCTCAGGCAGGTATCGGGATCAGGATGGAGCGTCACATCGACCAGCCAAGGAGTCTCATAAATGTAAGTATTTTCAGCAGGTGTAAATATCAATTAACAGTTTAGCAGGTTTACAATTATGACGCTTATGTTCTACGTTACTTTTAGTGAACTGTTGTTGCAGTTTTAATTGTAGTAATGTCCGTTTAGCCGACGTTATCGTTTTCATCGAACTTTCATGTATAAACAAGCTGTTTTTTTGTCGAGCTGAGGTCCCCGATAATCCTTGACGTGGCACTTTTTAGGTGAAATCAGAGTGAAGTCAATTTGCTTAACAGAAGCAAACGGTAATCGAGTGGTGTCCCATTTCTTAGGGGAACATTCGTACCCCGAGCCCTCACAGCTCGGTATCGAGGGGCAAGACAAAGACGTAGATAAAGGGGAAGGAGAAAGGGTAAGACAGAGGAATGGGACGCAGCCTAAATACACTTTTGCTTCTGAACTCTGTATATGGAGTTTTCATCACGCTCTTTTCTGTTCCCAGCCCTTCTGAACCATTTTTGTGCAAACGAGGCACATTTGCAGCTTTCTGGTCAAACACTGCAATTTGTGCTGCCATTTCAAGTACTATGTGGCATCTCAAATGACTCCCCTGATTATAACCATGTGTTTTTGAGACAAACACCTGTTTGCAGAGGGAGAATTTGAAATGTGGTTTCCTGTTGGACCAATTCCTGTGTGATTTGTAGAGCGCAGACTGACGTAGGCAGGACCAAACAGGCCACTTCTCAAGAACACTCACATTTTTCATTCTTTAGTCACAGCCCTCACCCTTGCCCTTTGAGATGACTTAGTAAATAAGGCAGCATTAACAAAAAAAAAAAAAATACTGAACTTGTATTTTTTCTGACAACTGTTGCGATTACAATTACATTTGCAATTTAAGTTTTGAAACAGAGCTTTTGTGATTTGATAAATGCAACAGTTAAAATGTTTACTATTCAATTATACTATATTGTGTAGCCTTCCTCACCAGAATCAGATGGTTTATAATGTGAGATCTCATGGTTTTATTTTTTTTTATTTTATCCCCATTAGCTTCTAGGGATGTAACAATAACCGAAATATCGTAAAATCACATCGTCAAAACTCTCACATTAATACCGTGGACTGTCATAATATATCAAATTGCAAGGTTTTTCACTTAAAAGTATTAAAAAAGAGGGAACTGCAAAGGTCATGATCCTTTACTTCATTTACTACATATTACTTATATTTACTACTTATTACATATTGTGAGAATATTGTACTGTGAGAATATCGTACTGTGAGATGCGAAATTTGGATATCATTACATCCCCGTTAGCTTCTGAAACTTGGGATGTTTTTTGAGCCAATACCAATCGCCAATATTTGGTCTTGTCAGTGACCTACAGCTTTTAGGACTACAAATTTATCAGGTTTTCACTTTCAAAAAATGATAACAAATTGTATTGATCTGGTATATAAAATCATTTGTTGCATGTTTGTATAAATATACAGCTACGTTGTTTTATTCTTATTTTTCCATTTTTACTTCAAAAAGACTTTGCACTAGGGGTGGAACGAGACACAGATTTCATGAGACGAGACACACAATGACAATGGGATTAGGTCCACGAGAACGAGACAAGACGAGATTTTGACATAATTTGAAATAAATAAAGTAGTGCAATCCATTTCATAATTTTGGCTTCACTGCTTTTTTGAACTACAGCTTCTGAAATTGTATAACTCATCAGCTCTTAACTCTTTTTTTGTCCAAAGCCAAAGGTAAATTCAGGGGAAAAAAAGCTCCTGAGATCATTTTTCTCATGTGTGCACGATCTTGTAGCAATTTTGCAAGACGTTGTGGCACGAGATCTTGTCCAATACTGACAAAAATCGATCGATATCAGCCGACTGTAGCTGCTCTGGTTTTCTTCACAAATAAAAGGACTTCACGCTTCATACTGATGATGTGTCAATATTTATTCTCGTTCACCTTCAACACCATCAACACCACTGAGACACATAGGGAAAAATGCTCAGCTCTACATACATCACCTTTAAAATAAATACAGAATACAAAAAATAATATTCACCGTGTTCGCCTGTACATCACCAGCGGTTGTTAAGTAGCATTTCTTTTAACTTTGATGTCTTTTCTTTACACTTCTTCTGCGTTTCTCTCTATCGTCCTTTACTCTTTCGCGGCTAATATTTCTCAAAGTAAAAGGTCACATAAATAAAATATATCAAATTACTAACACTTAATATTTGAACAGATAAAATAATAATAATTTTCTGACGTATTACCGTGAAAACAAACTGAAACTGATACATGGCCCACCCCTAACTGAAGCAGCAGTCTGTTCTTCTGTGCTCTGCGTCACACGCTGTAGCACCTTTGACAAAAACCAAACGGACAAAAGAGGATCTACAGAGTGAACACTGTGTGTGCAGGTGTGAGCGTCACACACACTTCCTCTCATTAGTGAAACTGCAAAAGAACAAAGGGACACGGAGCTGATCTCGACAGTCGGCCGGAGTGGACGGAGCAGAGAGGAGTCTGGGTCTGAGCGCAAAACTCAACCTAATCCCGATAATCTGTACAAGAATGTTCCACAGACGCTGCCCTGGGGCTGTGTGTGTGTGTGTGCGTGTGTGTGTGCGCGTGTGTCATCCTGGAATGTACTATTTGATCATCATAATTCCTATTGTCAATGTACATTTTGCCAGTGTAGGCCAATCTAAGTAAAGTGTAACTCCCTACAACTGTACACCTCACCCTTATGTAACAGATAATACTCCCTACAACTGTACAACAACTCACCCTTATGTAACGGATAATACTCCCTACAACTGTACAACAACTCACCCGTATGTAACAGATAATACTCCCTACAACTGTACAACACCTCGCCTTTATGTAACAGATAATACTCCCTACAACTGTACAACACCTCACCCTTATGTAACGGATAATATTCTCTACAACTGTACAACAACTCACCCGTATGTAACAGATAATACTCCCTACAACTGTACAACAACTCACCCTTATGTAACAGACAATACTCCCTACAACTGTACAACTCACCCTTATGTAACAGATAATACTCCCTACAACTGTACAACACCTCACCCTTATGTAACAGATAATACTCCCTACAACTGTACAACTCACCCATATGTAACAGATAATACTCCCTACAACTGTACAACACCTCACCCTTATGTAACAGATAATACTCCCTACAACTGTACAACAACTCACCCGTATGTAACAGATAATACTCCCTACAACTGTACAACACCTCACCCTTATGTAACAGATAATACTCCCTACAACTGTACAACAACTCACCCATATGTAACAGATAATACTCCCTACAACTGTACAACAACTCACCCTTATGTGACAGATCACCCTGACAATTTTTTTATTACTTATTTTTCTGTTATTTTTACTTACACATTTACGTTTATATAATTATGTTTTATTTGACACCAGCCTCTTGCTATTTTTGCTATTTATTTAGAATTTATTATATCCATTTATATTTTTTGCTCTATGTTATTATATTATAATGTGTGAGCTACTGTGTCCAAATAATTTTCCTTGTGGATCAATGAAGTTTGTATGAAGTATAAACATTCTTTTTTGTGTTGTACAAAAATGTGTATTTGAAATGTACCTGCATAAAAATTTAAATGACAATAAAAACCAAAGAAACGTTTTTTTTAGTTTTTGGTTATTTTTTCTTTGCACCATGATGGACAATAAATTGAGATTTAACCTAAAAACTGAAACCATCTGCAGCAAAGAATGTACCTGCTGAGAAAATGTAACTTTTAATGTGAACAAAACACTTCTGCTTTCATTGTTCTTTTACCGCTTCCATCTGCTGGTTTATCCTTGAAGGACAAAAACAAACAGCAGAGCTTTTGTTGCTCGAGAATCACAGGTGTCACAGTGAGAGGAGCAGGTGCTGAGCAAAGCAAAGGCCCGATCCAAAATGGGGCAAATCCAAACCTAAACCCAAACCCGATTCAGGATAAACTACAACTCCCAGACTCCACTCCTGCACCACCATCCACTACTGCACTGTCTTCCACTACTGCACCATCCTCCACTACTGCACCATCGTCCGCTACTGCACCATCCACTACTGCACCATCGTCCACTACTGCACCATCGTCCACTACTGCACCGTTCTCCACTCCTGCACCGTCCTCCACTACTGCATCATCGTCCGCTACTGCACTGTCCTCCACTCCTGCACCATCCTCCACTACTGCACCATTGTCCACTGCTGCACCATTGTCTACTGCACTGTCCTCCACTACCGCACCGTCCTCCACGTCGTCCACTACTGCACCATCGTCCACTCCTGCACCGTCCTCCACTACCGCACCGTCTTCCACAACCGCACCGTCGTCCACTACCGCACCGTCCTCCACTACCGTCCTCCACTACCGCACTGTCTTCCACAACCGCACCGTCGTCCACTACCGCACCGTCCTCCACTACCGCACCGTTGTCCACTACTGCACCACCATCCGCTACTGCACCACCGTCCGCTACCGTCCTCCACAACTGCACCGTCCTCCACAACTGCACCATCGTCCACTACTGCACCGTCCTCCATCACTGCAGTCTTATGAGAATTATTTAAACCTTTCAATGTTTTCATCACAACAGTAGCCGACATAAATAAAGTGACTGTACATGAGTGAAAAGAAAAGAGCTGTTAAATAAACAGCTGAGCTAAACCTGCACATGTACGGTCTGAACACGTACGATCTGCACATGTACGTTTGTGTGAGAAGTGCTCTGAGAGTGCTGCAGATGAACGGCCCTCTGGGACAAATATATTTTGTCTTAATCTCCTGCAGAATAAACACTAATAAAACCTGTCCTGTCTGTATCACGGAGTTTCTGTGTGCACTTGTGTTTGTTCACCACAGGAGCTCAGGACTGAAGCTCACAGTGAAATGTGGAACGACACCTTCAATTATGTCACTAATACATTTTCTCTTTATCCTCCCAAACAAGTACATTCAGCTTCAGAACTACTTCAACATTTAAGGCGGACTGCTGAGGAACTTTTGTATTGGAGGTTTGAGGAGTGGCTCCCAAACCAAAGAGGATCGATTCCCACTCGGACCAAATACTTCACCCGTGTGTGTGTGTGTGTGTGTGTGTGTGTGTGTGTGTGTGTGTGTGTGTGTGTGTGTGTGTGTGTGTGTGTGTGTGTGTGTGTGTGTGTGTGTGTGTGTGTGTGTGTGTGTGTGTGTTCTTGGAGACTAGAAGGCAGTGCCACTAGATCAAGTTAGCAATAGCACTGGTACTTAAATAAAATGTCAGATGGGAACATTTAAGGCCATAATGTGGAACATTACAAGCAAAGCATTAAATGTTCCCATCTGACATTTATTTAAGGAGACAAGAAGGTGGCAGACCCTACACTAGAAGAGTTTCACTGTGCATTTCATATTTTGAACCCATTTTAATAAACTCTAGAAATTATTTGTTACAGAGAGGGAAATGTTGTTGAGTTGTATTTTCTCTCTGCAGATTGTGCAGCAGATTGTATCAGATTTGAAGCGGTCCGCACACGGGTCCCTGGGGAACCCCTGAGCTCCAGAGGACATGATCTGAGTGGTTCTGCTTCAGTGAAGCAGTCTGGGCTCAGCCTCGGCTCCATCACAGAGCGGTCACCTTCAGAACCTTCATCCTCACACAGACTTTTCCACTGCTGAGGCTCAGACTCACACAGATCTGCCCACAGAGCCAGGAAATAAACCAGAACATAAAAGAGGAAATAAAGAACTGCCCATCAGGCCGGGAAATAAACCAGGACATAAAACAGGAAATAAAGTATTAAGATACAACTACCACTGCACATTGTCTTGGTTTGATCCATATTAAAAGATAACTTAGGATTTTTGTTAGCATGTCATCATGTTAGCATGTGCAGGAGCTCAGACATGCAGACGTGCAGGTTCTCAGAGTCCAGAGCTACAGCTGATGCTGATGTGAGATGTTTTAGATGGCTCCTGTCATGAGCATCACATGATGATCCAGAAAAACTTTTTTAACAATGCTCCATAGTACGGCATTAAGGCGTTAAATGTGTCTAACTTCATTAACAAACAAGTGGTGCCACCAGGAAAAGCTACAGATTAGATCAGTGGAGAAGCGAGCACAGTCGCAGTAAGTAATAATTGTTTTGTTTTGTTTTGTGTTTTTTGTAAACAAATGGAAGATACATAAGCTCACAGTCTCTATGGAGACAAGCAGGTGATGCTTATCTGGCGGTTTCCACCAGAAAAATTACATAATGCACCTTTAAATATGCAGCCTTTGCACTTTCCTAACAGAATCCTGGTGTGACTTTAATATTGTGCTTAAACAGTGCACTTCTGAAGCAGTGCTGTTGTTGCATAAGAGTTTTGTAATGGAGCCGAGTGTAGAGAGAAAGAGGAAGTCAGCGCACCATGTGACAGGAAGTGGCAGACTGAGCTCAGATGTCAGAGGACCACCCTTCACCACACTGCTGTTTACTGTCTGCAGTGGTTTTATCTGAACATACAGAAAATATTCTCTTATCACTGTAAATGTAAATGTGTTCACACCTGAGCGCTCGTCACCATCTCTCACTGCCCGACTCTTCACAAAACTGATTTTTCTGTTCAATTTATAATGATTGGTTTTCACATACTTTAGTCTTTATTTTAGAGCTTTTTCTTGTTTTAATCTGTCAGGGAAGTAAGACTTTTGCAATTAAATAATGAAAAAAACACGAAAGAGTCAAATGTGGACAGTGAAAATATTAAAAGGCACACACTGGACATTTAAAATCACAATATTGCTCTAAAATGACTTAATAAAAGAAACAAGTGCGCTGACTTCTGCATTAGAAAACTGTGGTGTCCAATGGAGCTGACGTGGACGTAAACGTTAAGACAACAAAGCGCCACATGGGCCCCTCCTATGAGTATCTCCACGTCACACTAGAGCAGAGCGTTTTTTTACATTTGGACCAAAATGACGACGCGACACTGCTGAATTCTACTGTATCACCAATTAAGAACATCAAACTGGAGAAGGAAGGAAGTATGTCACATTGGGCGTGGGCAGGTGATGGTGAAAACGGTAAAATGACGTCTTGAAAATAAACTATTAAAGATGACTCAAACATGCACGAATCCCTCCAAACACAACTTCTCTTGAGTAAATAGTAAGAGCTGCTTTCTCCCCAAACCCAACCCTAACCCAGTTCAGCAAAAACTACCGCTTTTAACCAAATAATGTGGTTAAAAGCTGTAAGGTTAACCATGTAACAGACCTTATGTAACAGATAATACTCCCTACAAGTGTATAACTCAGCCTTATGTAACAGATAAACCTATGTCCTCTCAATCATCATATAAATTTGTATTACTTATTTTTTCTATTTTATTTTGACTTGTACATTTACATTTATGTAATTCTGCCTTATTTACACGTGTCTTTTGCTCTTTTTTGCTATTTATTTAGAATTTATTATTACTATTCACATTTTTTACTCTCTGTTATGTTATATTGTGATGTGTGAGCTGCTGTGTCCAAATAATTTCCCTTGTGGATCAATAAAGTTTGTCTAATTCTAAATCTTGTGGTATGGAGCATTGAGCCTTTTCATAAACAGTGTAGTAGTTTTGTGTTGTGTGTGTTCGGGATCATTTCTTCATATTTTATTTTTTATTTTGGGACACTTGTGTGATTTTAAAGAAGACCAATCATGTTTGAATTCACATCGCTCGTGTTTCTCACATTTCAGAATAAAAAAGGACAGTTTGGAGGATGTTTCCCAACTGAATCTGATGTGAGGAAGTAACTTGTGACATGATCAAACACTGAGTCATACGTTACACTAGAATAATTGGGAAATCTACAGAGACTTTGCAGTAACTCCGGTTCTCACAGCGATATAAGTGTTTGTCTCCATGGAGATGTGACTGCTTTGCCTAGAATCTTCCACAGTATAGCTTTAAACTTATTTATTTTTTACTGTGAGATCTGTGGCATAACCTCTTGTAACTTGCCCTCTAGTGGTAATATTTTCTCCACTGAATTTTCATGGAGACAAGCAGATGGCAGGTTTAAAGGTTGTATAGAGGATTTTCCAAAGAAAGAGAAATACAACGACTGTTTGTCCTCCTCCTCCACAGCTCCCTAAGTAGAAACGCCTCTTCCTGCCTCCTCCTGACTCTAGAAATCATGTTTGTTTACAGCCGGTGCACGTTCAGAATTTCTGAATGAATCGCTGTTGAAGTTTCCTGTCCAGAAGTAATCGCGTCAGTCTTTAGACCCTTCGTCTGCTTCAGCTCGCGCCATCGCTGGAAGGAATCTCCAAGAATCACCTTAGTTTGGCTTCGCTCCTTTTCCCCTTCTCTTCTTCTTTCAGCGACCTCATAAACGGACTTTCTTTTGCGGCTAACTGGTAGTGGATTCTCATCTGCCATCGCAACAAACTTTGTCCAAACTGCGAGGAAGCTACAGTTAGAAAAAGCCGCTAAGAACCGCTGCGTTGGTCGAGTAAACGGCGTCTTGCGTCTGTGGAATGTCCGAGAGGCGAACGTAAACCACGTAATCCCAGCGCGCCGGAGAGTCAGTTACACTAGAAAAGTAGGGAGTTTGATTGACAACCTCACAGCCAATAGATAACGAGGTAGCCTGGTTATCTATTGGTTAATGTTTATCCAGCCCCACCATGTCCACAGCTGATGGATTTTCATTCTTTTTTTTTTTGGTTGTCATAATTACAATGATGCTGCGTCTCTATAATGATATTTTGAACTTTTATTGACAATTTGAAACAAAAAAAAAATCCTTCATACAACCTTTAAGTATAATTTTGTGTATTATTGTTTTCATTATAACCTACTTGAATACATTTTATAGGTACTTTCACTTTTCAGTCACTACAAACCCCTGTGAGGGCATGGTGGAGAGTACAGCACTATCGCCTCCCAGGAAGAAGGTTCCTGGTTCAAACCTCAGACTGGCTTTTCTCAGATTGTGAATGACTCCAGGTACTTTGGTGGCAGAGTAGCTAAAAAGTACTTCAACGTAATATTAGATGTAATATTATATTATAAAGAAGAAAGTAGCAAAAAGTAAAACAAATGTGATTTTGTTAGCAGTTTTCATACAGAATAAGATCTCATGGAGACACAGGAAGGGCATCTGATACAAGGACATTTCAGAAGAAGTTTGTACAGAGTCGTAGTTTGTGGAGGTTATGGTACTTTAAAAATGGCAAAGTTTTTGATTGGCTAACTGCATCCATTCAAATTTCAATTCAATTACAATTAATTTCACAACTCTAGAGGACAAAGTGGGGGAAGTGTCTTGCCTAACGACACAGCCCCAACCCTCTGTGTGTCCTCTGGAGGTCTGGCTGGGAACTTCCTGCTGCAGTAAATCTCCTCTGAACAGCTCCGAGTGTGAATGGGGAGATTAGTGCCAAATGTGCAGAGCTCCTGTCAATCACACACACACACACACACACACACACACACACACACACACACACACACACACACATAAATACACTTAACACACTTAATTTTAAAAAGGGCACCGCAAAAATGTGATTTCACTGAACTCTACAACAATATTGTGTACAGGCCCTTTAATAGATCAGTATAAGGATGTACGTTAGAACTACTTCAACCATTAAAAGAAATAAAATAAACTACTGATACTTTGCAATGACATCACGCTGGGGGTGTTATACATGTATGTGTATGTTGGAATGTTTAGAAATTACCATGGTGGAACAATGCACACGTTAACAGTCCAAAAGGTTTTAAGATCGTCTGAAAACTCAAGAAAAAACATAAAATGGATTTAAACAGCACATTTTCATTTCGCCAGATTGTGTTAAAATAAAACTCAGATTGAAGTCTAACAGAGCCTCAGACAGAGCAGAGCCTACAGTTAGCATCACACCCCCAGGAAATGCTGCCGACGTCACTGCAGAGTATCAGTAACACTCTTGATTGAATAAAAGACTCCTTCTCTTTGGAAAGAGATCCATCACTCCTTCCTTCACAGCTCACTCTTCTTTTCTTACATCCCTAAATCCTCCATCATTTAAACCTCAACCTGGATTATACACCTTTTTTTTTTTTTTTTTTTTGCAATTAAACATTAATTTAATCTCGTCTTCCTTTTTACAACAGTATTAATATTATCATCTGTATTTTACTGTTCTAAATCGGATGAAGTTTTTACAGGCTGTAATTATCTTGAAGTGCATCTGTATCTTTGTTTTGTCATGTTTGTGATTTTTTTTTTTCTGACAAGTTTTTCAATTACACTTGTGATTTATGTTTCAAAAATAGGATTCTCTTCAAAGAATTGACAAAAAGACTAAAATCTGAAATCTCTTGTCTTCCTGTTTACAATAGTATTAATATTATCATCTGTTTATGATTTATTTTATTTTTTTTTTCCCTGACAGGCTTTTCATTTACATTTGCGATTTATGTTTCAAAATTAGGATTCTTTTCAAAGTTCATATTTTAAGCTTGTCCAGAAGAATTGACAAAAATACTGAAATCTCTTGTCTTCCTGTTTACAATAATATTAATATTATCATCTGTATTTTAGTATTGTTCTAAATCTGATGAAGTTTTTACAGGCTGTAATTATCTTGAAGTGCACTCTGTATCTCTGTTTTGTCATGTGAGCAGATCATGTGACCCGTGAGTATAAAAGAAGCCCGGCAGCCATTTTGTTCTTCTAACATCTTTGCCCTGATGAAGGACCTGTAGTGTTCCTGTAACCTGGTTTTGAAGAATCCTCCATCAACTTCTCAGAGAAAAAACCCCAAACCTACAGGTAAGTGGCTCTCAAACTTCACACCAAGAACCTCCAAAGTCAAGATTTAATACGACTTTCTTTTCTGTGTGGCCTCATATCTGTGTAATCCATGGGTCGATTAAAACACCTGGACAGGGAACTTCAGTGAAAAAATCCCTCCTGCCCAGATGTGGAGTTACTTTTGTCTCATAAATGTTCACAAATGCACAGAGGATCTACGAACAGTCATTGGTTTGTACGTGTGTTTTGTAATATTTGTAACTTGTATTTTGGTCTATATTTGTAAATATATATTTTTTCATTTGCAAAAAGTAAATAAATACATTTGTAAAACTGAAAATTCTGTTTGTAAAATGTGATTCTTGTTTGTGGATCACCAGTTACATAGATTTTCTCTGACGTATTTTTGAGACACTCTTTTTGAGAAATACACACAAATAGGTTGGCTATTTGTGCATTTATTTTCAGAATTTTCAGTTTTACAAATGTATTTATTTATTATTATTATTATTATTATTATTATTATTATTATTATTATTATTATTATTATTATTATTATTGCAAATGAAAAAAAGTAATAATACAATTTTAATATTTACAAACACACATCTATTTGTAAAGACCAAAATACGAATTACAAAATATATTATTACAAATATTAAATTTGGATTTGTGGATATCAAAACACATTTGTAGATCCTCTGTGCATCTGTGGATATTAATGAGACAAAACTAACTCCATACAAAGAAAGGATTTTTCCCATAGAGCGCAACGTAATCACAAACTGCTCGTGTCTGGCTGACAGGGGCTGACAGGGACTGACAGGGCACTTACAGTTTTCAAAAAGGTCGGATTTTGTGGCTATTTTTAGACAATAATATTTTCTCAACTCAAAATCTTTCAGCTGTCTTAAAAACAGCTTTTTAGGGGCTCGGCTAATCGAGAAACGTGCACCACTGACCTCGGCCCGTTGACTTGAATCGGCGGCCATGTTTGGACCCTGGGCCTTGGTGTAATCCCTCCGTGGTCCTGTAGGCTCCACAGTGGTCCAGGTCTAAACCACGTCCACGGGCGTGTACTCGTGTCTGTGCTCTTATACTTTTTCTGATAAGCTCCAGTTCGTTCTAAACACATTCAGGAAAGGTTCTGCTCTGTCCTGAAAATGGGACTTCTTTTTTAGTACCGATACCTACGAAAAATAAGGATCTAGTTTCGATACTAGTTTTGGCATCGATTAGAATCTGATTTTCGATACTAATCGATATTAATCAACAATTTTGTGAAGTCCGCCCAGATAACTCTTGTTGTGATTTTGGGCTATACAAAAATAAATTGAATTGAATTGAATTGAAAATTGAATTGATACTTTTGACAACCCCACCATCTACTGCTTTGAACAGAATCTCGCTCTGATTGGTCCAAACGCTCCATGCCGTATTCCTGTATTGAGGAAGTAAATGGGTCCCGATGGAAAAGTGTAATCTGCTCATTATGGAGACAGTCCCTGGAGTTTAATCAGATAAAACCTTTGTGTGTCGCGCTCAAATGTGTCCCCCTCCACCTCCACTCTGCGTGGTTCACTCTAATATCGTTAATAGATCAATACAATGTGTGTCAGGCCCTTTTTGCCCATTCCAAGTAATAAATCAAATAAACTCCGGCTTTATATTGATCCGTATTGTGTCGGCAAGAAAAGAAAAAAGCACAATGACACACTTTAAAGGTTCATTGTGTAACTTTTCACAATGAAACAATGGACTTTTCTCCATGGAGATGTTATTACTTCGTCTGGAATGTTCCACAGTATGGCATTAAACCTTGCTATCTTCATGGAGACCAAACCAGACCAAGTTCCAGGTCAGATCTGTGGAGAGGCGACCCCACTCACAGTCAGAATGTCTGTTTTTCTAGGGATTTTTGAGCTCTAAAACCACCTGTAATTGAAAAAATGTAAAGTAGAGCTGTTTAATGTCACACTGTGAAACATTCCAGGCTGAGCAATGACGTATCCATAGAAACAAGCAGGTGACGGACCCCCAACCAAAAATATTTACCAGAATTGTGATGTCATAGGTAGAAACCCTGTGCAGTTCTGAGCATTTCTGTTGTCAAATCACATTCATTACAACTACATGCTTATTTTAAAGGTGCACTGCGTAACTTTTCTAGTGGAGGGTCCGCCATCTGCTTATCTCCATGGTGATGTTACAGCTTTGCCTGGGATGTCCCACAGTATGGCATTACACAATTATATCTTGTATTTATGCATCTTGAAATTTAGACGTGATCCTGATTTTTTTTACTGTCTTCAAAATATTTTCCTGTGATTGGTGGTTGTTCTGAAATGTCAGATGCCCTTCCTACTTACCAATCTATATCATACACACTATACGGTTTATTTATTGATAATTAAGGCTTCACGTTTTAATTGGGATCAAGATAAGTCACTTGCAATCACCTGTGATCAGCTCTGTTCAGGAAATGTAGACCGAACGCTAGTTTTATTTGTTTAAATAAGATCAAATGAATCAGTTTTTCCCTTGCATGGACGGAACACGATCTTTGTGTCTTTTTATATTAATTATAAGTCATGTTCTAATGTTGTCACCTCCTCAAATCAGACCTGGAGTTATACAGAAAAAACAAAAATGTGTCTGTTTGCTGCAGGTGGTCCAATCAGTGAGAACAAGGAGAGGGCACTCGTGGAAAAAGGATCAAAAATTTAGACCCAACTAAATCCAGGCACTCCAAAACGGTAAAAGCTGCACGAGGAAAAGTAAAGTTAAAAGGCTTTTATTTAAAATGACCAAAATGAACATGTTTCGACCATGACCGGTGTTCATCTAAGATCTGATGAAGAGTCCCTGGATTTTGTGGTGTCTAAAATACCTGGAGTTGTGTTTTGTTTCATTCACATGTTTGAGGAACTCTTTATTATTAGTCTGTCTACATCTCCAAAGCTCCGAACGCTCTGGTCCACCTTGTGATGTCATCAAGTGGTAGTTTCCAAGTGAAGAGCTCCTTTTACCTTTAGTTCAGTAGAGATCAGCAATTCCAGGAATGAAATGATCCAAATGATTCTAGTGAAGGTGTGTGGAGTTTAAAAGCAACAGAGGAGCACTTCCTGTATCACCACATGATGACATCACAAGGTGGAACAGCGTTTTCTGTTTGAGACCTCAGAACTCGGCCTAAATCTGCAGGGTTTGTGTGTTAAACGTGTGAACAAAACACAACTCCAGGTCTGTTTTTGATGAGGAAACGACATTAGAACAGATAATACGAGCCCTTTAAACCACAGGGAGTCTGCAGTGCTGTGGTGACATGTACAGAATGTCACTTTTTTATTATTATTATCACAATTTTGGCAAAGATCTCATTATTTTTTAAGCATTATAACAGTGAATAGACGGGCAGATCTCTGTTCTAATTGTAGGCTTGTGTTCCACTGGGCTGTGTAATTCATCACTAATGGCCAATGAGCATCTTGGGTGTTTTTAATGGAGGTTTAGAGCCAATCATCTCTCAGTAAAAGCATGTGTGGTTTGGAGCTGTTTAAATTTGTTAAACGGCAATGATTAAAAGTTTTTATACTGTTAATGGGCCCCTGTCACACTGTTTTCTGATGTTTTAATGTTGTTTCCTCATCACAAACACCTAGAGTTGTTTTGTTTCACCCATGTTTAACATACAAACCCTGCAGAGTTCTTCTCTCAGACTGAACTGAAAACACTCTGTTCCAACTTGTGATGTCATATGGTGATACAGGAAGTGCTCCAGTGTGTTTTTAAACTCCACACACCTTCACTAGAATCATTTGGATCATTTCAGTCCTGGAATTGCCGATCTCTGCTGAACTAAACTAAAAGGAGCTGTGAACTTGAAAACTACCGGAGATGTAGACAGACTAAGTTTAGTGGCAGTTTAACTTTTAACTCAAATCATAGTTTAGTCCTGTTTAGACCTGAGCTAGACTAGTTTAAGTCCTGGTTTAGGTACTAGTTAAATCTAGTGTTTTGAATGAATTCTTAGTCCTGGTTTAGACCTGATAAACTAGGCTAAGTTTAATTAAGTTTAAAGTGCACAAATTTTAATTGAGATCAAGATAAATCACTTGTACTCACCTGTGGTCAGCTCTGTTCAGGAAATGTAGACCAAAAGTTAGTTTTATTTGTTTAAATAAGATCAAATTAATCAGTTTTTTCCCTTGCATGGACTGAGCACGGTCTTTGTGTCTTTCTATATACATTTTCTGCACATTAAAGCTCCTATATAATGTAAAATGGACTCTTGTGAGCTTTAAGTCATGTTCTAATGTTGTCACCTCCTCAAATCAGACCTGGAGTTGTACAGAAAAAACAAAAATGTGTCTGTTTGCTGCAGGTGGTCCAATCAGTGAGAATAAGGAGATTCCACAGTTTGCCACTACAGCTGTGAGGGCAGGGCTTTAGCTTGACTCGTGTGTCTGAGGTGAAAATGGAAAGATTCAATGTCCAAACTTACAGTCCCTGACAAAAGTCTTGTCGCTTATCCATTTTGTAGAAACAAAAGCTTATAACCTGACTTTAAATTAATCGATTGGTTTTAGAAATGTCTCATATGAAAGCTAAAACCCTCCCAAATTATGCTCAATATACTAAAATAAATTTGCTTCACTGAAGAAAGATTGATCATTAAATGAACACAGAAAGGTCAGATTTTGGCAAGACAAAAGTCTTGTCGCCTTGTCATATGATGCACCCAATTCTAGATTACAGCCTCACCTGTGATCAGTTACTGATCAATCAATTAGTGGGTGTGTATAAAAAGAACCCCAGCACACCAGACCTTCACATCAACTGCAACTTGACCTCTGACAACATGCCTAAGATCCACCCTGAGACCAAAGCGTTAATTATCAAGAGGCTGAAGACCAGATCCACTGCTGAGGTGGCTGACACCTTCAATGTGTCTCAGCGTCAAGTACAAAGAATAAGAAAAAGATCTGAAAAGACTGGAGATGTTTTTGACAAGCCCAGGTCCGGCAGACCCCGCAAGACAACTGCTCGGGAGGACCGTTTGTTGATTCGAAAATCCAAGGCCAGCCCCTTTTCCACTGCAGCAGAGCTCCACCAGGCCTGGTCACCTCAAGTCCCTGTGTCAACCAAAACAGTTTGTAGAATTCTGTCTCGAAATGGCCTCCATGGTCGAATCAGTGCACAGAAACCAGCACTAAACAAAAGGCAATTAAAAAACCGTGTGGCATTTGCCAAGGCCCACAGCCTGCTAAAAGGATGGACACTGGAAAAGTGGCAGAAGGTGGATTTCTCAGATGAATCCTCGGTTGAATTACATCACAGCCGCCGCAAATATTGCAGGAGACCTACTGGAGCCCGCATGGATCCAAGATTCACCCAGAAAACAGTTAAGTTTGGTGGCGGAAAAATCATGGTCTGGGGTTACATCCAGTATGGGGGTGTGCGAGACATTTGCAGGGTGGAAGGCAATATCAATAGCCTAAAATATCAAGAAGTATTAGCTACCTCTTACATCCCCAACCATAAAAGGGGTCAAATTTTGCAGCAGGATGGTGCTCCATCGCATACTTCTATCTCTACATCAAAGTTCCTCAAGGCGAAGAAGATCAAGGTGCTCCAGGACTGGCCAGCCCAGTCACCAGACATGAACATCATTGAGCATGTCTGGGGTAGAATGAAAGAGGAAGCATGGAAGGCAAAACCAAAGAATCTTGATGAACTCTGGGAGGCATGTAAGACTGCTTTCTTTGCTATTCCTGATGACTTCATCAACAAATTGTATGAATCATTGTCGAACCGCATGGATGCAGTCCTTCAAGCTTATGAAAGTCATACAAGATATTAAATATGGATCTCACAGCACCACTACTTAATTCACTGACATTATGCAACATATTTTTGTATTTGAAGTAAATTATTTGTTCAATTTTCTGTAGGCGACAAGACTTTTGTCTTGCCAAAATCTGACCTTTCTGTGTTCATTAAATGATCAATCTTTCTTCAGTGAAGCAAATTTATTTTAGTATATTGAGCATAATTTGGGAGGGTTTTAGCTTTCATATGAGACATTTCTAAAACCAATCGATTAATTTAAAGTCAGGTTATAAGCTTTTGTTTCTACAAAATGGATAAGCGACAAGACTTTTGTCAGGGACTGTAGAGAATATTTGGTAATGGGGTTTAGGTTGCACCACATTTCCGGTTCACACGGTCAAAAAAAACTGTATGGCCTCAACCCTCTACAGCTTCTACTTCCACACAAAGAACGATCAGCCCACCCGTCTATGAGCCTCCTGCCTCCACCCCCAAGGCTCCACCCCAAACACTTTCGACCAAATGCACCCCAAAAATGGCCACAACATAAAGTGTTACCAAAACATGTGAATGAAACAAACACAACTCACAAGAGTCCGTTTTGTTTAATATTGGTCCTTTAAACTGAGCTGCAGGACACGTCAGAATTCTATGGTGGAATTTACTGTTTTATTACAAATAGTTTTTCCTGGTTTATGGTTAATATCTCTGTAATTATATATCCACATGGAACAAAAAGTGACAGTTTAAACACAAAATTTAAAGCTCCTATATCATACAAAACTGACTCTTGTACAGCTTTAAGTCATGTTATAATGTTTCCTCCTGAAAAACAGACCTGGAGTTGTGTTTGTTTCATTCACATGTTTGAGGAACTCTTTATTATTAGTCTGTCTACATCTCCAAAGCTCCAAACGCTCTGTTCCACCTTGTGATGTCATCAAGTGGTAGTTTTCAAGTGAACAGCTCCTTTTACCTTTAGTTCAGTAGAGATCGGCAATTCCAGGACTGAAATGATCCAAATGATTCTAGTGAAGGTGTGTGGAGTTTAAAAACACAGTGGAGCACTTCCTGTATTACCACATGACATCACAAGGTGGAACAGAGTGTTTTCAGTTTGAGAGAAGAACTCGGCCTAAATCTGCAGGGTTTGTGTGTTAAACATGTGAATGAAACAAAACACAACTCCAGCTCTGTTTGTGACGAGGAAATGACATTAGAACATGAACTCCACACTCCAAATAAAAAGTCGAGTTATTATCATCTGAAAGTGCTTTAGTCCATAACATTCATATGGTACATTTGTGGAGCCAGTTCCAAACAAATAAGGTTCACCATCTGTGGGTTTTGTGTAGTTCTGCACAGAAAATCACAAACACATCACAATCGCATCGCTATGACGCACAATTATCAGATCACACACAATAAAAGCAAAGAACAAAAGAGCGTTTTTCGGTACCTGCACCGGCCACGAAGAAAAAAAAAACCCCACATCTGTCCATCTCTGACCTTGTTTTCTCTGCAGTTTAGACGTGTTCTGAAATGCCCCTGTGTGTCAGATGCCCTCCCTGTGTGTCAGATGCCCTCCCTGTGTGTCAGATGCCCTCCCTGTGTGTCAGATGCCCTCCCTGTGTGCCAGATGCCCTCCCTGTGTCTCCATGGGGTCTTATTCTGTGATGACCCTGTAGTTTAAACATCTACAAACCTGTTCTGATGCTGATTTCTAATTTTTCTGTCTTCTCTCAAATGTCAATGCTCCTAAAAGCCGTACCACAAATGTAATTACAATCACGATACCAGAATATCAAATTGTTTTATCAGAAAAATAGATGTATATTTATATTTTTTTCCCTGGATTTTGCAGCCCTTCTTTCCTGTTTGGCTTTCTCCACAAAATAGTCCATCTGTAGAATTATGACTTCCAACTTCCTGCTACAGGCGACATTTTGACCATTTTGCGATAAATTATAGACGGATTATTTGTCGCAGCCTGAGAGCAGAAAGTGCCGCTGTCTGTGCGGTGAACATGAAGTTTCAGCATTAGCGAGTGCCGTTATCAGCACAAAAGTTTATCGGCATGTGATAAAATAAGTTCTGATGCTAAATGAACATTAGTGAGTGGGACGCGACTTAATGACCCGTGTGTGTGTGTAAATGACGAGAAGAAACGTCTCGAACTTCAGTAGCCGAACCTCCATCCACTCATACCTGATCGATACACCTAGCCCCGCCCCCAGAACATCCACTCATACCTGATCGATACACTTAGCCCCGCCCCCGGGAGATGTTTTGTCCAGGTTTATGAATGTGTCTGGTAGAACTAAACTACTTACAATACATTAGACCTAAGATAGACCAGTTTAAGTCCTGGTTCCTGGTTAAATCCTGTGTTATTTCTGGTTTAGACCTGGTTTAGAGACTACATGGTTTAGTCCTGGTTTATGGTGCAGCCTGGGTTTATACTGAGTCATAGTTTAGTCCTGTTTATAGACGTCTGATTTGAATTTGGTTTGGAATAGGTACCAGATCCTCATCTGTTGAATCATAGTTTAGTCCTGGTTTACACCTGAGCTAGACTAGTTTAACGTACTAGTTAAATCTAGTGTTTAGAATGAATCGGTCCTGGTTTAGACCGGATTTATAAAGTTTAGAGTGCTGGTTTTGGTAGCTGCTGGAGAGGCTGAAATCCTCGGAGACACTGAGACGACAGGAGACGTGCACAGCAGAGCGAGATAATCCCTCTGTAATATTAGTTCTATTCAGTGACCTCACGTTGGGGGTGTTCTACATTTATCTCTCTCTAATGGAGTAACGGTTAGGAGTTACCATGGTGACAGGCCGCACACATTAGCAAACACTGTTAAGATAGTTTGGAAAGTCTAGACACAAAAACGTCCATGGTCCTGTTCAGGAGTTTGATTTTCAACAAAAAGCTGAGTGTGGCTAACTGAAAAACTGTTGGCTAATGCAAATGCTAATGCTAGCTTGTGGCTGTGATGTTATTTGAGAGGGACTTGTTTAACAGCTCAAATCAGCGAAATCAATTCTTTCTGGTCAGATGTGTTAAAATAAAACTCAGATTCAAGTCTAAAAAAAAGCCTCAGACAGAGCAGCGCCTACAAGTTAGCATCACGCCCCCAGAGAATGTTGACTTAATAACAATAATACACAATAGTCCCAGAAAATTATTTCAAAAGAAACTACTTTGTTCAACCTGCAGCAGCTGCAGCAACAAAACCACCACAAAACTCCACCACTTTTACAACAGTGAAAACAACAGCCGCACCTGTCCCGGACTGAACGAGAAATCAATGTTGTAATAATAATAATAATAATAATAATAATAATAATAATAATAATAATAATAATAATAATAATAAGATAAGATATGCCTTTATTAGTCCCACAGTGGGGAAATTCCAGTGTTGCAACGCACAGTTCAAGAACAGCAGGAAAATGGAACATGCAATAAAACAAGATAATAGATAATGGCTAAAAAATAATAATTTAGAAATAGACTTAAGATAGACTCTAATTTAATAATAATAATGTTGTTATTATTATTATTATTATTATTATTATTATTATTATTATTATTATTATCATCGTTACAGGGCTCCCCCAGACCTCCATCTGAAACCACCACATTCTAGAACCTGAGCAGAACCTGTATCAGAGCAGACCGTCTCTGTCTTTCTTTGTCTCTCTCTGTCTCTCTCTCTTTCTGTCTCTCTCTGTGTGTGTCTGTCTCTCTGTCTCTCTCTCTCTCTCTCTCTCTGTCTCTCTCTCTCTGTCTTTGTCTCTCTGTCTCTCTCCGTCTCTCTCTCTGTCTCTGTCTTTGTCTCTCTCTGTCTCTCTGTCTCTCTCTCTCTCTGTCTCTGTCTCTTTCTGTGTCTCTCTGTGTGTGTCTGTCTCTCTCTCTCTCTCTATCTCTGTCTGTGTGTGTCTGTCTCTCTGTCTCTCTCTCTTTCTGTCTCTCTCTGTGTGTGTCTGTCTCTCTCTCTCTCTCTATCTGTCTCTGTCTCTCTCTCTCTCTCTGTCTCTCTCTCTCTCTCTGTCTCTGTCTGTGTGTGTCTGTCTCTCTGTCTCTCTCTCTTTCTGTCTCTCTCTGTGTGTGTCTGTCTCTCTGTCTCTTTCTCTCTCTGTCTCTCTCTGTCTCTCTCTCTCTCTGTCTCTCTCTCTGTCTCTCTCTCTCTGTCTTTGTCTCTCTGTCTCTATCTGTCTTTGTCTCTCTGTCTCTCTCTCTCTCTGTCTCTGTCTCTTTCTGTGTCTCTGTCTCTGTCCTGTTTGAAAATGTCTTTCTAACAGAGGGCGAGTACCCGCAGTTCTGTGGAAATGCTGTGGTCGGGAAGACCCCCTTTAGTCCTGGTTTAGATCTACTGTGGACCTGGTTTAGTTCTAGCATAGACCTGGTTTAGTTCTAGCATAGACCTGGTTTCTGAAACAGTCCCGGAGTAGACCTGGTGTAGTCCTGGCACAGATGTGGTTTCTTACTGGTTTAATTTAGGGCACGGGGCACATTAGTGTGTCGAGGGCCAAACCTAAGACCTAAGAGAAATAAAAATGATCTTCTGCAAAGAAATGCATCTTTAAATTGACTTTAAATATTAGAAAATCAACAGGAAATAAATTATTCTTAAAATCTGCCCGCAGACCCAACTTTGGACCTCCCTAGTTTAGGTCTTTTAGTTTAGTCCCTGGTTTTAAATCCTGGTTTACATTTTATCTGGTGCAGGCCTGGTTTCTGGATTATCATTTGGAGAATAAAGAAACGAATAATTAAAATAGATAATGAAATAGTTAAATAGACTTGGATACTGATGATCCTCCTGGTTAAGATCTGTTTATGGATCTGATTTAGTCCTCGTTTAGAAGAGCCAGGTAACCCATACGGTTTCCATTTCCATATTTATGATGAATCACAGTTTAACTCTGGTTTAGACCTGACCTAGACTAGACTAGTTTAAGTCCTGGTTTAGGGCTACTGGGGACATCCTAAGAGTTTATACAGAATCATAGTTTAGTCCTGATTTATAGACCACGCTACTAGTTCAAGGCTCGTTTTAAGCGACGTAGTTTCTGGTTAAACTCTTATGTTACTCCTGGTTTATAGAATATATGATTTAAATATGTTTTGGTCCTGGTTTATGGAACATTTCGGTGTATTCTGGGTTTAATTTGAATTGGTAGTTTGGTCCTGACTAAGGTCTAAAATATCTCAAATGGAACAGACCTAAGATGGACTAGTTTAAGTCCTGGTTCCTGGTTAAACCCTGTGTTATTTCTGGTTTAGACCTGGTTTATAGAATATTTGATTTAAATGTTTTTGCTCTGGTTTATGGAACAGCCCGGTGTAGTCTGGGTTTAAACTGAATTATAATTTAGTCCTGATTTATAGACCAGACTACTAGTTAAAGTTCTGGTTTAGGCTACGGTAGCTACTGGTTTAAATCGGCATGTTTTGGTCCTGGTTTATGGAAAAGTCTTGTAGAACTAAGGACTAAAGTACCTGATAGAACAGACCTAAGATAGACTAGCTTAAGTCCTGGTTCCTGGTTAAATCCTGTGTTATTTCTGGTTAAGACCTGGTTTAGTCCTGGTTTATGGAAGACCTGATTTTACAGAATATATGATTTAAATGTTTTGGTCCTGGTTTATGGAACAGTCTGGAGTAGTCCGGGTTTATACAGAATCATGGTTTGGTCCAGATTTATAGACTAGGATACGAGTTCAAGGCTCGTTTTAGGCGAGGAAGCTACGGGTTAAACTCTTGTTATTTCTCGTTAAGACCTGATTTACAGAATATATGATTTAAATAAGTTTTGGTCTTTTGGAACATTTCTGTGTATTCTGGGTTTAAATTGGTCCTGACTAAGGACTAAACGACCTCAAACAGAATAGACTTAACACAGACTGGATTAATTCCTGCTTACTGTTTAGATCCTGTGTTATTTCTGGTAAAGACCTGGTACCTGTTTAGAATGTGGTTTAGTCCTGGTTCATGGAACAGTCTGGAATAGCCCGGGTTTCTACAGAATCACAGTTTAGTCCTGGTTTAGTCTTTACAGTGACTCCTCTCTGTGCTGGGTGGGTATGTGCGTGCACCCCTCACCTTGATAATGCTGCTCCTCCGCGGCAGTTCGGCTTTGCCATCCCCGCTGCCGTTGGCACCCTCCGCCGCCGCGCTCTCGGTCCTCCCGCAGTCTCCGTTCACCAACGGCGCCTGGCACTGCCTCCTGCCGCCTCCCTCTTCGCTCACCACGGCCGTATCCCCAACACCATCCCCCGGAGAAACCCCACCGTTCTCCCCCAATTCCGCCATGGGCACCCCGGTTAGCGCATACCCCGACGCATGCACGGCTTCAGAGCGGGGTCTCCCTCTCGGTTGGACGGTCCATTTGCACAAAAACACTCCGTATCACCTCCCGGAGCTCGGATCGGAGTCGGTGCTGTTACAAAACGGGGTGCAGGAGAGGCGCATTGGGCTCTGGGAAAAGAAGGCACGTCAGAAAGCGTTAGAAGACATGCCACTCGGTACAAGCACGCGCCGTGTGTCCGTGTAGAGGAGCAGACAGGAGCAGGCGTTCACTCGGCGTGCACACGGAAAGCGGATGTTAACTCGCAATCACGCACACACACACGGTCATAAATTGCAGGCTGACAGCACACGGAGGAAGTGCGCTTGAAAACACGGCCCTTCGCTGCTCCCGAGCCGCTCTTTCTTCACACAAACCGCATCCACGGTCCATCCCGCAGTCCACGGCCCATCCTCTGCCCTTTGCAGCGGCGGGGACGTTAGTGCGGGTGAATAAACGTTCACTCAATCAGAAAGCGCTGAATTACCGCCGCACAAACTCCCGTGAAATACAGAGTAGTTACGCATGCGTTGTGTAGTTACAGCCGGAGAGATACTTGCCTTTCGCGGCGCCGTTCAGATCCATGGCGGGGTGGGCTGGATGCTCCTGGTCCCGGTGATTCCCTTCAGGTCTGCGGGTTGCCTTTCCTCCGCGCACCACTGTGTGTGTGCGTGTGCGTGTGCGTGCGCGCGAGGCTCAGCTAGTGAGGCTAACTACAGCTAGCCGGCTAAGTTCAGCGGTAGCCAATGAGCTGAAGTTAAGTTGTCCTGTGCCGTGAACCGGGGCGCGGAGAGAGCGCGAGGGAGCGCGAGGAAGGACTCATGAGTCACTGAGTAAAACCCAAAGCGCACGAGCCCAGGGGAAGTCCACACGGTGTGCGTAAAGTCCGAATCCACAGGGCGCAGCGCACACTCTGGTGTCAGTCATGCGTAAAACTGTTATCGCTCAGAGACGCGCACTGTTCAGTTCCTACAGTCCACACACGCACGCGCACGGGCAGGCGCACACGGAGGGGCGGTGCAGCGCGTGGGGTTGTGGTTGAGGACAAGTGGAGTGTCATGGGTGACCTAGATAATACCTCTGTAATTACACGGGGGTGGCTGAAATACTTGAAGACTCTTATGGGCCACTCCAGAGACCGAGGTCAGAGGTCAGAGGTCAGACTACCACAGGTCAGGTACCCCCACACATCCGTGCTGGAGAGGGACAGTTTGGTGAGGCATGGTCTGGTTTCATAAAGTTTGTAGTCACAAAGTCTTTGTTTGTTGAGAATCTTTGAACATTTTAAAGGTGGACTTATTGGTTTTCCTGGAATGTCCCACGGTATGGCATTAAACATATCCATAATGCATTTATTCAATTACAGTTTTTTCATACCTTCAAAAACCTACAGCAGAGTCGCCTCTCCGCTGATCTAACCTATAATTTGGCCTGGTGACATCACCTGTTTGTCTCCACAGAAGCCCACAGACCCTGTGGTGTGGGCGGGGACAGGAGTCCAGCAGAGTCTCCTGTGGAAAAGAGGAAAAATAATCCAGGCGAAAACAGGAGAAAATCTGATGTAGTAAAGGTTCTAACTGGAGTAATGGTCATAATACTGCGTTGGTCTTGTACCGCGTTGGTCTTATGCAGCACTCAGACAAAGTCACTTTACAGTTTCCTGCACTATTTATTCACTCCACACTGGTGATGGTAAGACTTTTAGCCACAGCTGCCCTGGGACAGACTGACTGAAGCGAGGCTGCCAGTCTGCGCCATCTGCCCCTCTGACCACCACCATCACTCACTGTGGCACCCACTGATCTCCTGTCTGGGTTCAGACCAGGCCCGGTTCAGATTCTGATGATCAGGTTTGAACAATGAGGCACCGACAGTAGAAAAGGCAAAACTCTGAAATGACTCGTTTAGATCAAATAGGAAACAGTAGGACCAACTCAGAGTCCCACAGAAAACTAAACAGAAAATACAAACTTTTCACCAAATGTTACGTGGCCTTTAAACCATAAGATTCAGATGACGAGTTTGTGGAGCCGATCCCAAATAAATAAGAAGAGAAACATCTGTGGATCAGAAGTTTGGAGATTTCCCTCAAAGTTATGACTCCCGTTTGAAATTATGGCAATCAAATTTGAGACATGAACACATCTGTAGGCAAAGTGTGTCGTGCAAATGTGATTCTGGGTTAAACAAACTTATTATTTGTTTTTAAAAGGACATTAAAGGTCCTATTCTGCACCAAATTGAGCTTTAAACCATCGTATAATGTAATTCACACGTTTGAGTAATTTATTATTAGTCCAAAGTTCAAAATGCTCTGTTCCACCTTGTGATGTCACAAACCAGTAGTTTTCAACGGCTCCCTGTTTTTGTTTAGTAAAGGAAATTTTGGGAAATTCCTGAAATTATCCAAATGATTCTGTTGAAGATGTTTGGAGTTTAAGTTCACAAGTTGGAACAGAGGGTTTGTGTGTTAAACGTGTGAATGAAACAAAACACAACTCCAGGTCTGTTTGTGACGAGGAAACGACATTAGAACAGATCAGAAAACGGCATAATAAAGGCCCTTTAAGAATAAACAACTGAATGACAGTTTCTATGTACCGTGTTTGTTTCATTAAACCCGTCAGGTAAAAAACATCTGTTGTAGATCACAAAGTGAAACCCTGTTGTAATGTCGTGTGATGCTGCCCTCTGCTGGTGACCGCAACGTACTGCAACGTTTAACAACAGCCTTGGCTCTTGCACGTGGTGCCAGAGGGAAGAAGGGGTCAGAGGAACAGAGGGTCAGAGGGAGGAGAGGGTCAGAGGGAGGAGAGGGTCAGAGGGGTCAGAGGGAGCAGAGGGAGCAGAGAAGGTCAGAGGGAGCAGAGAAGGTCAGAGGGAGCAGAGAAGGTCAGAGGGAGCAGAGGGTCAGAGGGGTCAGAGGGAGCAGAGGGTCAGAGGGAGCAGAGGGTCAGAGGGAGCAGAGGGTCAGAGGAGCAGAGGGTCAGAGGGAGCAGAGGGTCAGAGGAGCAGAGGGTCAGAGGGAGGAGAGGGTCAGAGGGAGCAGAGGGAGCAGAGAAGGTCAGAGGGAGCAGAGAAGGTCAGAGGAGCAGAGGGTCAGAGGAGCAGAGGGTCAGAGGGAGGAGAGGGTCAGAGGGAGCAGAGGGAGCAGAGAAGGTCAGAGGGAGCAGAGAAGGTCAGAGGGAGGAGAGGGTCAGAGGGGTCAGAGGGAGCAGAGGGAGCAGAGAAGGTCAGAGGGAGCAGAGAAGGTCAGAGGAGCAGAGGGTCAGAGGGAGCAGAGGGTCAGAGGGGTCAGAGGGAGCAGAGGGAGCAGAGAAGGTCAGAGGGAGCAGAGAAGGTCAGAGGAGCAGAGGGTCAGAGGAGCAGAGGGTCAGAGGAGCAGAGGGTCAGAGGAGCAGAGGAGCTGAACAGGGCTGGGCCTGGTCAGTATTTGGATGGGAGACTCTGGGAAGACCAGGTGCCACAGTGGGGCGCCAGTGTCCTTAGGCAAGACACTTCACCCACTTTGCCTGGGGCATGAAGGTGGTGTATGAGTGACTGAGCCGATGGCTCAGATTGACAGCCTCACTTCAGTCTGCCCCAGGGCAGCTGTGGCTTCAATAGTATCTGACCATCACTGAATGTGGAGAGAATGAAGAATACTGTAAAGTGATTTGGGCGTCTTCAAAAGTGCTGTATAAATAAAATGATTGATTATTTAATTAATTAGATGAGCAGAGGAGAGGGTGAGATCTCATAATAAACAAGCAAAAAAACCAAAACAATTAAAAAAAAAAACAGTTAAACCAGTGTGTGAAGCATTTTATTGATTTTTATTGATTGGTCAACAGCACCTTTCTAAATAAATCAAAATATTTAAAAACTAAACAGCTGCATCTGTAATTTCCATGTCTAAATGTGGTTTAAAGAGGCCATATTATACAGAAACACATTTATCTGTGAACGACAAAATCTTTTTCTATGAGAATTCTTTTTTGTATAGTGTGGTATTCTCTGGACTTTCTGATGCCCCGCCCACTTCAGGAAGAACTGACCAATCACAAAGCACCTCACAAATACTCTTATTCAAACATCTACAATTGTGCACAAAAAATAAATAAAAAATGAAGTGCACTCTGAAGTGAATCCCTGAATATTTGTGCAAAATCTAAAAATGACTGAAATGCATTAAATTCAAATGTGTTGACGGAAAAGTGAAATAAGTGGTATTGCCAATATGTTGACTCTTAAACTTAAATGTTCGAAAATGTTTAATTATTGTTAATTATTATAATAATATATAACATGTGAAATTGGGTTCAAAGTCCATTATCAGCAGTTGTGTTTAACTGCACAGTTAAATTGCCAATTTTTCCTCCAAACTCAAGTGCACCTCTGCTGCCCTCTTCTGTTCGAGTCATGTTTATAGAACCAGCAAAATCACTCAACATAAAAATATTAAGAGTAAAAAATAAATGAATAGAATTTGGCAAATTGAGGGAAAATAAATCATTGTCAAAATTCAAACTCAAAGACTTAAAGGGCCTAAAGTTTCTTTACTCTTCTCTGAGATAAAACTAAGACCATTAAGGATGAAACGTTTGCTTCCCTCACGTTGTTCACTTCTTTATTCACCACACCTGCTGTTAATGTCATTGGTTCATTGCTTGTTTAATTCTGTTTTGTATGTTTTACAAAATATTCTAAACATTTTAAAAATGGATCATCCAAGTGATTCAAGGGAAGATGTACGGAGTTTAAAATCACAATGGAGCTCTTCCTGTTTTACCACATGACATCACAAGGTGGAACAGAGCGTTTTCTGTTGAAGAACTCGGCCTAAATATGATATAGAATTTGTGTGTTAAACAAACCCAACTCCAGGTCTGTTTGTGATGAGGAAACCACATTATGACACGGCACATTTCAGAAACTAGTGTAACATGGGCCCTTTAAAGACTAAAAGAGGAAAAAAAATCATTGTGTAGCGTCTTTAAACCCGACTCTAATCCATAAATCACAGGTGCGTACGAGGCGAACGGTTCCACAGACGGAGCAGGGTTCATTTGTTGATGGGGATGATCTCTGTGGGGCATTTGCACAGAGCTGGACAGTTCTTGGTCACGAAGGCGTTACAGCTCCCGATGTACGACCTGAGAGCGCCACAGTTCAGGAAGTGGTTTATGTACGGACACGGGTTCGCTGGAATCATAAAAACACACATGGTAAATATGTTCTAATGTAAACATGTATGTGGGCCAGGACTGGGCCAGGACTGAAGTCTAAATTAGTCCCAAACCAGGCCTTAAGTGTGAGAACTAAACCAGGTTTAAACCAGGTCTAAACCAGTCCTAAACCAGGTCTAAACTATCCCTAAACCAGTCCTAACCCAGGCCTGTGTGATACTGACTGCAGAGTTTGTTGACGCAGTTGTTGGGGCACATTCCACACGGTTTTCCCTCCGTGTACGGGTGCCATGTTTTGAAGTTGCCTCTGTGTGGAAACAAAACCAGGTCAAATCAGCGATGACATAAATACTCTAAATCTGTGTGGTGTTTTTGGACAGTCAGAATCTGTGTGGCGTTTTTGGAGAGTCGGAATCTGTGGTGGTGTTTTTGGGACAGTCTGGTTCTGTGGTGGTGTTTTTGGACAGTCTGGTTCTGTGGTGGTGTTTTTGGACAGTCTGGTTCTGTGGTGGTGTTTTTGGGACAGTCTGGTTCTGTGGTGGTGTTTTTGGGACAGTCTGGTTCTGTGGTGGTGTTTTTGAACAGTCTGGTTCTGTGGTGGTGTTTTTGGACAGTCTGGTTCTGTGGTGGTGTTTTTGGACAGTCTGAATCAGCTGCGGTGGTGTTTTTGGACGTACGCGCGGTAGTATCTGCAGCCGTAGAAGTAGATTGTTGATTTAAAGTTGGTGCACTTTGCCATGGCACATCCGACTTTGTACGAACTGTTCCACACCACCTGCACAGAAGAGCATAGTCCAAGTCAACGCAATGGAACAATAGAAAACATGCCATTAACAACTGAAAACAAAACAGGGTTAAGTGTCTAACTCTCACAGCATTCCTCTGTGAGAGTTAGAATCGCACTGCCAACCTGTGGAGTGGATTCCAGTGGACCTGACCATACCAACATTGTCCTCAGAGAAAAGTTATTGTGACCAGAAATCCCAGGACAGTCCCAGTTTTGACCCCTATCCCACCAGATTTATACAAAAAACCATTGATTTGTCCCAGTTTTATTCAAGAAATGTCCCAGATGTCACTATTTTTGACCAGTTTGATCCCCACCAACAGTGAAACAGGCAATATATTGACATCTTTTAAGCTAAAATACACAAAACGATGCTTGAAGAGGACCATAAGGCGAAAAAATGCACCAACTGAAGTCCCTCAAATTATATCGTGACCCACAAGTCGAGAACAGACGGGAGTTACGCACTTTTATTCCCAGTTTTGAGTGTTGATTCTGGTCACTCTAAGCATAGTCCATGTCAATGGATTGGAACGATAGAAAACACGTCACTAACAACAGGGTAAAGTGTCTTGCCCAAGAACACAACGACATTCATTTGCTGGAGCTGGAATCACACCGCCAAGTTGTGGTGGATTCCAGTGGACCTGACCATACCAACATTATAAAGCACGTTAAAACCTTTACAGCCAGCCAAAGTGCTGTACACAAATTAGACAACAGACGATTAAAGTCACAATACAACCATTTAAAAATATAGAAAACGATAAGACACAAGGTATTTAAGTAAATTAAAACAAGAAATCTGCATCGCACTTGTTAAAAGCCAGTATCAAGAGTGGGATTTGAACCGCCAACCTTCGGATCAGTGGGCAAACGCTCTACCCGCTGAGCCACTGCTGTAAAAAATAAAGCCGCACAAATGAGTCTTGTCCACTGAACAATGCCACAACTGTCTGAAGCGTAAACAGAGCAGGTGGCAGCAGACGAGTGTCAAATCTGAGTGTGGAGAAAGACCATGAGCAGAAGTCCAAACAGATTTAAACGTTTAAAGCCTCACTGTGAGACTAAGTGTAAATAGTCAGCACACTCCAGCTCACTCCCAGCCCTCGGTGTGAACAGGAGGTGTGTTCTTACAGGCCGGAGCCGTATCCTGAAGAGACGGTCTGTCATATTTACTCAAGCCCTTTCTCTCCAGCTGCAGGACTATTTATCTTAACGCTCGGTTTACACTAACTGCTTTACTTTGAGTGAGTTACCTGAAGATTATCTGTTACACCAACGACAACTCTCAACTCTGGGGCGTATTTGACCAAAGCAAATATAAAGTATTATTTCTTAGAATTGTGAAAACACTACTCTGAATTGGCTTTGTGCACAACGTCATCTGGCTGACACCCCCAACTTCACTGTGGACTTCTGCTTCTTGGCACCCCCGTCACCCAGGACCTCCACATCGGCTCCATCATCCAGAAGGCCCAGCAGAGGAGAGAGAGGGCAGCTGAGGAAAGCCAAACTCCAGGTGATGGTGCAGTTCTACACATCCATCCTCTCCTCCTCCATCACAGTGTGGCACACCAGGACCACAGACAGACTGCAGCAGTGCATTGTGGGTCTGCTGAGAAGGTGATGGGCTGCAGACTCCATCTCTCAGGACCTAAAGCCTCCAGGACTCTGAGCTAAGCAGGTCTGATCAAAGAACATTACCAGTTTGTGAATCTTGATTACTGAAAGTGGCAATAACGCTTATTCTAATTCTTGTTCCTGGCTCCCTCTAGTGGCTTGTAATGTTCTGTGCATGTGCTTTGAAACAGAAACTGCTCACTATTCAAATTTACCATGAGGAATATAGTTGATAAACTCGCTTTAAGAGGCCGCTGTCATTCCCACGCTGCTTAAGCTGCTCTCACCCCCCTCCTCTGCACACTGTCCAGGATCAGGTCTCCATCAGTCAACCACCACATAAAAATTCACACGCACCACCAACATGTACTCCATCCGCCCTGAGCCTAAACTACGGGACCTGTCAGCACTGCAGACTCACTCATAGTTGTGTAATGAGGAGGTGAAAATGATCAGTAAACCAATTCTTATCTTGTATCTCCTCCTTGGTCCACTTGGACTGATGTCTATATACCAAAAACTAATATCAATAACAAAGTGACACTTTTGAGTGATGGTGTTCTGATGGATCTCCTCCAGAACTGGATCAGAACATCACTGAGGTGCCAGGAGGGCCTAGACATAATGTCCCAGAAGAGCCCTTGTGGGTTTAGGTGAGGAGAGGGTATCACCCCAGCAGGCCCTGAACTCGCCTAAATGCAAAACCAGACCAAATGTCCCAACTCTACCATTCCACAATGTGACACTAAATGTAAAAGTGCTCTCCTTAAAGCCTAGAGTCTAAAACACCTGTGCCGCCTCTTAAGTGTAACTTTGCTGAGTTTCTGTGGTCCAATATTATTTAGTGCACATGGAGGGCAGCTTAAAAAAGGATGTTGTTTAAAAGGCTGATTTTGTTATAATATATTTGTCTGAGCAGCGAGTCCCTCCCACTTTCTGTTCGGATGCAGAAGAGTCTGGAACAGGATCATAAAGGGTCAAACCTCCAACCTAACTGTGTACTCACAGTAACAGACTCGATGGATTTATGGAAAACACTATCCTAGATGATAACCAACAGGGCTTTAGGAAAAACAATAACTGAACTTGAAATTACAGTGAATATTGACACAAAAATAAGCAACTGGAATTTTCATAGACCTAAAGAAATCTTAGGACACAAATGATCATCGAAAACTATGGCATTTATTCAGACGTGGGATCAGAGGGACAACTCTACAGCGTCTTAACAGAAAACAATATGATCAGTTCAAACTGCACGAGGCCAGGTGTGTACCGTCGTCTGTGGTGTCCCACAGGGATCTGTGTTGGGCCTCACACTGTTTCTCAATCAGTGACTTGTACCAAGTTACAGAAAAACTCATTTTCTTTGCAGATGATGCAACAATTTAGTGCTCAGGCGAGGACCTTCAGAAACTGGCGATTGAGACTACATATGAAATGGAAGAGTTAAGAGAAACTAAACAAACTCTAAATATCATGAAAATAAAAGTGATATAGGGTAAGATAAATCTGCAAACAAACTAAAACTGAGGCTCACATTATAGCAAGACTATAAAAAACACAGATCTGAGTAACCCCACATTTAAAAAATCAAAACCAAAATGGCAAAAGTTACAGCTTTGATCCAAAATTCTCCTGAATATTCTACCGCATTTAGCAACTGCACATGTACAAAAGTCCCACATTTGTACAGTTACAACCAAAAAAAAATAATAAAAATAATGGCTCATGAAGTCAGATATAGAAAATAGGCAGTAGTGATCTGCTGTCTTCTGCGTGGTAATCTGGAGGTTCTGAACTTTAAAATCATAATATAGGAAAAAATGTGTTTATGCCAAAACATCGGTGCCAACTGGTGATTTTTTTTTTTTTTTTTTTTTTTTTTTTTGAGCCTATGGCCGATGCCTTAAACTTCAGTCCAGTTCCAACAATTACCACAGTTTTTTTTAAGACTTGTACGCTGTGTGTGTGAAGGTAAAAGTACGTGACAATAATCTCAAGAATAAACACTGAGCATGTGGCAGCAGACGAGCGTCAAATCTGAGTGTAGACGCGCTAACAGAGCTAACAGAGCTAACGGAGCTAACGGAGCTAACAGAGCTAACAGAGCTAACGTATGCAGTGGTCCCAACAGTTTTAGACGCTTAAAGCCAAACCCTGAGCCTATGTGCAAATAGTCAGCCTCATGCCTATTCACATTCACAGGTTTACAGACTCCCAGCCCACAGTGAGCCGTGGGTCTGAACAGTGGCTCTGCTCTTTCAGCCCAGAGCCGTATCCTGGAGCAGAGTTTCTCACATTTGCATGAACCTTTCTGTACAAACACAAACACAAACACAAACACACTTTGTTCCACTGGATTCAGCTCAGTTCTAGAGTCTAGTTCCAGAGTCTAGTTTTAGCCCTTTGCTTTAGCCCTTCACTTTGTGCATTCAGAAGACAAAGACTGTGTCAATTCTGTTTAGCAGTGAAGGTTAGGTACTTTATAAGAGGATACTAACATATAGCGGTCCACATATGTCCAAAATGTGCTTATTTATGGCGCATTATTTCAAAATGGGTTACAACAGGTTATAGAAAGGTATTTGGAGGATTGGTGATTTATTTGAAAGGTATCCTATTGTGTCCTATATTACCATAAAGGAAACATTCTATTTAGGTCCATCTAAACAGAATGTTGCTGTTTCCTGACAAGACATGACTTCACTATCGCTTATCTTTATTATCACTGAAAGCTGGACAATCCTAGTTTTGTAACAGGAACTCCCCAGAAGCTTCCTTAGTTCATAAATCTGCAAAGCACTTCCTGGAGTTGAAGTTGTTGGAACAGACAAGGGCATAGACTGAATATGCAGCAGTACTGGGGCGTGAATAAAACAGAACTAGTCCGAATGTCTCCCCCAGCCCCTAACCCCTCGTTCATTTCATAGACCTGCACTATTTAGCGCCCTCTACAGTGCACTCACTCACAGAGAGTTTCGGACACACGGATCACTACTAAACTCTGATAAAACTTGTATGTCCGTCAGATTTAATCATTATTTATGCCAGAAATCAAGTATTTATGGACTAATAATAACCAAACTTGTTTTTATCACGCTGGATCGGACTGGATTGTTTGATTTTTGTCTGAGATGTGGACATTTTTTAACAGTTCGAACTGAGGTAAGCGACTAACACCAGCAACTTTACACCATAACAGTTTGAGAGTTTAGCGTCCATAGTGCCATAAAGCCGCACTTCCATCTGCTTCATTTCGTCGTGTTGTGTCCAGTTAAACACCCGTTTCTATTCGCTGTTGTTTTTCCCGATTCTCCCAATGCATTGTGGTCTACAGTCCCTGACAAAAGTCTTGTCGCTTATCCATTTTGTAGAAACAAAAGCTTATAACCTGACTTTAAATTAATCGATTGGTTTTAGAAATGTCTCATATGAAAGCTAAAACCCTCCCAAATTATGCTCAATATACTAAAATAAATTTGCTTCACTGAAGAAAGATTGATCATTTAATGAACACAGAAAGGTCAGATTTTGGCAAGACAAAAGTCTTGTCGCCTACAGAAAATTGAACAAATAATTTACTTCAAATACAAAAATATGTTGCATAACGTCAGTGAATTAAGTAGTGGTGCTCTGAGATCCATATTTAATATCTTGTATGACTTCCATGAGCTTGAAGGACTGCATCCATGCGGTTCGACAATGATTCATACAATTTGTTGATGAAGTCATCAGGAATAGCAAAGAAAGCAGTCTTACATGCCTCCCAGAGTTAATCAAGATTCTTTGGTTTTGCCTTCCATGCTTCCTCTTTCATTCTACCCCAGACATGCTCAATGATGTTCATGTCTGGTGACTGGGCTGGCCAGTCCTGGAGCGCCTCGATCTTCTTCGCCTTGAGGAACTTTGATGTAGAGATAGAAGTATGCGATGGAGCACCATCCTGCTGCAAAATTTGACCCCTTTTATGGTTGGGAATGTAAGAGGTAGCTAATACTTCTTGATATTTTAGGCTATTGATATTGCCTTCCACCCTGCAAATGTCTCGCATACCCCCATACTGGATGTAACCCCAGACCATGATTTTTCCACCACCGAACTTAACTATTTTCTGGGTGAATCTTGGATCCATGCGGGCTCCAGTAGGTCTCCTGCAATATTTGCGGTGGCTGTGATGTAATTCAACCGAGGATTCATCTGAGAAATCCACCTTCTGCCACTTTTCCAGTGTCCATCCTTTTAGCAGGCTGTGGGCCTTGGCAAATGCCACACGGTTTTTTAATTGCCTTTTGTTTAGTGCTGGTTTCTGTGCACTGATTCCACCATGGAGGCCATTTCGAGACAGAATTCTACAAACTGTTCTGGTTGACACAGGGACTTGAGGTGACCAGGCCTGGTGGAGCTCTGCTGCAGTGGAAAAGGGGCTGGCCTTGGATTTTCGAATCAACAAACGGTCCTCCCGAGCAGTTGTCTTGCGGGGTCTGCCGGACCTGGGCTTGTCAAAAACATCTCCAGTCTTTTCAGATCTTTTTCTTATTCTTTGTACTTGACGCTGAGACACATTGAAGGTGTCAGCCACCTCAGCAGTGGATCTGGTCTTCAGCCTCTTGATAATTAACGCTTTGGTCTCAAGGTGGATCTTAGGCATGTTGTCAGAGGTCAAGTTGCAGTTGATGTGAAGGTCTGGTGTGCTGGGGTTCTTTTTATACACACCCACTAATTGATTGATCAGTAACTGATCACAGGTGAGGCTGTAATCTAGGATTGGGTGCATCATATGACAAGGCGACAAGACTTTTGTCTTGCCAAAATCTGACCTTTCTGTGTTCATTAAATGATCAATCTTTCTTCAGTGAAGCAAATTTATTTTAGTATATTGAGCATACTTTGGGAGGGTTTTAGCTTTCATATGAGACATTTCTAAAACCAATCGATTAATTTAAAGTCAGGTTATAAGCTTTTGTTTCTACAAAATGGATAAGCGACAAGACTTTTGTCAGGGACTGTATACTGACTCATTACTTTTCAGTATAAATAGCATGTAACAGACAGTAGACTCTTTAAACCAAAGCTAGAGTGTGCGTGTACCTGTGTGTAGTGTCCGGTCTCTTTGCCGTTGGTGGAGCCGTCGGGATACTTGAAGTCCTGGACCTCGTTAAACCAGGTTTGGATCACGGAGGTCCAGCTGGCTGGGCTGGACGTGTAGAACAGGTTCTCCCCGAGCTCGTAGCCTGAAGAGAGGAGCAAAGAGGGTCACTGAGTCTGAAAACGTGAATAAATCCAGAGGGCGTAGAGAAGCCACAAATGTACTAAAGTAAAGGAGCCATGTGCCATTATAATCTGTAAAGTTTTCAGAAGGATATTCCACCAAGTAAAGTTACAAGTCCGATCTGTGAAGAGGCGAGTTCACCTAGTTGTTTTTATTTTGAGTAATTTTGTGGAGCATTCTAGACAAAGCAATATTATTTCCCTGGAAACAAGCAAGTGGTGGAGCCCCTAGGAAAGTTACACAGTGCACCTTTAAACTAGTTGCTTTAAACGTCCTATATTACACAAAACTGACTCTTGTGAGCTTTAATATTAGAATGTTCTTCAAAAACAGACCTGGAGTTGTGTTTGTTTCATTCACATGTTTGAGGAACTCTTTATTATTAGTCTGTCTACATCTCCAGAGCTCAAAACGCTCTGTTCCACCTTGTGATGTCATGAAGAGCTAATTTTCATGTTAACAGCTTTGCAGGTTTTGTGCGTTAAATCTATGAAAGAAACAAAACACAACTCCAGGTCTGTTTTTGAAAAGGAATAGTGTAATATTGGCCGTTTAATGCGTGGCATCAAATAAAAGCAACTGTCTGGATTGGGAGCAGTATTTTTTGTGTTCTTATTTATCAAAGTACCCTATGTTCAACACACAGACTCTGGCTCCTGCCCTCACCTGACAGAGGAACATCAGCAGCTCTTACCTCAACCAACCCTGCCTACGTACCATTGAGCAAACGGGTGGAGGGCTTTCCGTGTGCCAGGACACAACCATCCACCCAGGTCTGCAATGGGGCCGCGATCTCGTCACTCCAGCTCTGCTCAGAAAACACTCAGGTAAACTCATTTACTGTCAGAGAACCACATAATAAAGAAATAAAATAAAGAACAGTGGGCTTGAGATTTGGTCTGAACACAGAAGGCATTTTAACTCAAACTGTATTTTAATGATCAGAACACGTCCAGTGAAAAATTATATGAACTTTAAAAATGTGTAGCTCAGAAACGGCTTCCAGGATTCACTGTGTATGTGTGAGGTAAAACACTTCTTCTTCAGGATCACTTGGATCTAACACATCTTGGCACAGGTGAGTTTCAACTAGAAGAACGCGCCATAAATAATGACATCAGAAAGCCATAAGGTCAACACATATAAAGCTGTTCAGTCAAACTAGCGTTTTCAGTCTCTACTCAACAGGCTGAATTAGTCAAGTCATTTTATTTTTCTAGCATATTTAAAATAACCAGAACAAGTTGCACCAAAGTTCTTTACAGCATGAAACACAACATAGTGAAACAAGAAAAAGAGAACGAGTGGCTTAATACACAAAGATAAAAGTCTAAAGTTGAGCTTCAGAGTAGAGCTCATGGGCTGTTGAACACCATCTTGAAAAAATGTGTTTTTAATAGGGTTTTAAGCCAAGTCTTAGTTAAGTAGGAATTTGGCTGCTTAAAGCTGAAGTACCAATTTTCTTTTCTTCTTTTCTTTGAGTTAATTTTTCCCCTAAAGTCAGTCCATGTCAAAACCACTGCATACTGTCTGTATCTAGTAATACAGCGAATAAGAAGTACTTTTATTTCTTGTCAACCCGTAAGTGTGCGGAAAGCAGCTGTGATTGGCTGTACTTTTCCATAAAGTCACAAACTTTCTGTGAGATCCTCCATGAGGCCTGAGACACTGAGATCATGACGAGGTAACGATTACGACATGGTCAGAGTACTCGTGTGCAGGTGCATTGTGGGTACCGTCTCTTGTGTGTTTACGTCGCGTTGGACTGACCATCTCCAGCATGTCCTGAGCGGGCGGCTGGACGCTCCTCCTGAGCTGGTTGTGAAGGTCAACGATCTCGTTCTGCACCGCTGTGGTGTTTGTGCACAGACCTGGAGACAAGAGCGTGCACGTGAGGCAAAGAGCAGACAGCCAAAAGTGTGCACGTGTGGTAGCTAAAAGCGTGCACGTGAGATCAGTGATGTCTTATCAGGCTTAGGTAGAACTCTTGTTGCATTTATGAATAAACTGGTTTCAAGATGAAGCTTTAACAAAGGAATAAAGGGTAAAGGCCTAACGAGCTCAAGCTTCAGCCTTTTTCAGTCTGTGTTAAAGAGCCGCTAAAGCCTGTGCTCGAGTGAACTCCACCCACAGTGAAAATGTGAAAAATCCAACAAAGTGGGCGGTGCTCAGTGGGTTGGTGAGCGCGGGTGGGGTGATGATGTGGGGCACGGCTTGACCTATGAGTGACAGCCGGGTGACAGCACCGGTCAGTGAGAGCGAGAAGAGCTACTGCCAATGGAGAGTGACACCGACGACAGTTTGGCCATGGAGCGCAGCGAGGGATAGGTAGGACTAAAATTCAAATGTCGTGGCCATAGTTGATCCTAAAGAGGCCGGTACAGACATGGATTTTTAACAAATATGCACTAAAATGCCAAAATAAGGCCAGGGACAGGTATAAACTTCTATTTTAGACCCATTTACAGAGTTAATCTGTTAAAAAAAAAAAAAAAAAAAAGGTGTTTAGTGGCGCTTTAAATATGACAAGGAACAAACAAAGGATTATGTTGCTGTGGCAAAAGCGGCGGCCATTTTATGAGTGGAGTAAGAGCAAAATTCTAATGGAAAATAATGTAAAACCGGTGTTTAAAGTGACATTATGGTACATTTGTGGTCTGAATAATGCAGAGAACTCAACCTGCCTTTGTCAGTTCGTCAGACCCTTTGTCAGAATAAGAAAAACACTGAACTGATCTGTTTTACGCAAAATGAACCTTGTGTTTCAGTGCATCATATGGACACGAGCATTAAGAATTATTCTGTAAAAGTATTTATTACCTAAAATGAAAAAATAAATAGAAATACTAATAATTAAACTTGTTCACATTAGATTAATATTAAAAAGGCCAAATATCAACATATTAAAGTGAAAATGAAGACCACAGTGATGATCTCTCTATTTACTCTCTTATCAAAGCGCTGGGTGCGGGAGCCATACGCGTGCACGTGCGGGAGCCGTACACGTGCACGTGTGTCAGGTAAATGCACAGGTGAGCTCATAAGAACTACTCAAACACACGTAAAGCTCTGAGATCCTGGCTGGCCTCCGACTCCGCCTGCCTCTGTTGTGTTCTGTGTTGATTCTGGATCAGAGTTTGTAAAGGAGACTTACTCTGTTTGAGGTCGCCACGGCAACAGCATCAGCAGCATCCGCCACAAGAGAGATTAGAAACATAAACAGAAGAGTATTATAAACTTCAGCCACAGTTCAATATTTACACGACATTAGAAAGTCCAACCGGAGCATTTTCCGTCTTCAAACTGTTCATAATAATAATAAGAATAAGAATACATTTCATTTATACAGCACTTTCAGGACAAAGACGCTTTACGTTTTATTACTACAACTATATGAAAAACCTCAAATCATAAGCGCCACTTCTGTTGCAGCAAAACACTAAAAAAACAAACTAAAATTGAACATGGCTCACGAGCTGCTCCATTTGGACTCGTAATGACTCGAAAAGGCGTTTTTTTTTCTAAGAGGAAAGGAGCAGATCTGTTTTCTACACCTGTGTGGGTCAGAGTACTCTGCAAAACTTATCTGATACTGATTACTCGGACTACTTTATTTTAAAAGTATTAGTTAAAGGAGAGGAGGAGGAAGAAAAGTAGGAGGAATAGATCAAATTACTTTATCAAACTTACCTGATTAGTGATTATTCTGACTACTTTACTCTGACTACTTTATTTCAAAAGTATTTTCATTAGTGATACTAGAAGTTACTCTGAAAAAGGAAACGGCTCAGGAGGCGACTTCTAAAAAGCCCGAGTTCATCACCTGAATCACACTTTCTGTTCTAGAAGCTCATTTATAATGGAATGTGAAGGTGAAGGTCCTTAGAAAGGAATCCAAACTAAAACGGGGCCCCTCAGAACTTTTTTCGTCGGCCCTCCAGCCTCCTGCAGAACTGATCCAAATGACCAGGATCTCAATTTTCTTTTTCTTTTTCTTTTTTTTTTTTTACTGAAAATGTACACAAAGTTTACGCAGTTCTAACTCAACCATTGTAAAAACCGTGGCGTCAGGTTGGACGTCGGTGGAAGTGGATCTGTTCTGTTTGTGGTTCTCTTGGACATAAAGTCTGTCTGTATTTTAAAGTCACAGTGTGGTTTATTTTAGAGGACAGGGACATTACTCAGTACTGAGGAAGCAGCGGTTTACAGAGAGAGAACTTTGAGCTGCTGAAGGTCAGGCAGATGAACTGTACGTGTGAGGAGAAGATACATGTGTGCAGACTGTGAGGAAGAGGAGGAGAAGATACATGTGTGCAGACTGTGAGGAAGAGGAGGAGAAGATACATGTGTGCAGACTGTGAGGAAGAGGAGGAGATACATGTGTGCAGACTGTGAGGAAGAGGAGGAGGAGATACATGTGTGCAGACTGTGAGGAAGAGGAGGAGATACATGTATGCAGACTGTGAGGAAGAGGAGGAGAAGATACATGTGTGCAGACTGTGAGGAAGAGGAGGAGATACATGTATGCAGACTGTGAGGAAGAGGAGGAGAAGATACATGTGTGCAGACTGTGAGGAAGAGGAGGAGAAGATACATGTGTGCAGACTGTGAGGAAGAGGAGGAGATACATGTGTGCAGACTGTGAGGAAGAGGAGGAGAAGATACATGTGTGCAGACTGTGAGGAAGAGGAGGAGGAGAAGATACATGTGTGCAGACTGTGAGGAAGAGGAGGAGATACATGTGTGCAGACTGTGAGGAAGAGGAGGAGATACATGTGTGCAGACTGTGAGGAAGAGGAGGAGGAGAAGATACATTTGTGCAGACTGTGAGGAAGAGGAGGAGGAGAAGATACATGTGTGCAGACTGTGAGGAAGAGGAGGAGGAGATACATGTGTGCAGACTGTGAGGAAGAGGAGGAGATACATGTGTGCAGACTGTGAGGAAGAGGAGGAGATACATGTGTGCAGACTGTGAGGAAGAGGAGGAGGAGATACATGTGTGCAGACTGTGAGGAAGAGGAGGATTAGAGGAGAAGATACATGTGTGCAGACTGTGAGGAAGAGGAGGAGGAGAAGATACATGTGTGCACTGTGAGGACAGAAGATGGGAGCAGGAGCAGGAGCAGGAGGAGGAATAGAAATAGAAATAGAAGAAGAGGAGGAATAGAAAAGTGGAGGACAATATGCATGTGTGCAGTCTGTGTGGACAAGATGGTTCACGGAGAGGAGGAGGAGGAGGAGGAGGAATGGAAGGAATAGAAATAGAGGTGGAGAGGAGGGGATGAGGAAGAGGAATGGAAATAGAAGAGGAAGGAGGGAGAAGGAGGAGAGGAAGAGGAGAGCAGGGGACGTACCGGCACACAGGAGGACAGGACCTGCTGCACTGTGAGGAGGAACACCACGATCACAAACATGTTCTACAGCCACAGGAGAAGAACCAGAAGGAACCAGGGGAAATCTGAAGAACCAGGAGAACTCTGAAGAACCAGGAGAACTCTGAAGAACCAGGAGAACTCTGAAGGACCAGGGGAACTCTGAAGAATCAGGAGAACTCTGAAGAACCAGGAGAACTCTGAAGAACCAGGACCAGGAGAGGGAGGATCTGGAAAACAGGCAGGGTGACTTCACTTTGTTGGACTTGTTTTTTATGTGATGTTTTTTACAAGTCTTTAAGTATTAAGTAAATATTTTTTGGAAGCAGTACTTGACATTCAAAACAGAAACATGAAGACACGAGTTTAAATCCTGTGCTTCTTTTTGTTGAAATATTAAATACTAAAAAATATACAGAGGTGATTTTGATCTCATTTAATATTTGAGTAAATGAGATCTGACTGAAAATTTGCCTAAAAATTCTTTAAACCGGAATAAATCAGACTTGGAATTGCATATCCTAAAGTACAGTTTGGTGTTAAGGGCTGATCTTTGTGTCCCTGTGGGAGAAAAATGCATTTTCAGAAAACAGTTTTTGAATTTAGAGAATTTTCCAGTCCCATATAACTCATTTTTTTTACAGATTTTTAGCTCAACTTAAAATAATTAAACAAAAAAAAATTGACTTTTTTCATTTTTTGGATCGTTTCTTTGCAAATTCATATTAAACATCACCATATAATTTCTAATTATAGATTAAAAAAAAAAAAAAAATTGCACATATGAGAAAGAAAAGAATGATTTAAAAGAATGACAGAGAAATCGAAAAGGTGGAGTAAAGGTGGAGTAAAGGTTTGGGCCGTACCTGAGCTTCTTCTGTCCAACTACAGTGACCAGGATCCGTGGCTTTATATACCACCATCTTCTCCTCCTCTCCTCCTTCAGTTCATCCATCCATTCCTCTCTCTCTCCTCCTTCAGTCCATCCCTCCCTCTCTCCCTTCAGTCCATCCCTCCCTTTTTCCTTTATCTCCTCATCTTTCCATGAACAGAACAGAGCAGAGGAGGTCAGAATGAGATGTAAAGACAAACAGAGCGTCCCTGATCTGTGTGTGGGTGTGTGTGTTGTGGGTGTGTTTGTTTGTGTGTGTGTCTGTGTCTGTGTTTGAATGTGAAGGGTGGAGAAGGGAGAAAATTAAATATACCGTATATATTATTATTATTACTATTACTATTACTACTTCTATTAATAATAATAATAATAATAATAATAATAATAATAATAATAATAATAATAATATGTAGTAGTAGTAGTAGTAGTAGTAGTAGTAGTAGTAGTAGTAGTAGTAGTAGTAGTAGTAGTAGTAGTAGTAGTAGTAGTAGTAGTAGTAGTAGTAGTAGTAGTAGTAGTAGTAGTAGTAGGCACTGAGCAGAAAACTGACAGTGGTGGAACGAAGTAAAAGGAGTAAAGTACTGCACTTAAGTTTACATTTTAGGTATCTGTACTTTACTTAAGTACATTTTAAATTGTATAAGTTTCACTTTTAAACTCAACACTACATTTGAGAGCAGGTGTCTGTTCTGTGTCATTATTATATTGTGAATTACTGTAGGATGTTCATAGTTTGAGCAAATAAAAAATATAGGAAAAAACAATGAATTCAGAATATCAAAAATCACTCCATGAAGCCAATCAGCGGTAAATACTTTTTACTCTCTAAGTAGATTTTTAATACTTTTACTTAAATAGATTTTGTCATGTGATACTTTTACTTGAGTATTATTTTTGCTGTGGTATTTGTACTTTTACTTAAAGCTGCCCTGTGTAACTTTTCTGGTAGAGGTCTCACTAGTTATCCCCATGGTGATGTCATTGCTTTACCTCCAAAATTCCAAAGTATGGCATTAAACTTTTCAGTCTCCATAGAAACCAGCAGGAGACAGCACTAGGCCGATTTACAGGTGAGATCACATGTTTTTAAAGGTATTTTTGAGCAATAAAAACACCCATAACTGAATAAATTCATCTTTTATAAGTTTAATACCATATTGTGGAACATTACAGTCAAAGCCAACCTGAAAAGTTAAGCAGTGCATCTTTAAGTAACAAAATGCAGTATTTCCTCGACCACAGACTAAAGACACATGAGGACTTTACACTGATACAAGCCTCCCAACACTGGCTCCACAACTTTCAAATTTATTTAAAAATGCTATTAATCTAGACCGAAAGTGTTTGTGTGTCTATACTTCTAATCTCTGAATCTCTCTCTTCTAACTGTGACATTTTAAATCACAATATTGATCTAAAACGGCTTCAGAAAAGAAACAAACGCTCTGACTTTGACGTTAGAAAACTGTGGAGTCCAATGGAGCCGACGTGGAGGTAAACGTCATGACGACAAAGCCCCTCCTAGGGACAAGACTAAACCAGGACTAAACCAGGACTAAACCAGGACTAAACCAGGCTGTGGGCCCCTCCTGTGAACAGCTGCACATCGCACTAAGCAGAGCGTTTGTTTTTTTTACATTTGGACCAAAATGATGACGTGACACTGCTGAATCCTACTGCATCACCGATTAAGAACATCAAACTGGAGAAGGAAGAGCGGACGTCACAGTGGGCGTGTCCCGGTGGAGCTGAAAACGGGGGGAGATCTGCAAAATGACGTCTTAAAAATAAGTGATTAAAGATTCTCAAACATGAATCACTCCAAATAAAACTTCAGAGGCTCAGTGAGAAGAAACGACTAGAACACGGGTAAAAGCTCTGAAAAGCCGATTCACCACATTAACAAAACCAGTGCTTTTTTCGATCATCGATTCAGTGCACTTTCAATTCAATACGATATATTTCAAATCGATTTGATACCGTTCAGTAAAAAATAAAGGCTAAATCATGGCTGTGATACTAAAAGTCTTTGTTAAACCACGTCTTGTGCAAAATTCATATGAAACACAAACATTTTAATCATTAAAACTGTGAAAATGTCAAACGTGTCGCATAAACGAGTTTCCTTCCTCTAAACAAGCAACAAAACTGTAGCTGGAACAAAATAATTTAGTAAAATATACCAAAAAAATACTCCTGGTGATATAATGATACAGCAGCCCACGATATCGATACTGTATCGTCACATTAAATGATACGATATATTGATATTGACACCTCTCGTAGTGTAATAATGTGTTTGCAGATTTTCATGGATTATTATGTTGCTATTCTGCTCTACAAAGGCAGAGCGCCATAACATATTTGGTCAAAAATAAGTTAATGTCATTTTGGGGGTATTTTAGACCTCCTTTATCATGTGAATAAACATCATGAGCCAATTTGATTGTTTTAATGAGAAAATAAAGAGCTGTGACAACCGTAACTTCCAAAACGATATGAGAAACCACGGCTTCGAAGTAATTTTTCACAGTATATTACGATATTATGAATTGAGGAATAAAAATATAATAAATCCATGTGCCGCCTTTGGATGTTTTACACAAATATTCAAATATACAGCTAATGTTCTTAGGCTGATTTAAACTGCTAGACTTGCTCCACTGTTCTGTATGAGTCGTGGCATCCTGAGTGTATTTGATAAGAGACAGTGGAGTGTGTGTGGAGCCTCTGCAGACACCGGGCCCTATCACTGTTTATGTTAAACTAAGATTAGAAATGGAACAAGTACAGTGTGTGTGGTACAGTGTGTGTGTGGTACAGTGTGTGTGTGGTACAGTGTGTGTATGGTACAGTGTGTGTGGTACAGTGTGTGTGGTACAGTGTGTGTCCACCTCGGATTATCTCTGAACAAATACCAGCACAAACGTTTTCTTATCAAACGTTTCTTTTGTCATCAAACACAAAAAGAAACCAATTTATTTTTAAAAGTGCATCGTGTGTCTTTTCTGGTGGAGGCTCCGTCAAATGCTTTTCTCCATGGAGATGTTGTTGGTTTGTCTGGAATTTTTCACAGCTTTTTCGCAGTGTGACATTAAATCTTTTTATTTTCATGGAAAGCAGAAACAGACCAAGTTCCAGGTAAGATCTGTGGAGAGGTGACCCCGCTCACAGTCAGAATGTCTGTTTTTCTAGGTATTTTTGAGCTTTAAAACCACCTGTAATTGAATAAACGTAAAGTAGAGCTGTTTATTGTCACAGTGTGGAACATTCCAGACAGAGCAGTGATGGACCCTCCACCAGAAAGTTACATAATGCACCATTAAGGCTTAGGTCAGCTGAGGGACTTTAAATTTAGACATAAATTCATTCATGTTTTTATGTTTTATTTATTTTTTGACCGACTAACTGTAAGATTCAGATTCTGGACTTCATAAACGTGTCCTCTCTGCGTCCCCATGTGACGACCAAAAGCAGCTCGTGGGTTCTGTGTGGTGCTCTTGTCCAGGACGACCGTCGGTCTGTCACGCACTGAACACAGAGATGAGATCTGGAGAAATGAAAACGAACACTGCTCCAGCGATGAAACAACAAGCTGCACTTTGGAGAACATCATGGAGGAGGACGGTTTTCCTGGTGCTACTTCAGACATGAGGCTCATCTCATTGAGTTTGTACGTGAAGAGGAGCTCGTGCCAAAGGTCCGCCGAAACACCAGAGATCGGGGTCCAAACAGAGAAGCAGCCGACCCACCCAGGATGTTGTAGCTTTGAGTCAAAATCTCATATCCATGTCAACAGTTACATCTATTAGATCAGGGCCTTATGTTTCAGAATTTTAAAAACTGAAATTAAATCTGGTATTTGATTGACAAAACTACCATCGGAAAGAGATTTGACTTTATTTTGAAAACCACTGAGCTAAAAACACACACAGGCCGGACACGCTGTGGAGCGTGGATTAAACCAGACTCACTCCACAGTGCAAAGGTTTTCCCTCAATGACGACCTCTTTTCTCATTTAGTGCAAATGCAAAATGTCCTGGGTCTGTCCATGACTCCAGAATATTCTGTGTCTCCCTCATGTCACAGGGCCTCTGGATTGTGGTTCTCAAACAACAGGAGCAGAAAACAGGACACGGGGGCAGAACACAGAGGGAAACAACAAGCATCAGGGGGATAAATACGCACAAGTTCCTTTACTTCACTTATGATGCACATTAGTCAAAGTCTCCTCAGGGGTTTCTCCAGGGGCCTCCCGTAACTTGTGCCCTGTTCCTCTGAGTGGGGCACCTCCAGAGCCTCAGTGAAGCTGTAGAGAGAAGTTGCCTCAAACAGTAAGAGTAGGACACCGTGGGACCAAAGACCAGTCCAGAGTTTACGTCGGACCTGCGGGTCAGTTTTAGGTGTGGTTCATTGATGATCATTTCCCTTTGGTCCATAGCACCTTAAAGAGTCCACAAACAAAGATCCCTGCAAACGTGACCTGCAGTAGTTCCATGGATTATAAAGGCCGTGGACACAAAAGTGCCACTGACAATAATGGCAAAGGAGAAATTCAGTTTGTCAACTGGACAAAAGTTTTTTTGATCAAATACGTTTCGCAGCTCGTCCAAGCTGCTGCTTCTTCTGTCCCATTCTTTGGTTTGTTGTGTCGTCTTAACTGACCTATGGCTATGAAGTTGTTGATCCTCTAAAATATTTCTTTTAGGACTAGAATAGCTGTCCTGTTTTGTAAGCTTTCTACTTCAGATTTTTCTCAGTGTCATAATTGAGACGATAATTCTAAGGCTGAGGATCCCCCTAAGGTCACGCTGAGTTAACCTGGCTGCCCTGTGCGCTGCTTCTGGAGCTTCTTCTGCAAAGCCTTGGGTATTGGCTGCTTCTGAACTGAAGAAGCAAATTTGGACGTCTGAGGGATTTCACAAACTCTGACAATAATGAACATGCAGACTCAGCCTTTACTATAAACCTTTAGATCATCTTTGACTCAGGCGTTTGTCTCATCACAGGTCATGAGTTTAACCCCATCACTGCATCACTGCATCACTGCACACAAACATGGAAAAACAAAACAGGTTTGCCGCCATTATCTTTAACTTTAACTTTGATATGAGAACTTTTAATACAAGATCTCATGACTGTGCACATATAAAAACCGTCTGCACTTGAACTGAAATGGGGAAAAAAAGCTGTTGGTTATTTTACTTTTCCCTAAATGGAAGACGTTTCAAGGCCATGAAAAACTGGACACCCTGGAGGCACTTCAGAATCTGAATGATCTGGTGATGGGTATAGAGTCACACTGCTCCTGTTTTTAATATTTTAAATGGACCTATGCAGTTGTTAATTTGTTGTTGTTGTTGTTTTGTATTGACAGTATTTTGTATTTTAGTTTTCATTTGACTTGTCAGGTGACTGGTTGCTGGTCTTTTTCAAAGCACCTGGCACCTTCTTCTTCTTGTATGTTCTACAGAAGGCCCCAAGCAGCCAAAATGCTTAGGCTAGTCCCATTTTCACATTAAAAGACTTTTTAATGCAGTTACCTAGGATTTTTCTCTTTGCTGTCTGTACGTGATGTTTCCACTGTGATCCTGACCAGAGATTTAACTGAGTAGTTTGTATTTGTTTTGTTTGTTTGACAGGGCGCTAATAAAAATAAGTCGGGTCCTCACATTGGGCTCTCCCTGTGGACATAAACATAACTGAAAACGAATCAAACTGAACAACTCCTTGACAAATGAGGAATACACCGTCTCTATGATCAGTAATGGTATTAAATGTAGAAAATATTATAACAGGAAGAACAATTTTTATTATTACGTTTTATTACTATCCACCAGGGGGCACTGCTGTATAAAGTCTCGTGTCTAGAGCACTTTGGACTGAGAGGATTATGACAGCCCAGAATCTGAACAGCACCAGTGGAAATAAAAGGATTTTGTTGTGTAATTAATGTAATTAAATATCTGATAATAATGAAAGCACATGATTCCAGCCCAGTGCTCCGTAATGCTCTGACATCGTCCTCACCTGTTGTCCCCAGATGTGCATAATGTCTGGATCCACCTGTCTCACTAACATCATCACAGAAGAGCAAAATACTAAAATACAACTGCCTCATCATAAGAACAGCAGGTCGTGTCCATCAGACTGTCTACCACCAGATGGCGCTGTAGTTCTGTGTCCATGTGCTGCCTCCTTTAACTTGTGTATTTCAAACACATTCTCCACTGATTCTTTTATATAAGCATGTGCGTTTATGATATTCTGCAGACTTGAGCATAATATAATAAAATCTATGTATTCTTACAAGTTTATGATACAGATTCATTTCAAATGTTCACCTGACCTAAGTCCTGCTCTTTACCTGTTTCCATCGTTTACGGGTCTGTGTGAACTCCTGATATAAAAACATCAGAGACAGAATCTGTTTAAACAGGAACAAAACTGATTTGATAATTTATGTGTTAAAAGTTCTCTAGAGGAAGCGCAGATGTTGCTGATTGTTGTTTGTTGTACAGTTTTAGTAAACTGTACAACAAACTAAACACTAGTTTAGTTTGAGCAGGTTCGGCGCACGGTGGCTGAGAGGCTCAGACTCACGCCTCACAGCAGGAAGGTTCCAGGTTTGATTCCCGGGTTGCCTGGGGCTTTCTATGTGGAGTTTGCATATTCTTCCCGTGTCTGGGTGGGTTTCCTCCGGGCACTCCGGGTTCCCCCATCAACACAAAAACAAAAACCTGCTCCAGGTAAAAATCCTCCAGCTGAAGTCCTGACCAAGACCAGCAATAAGATCATGGAGATGGTCCCCGGGCGCCTCATGTGCCGCCCACTGCTCCTGAAAGGATGGGTCAAATGCAGAGGATCATTTCTCTACAGGGATAATAAAGGATTATAAAAATAAAAAAAAAAGTGAGTGAGGCTAGAAGTAACCAAAGTCAGTGGTGACATCATCACTTAAGCCCCATCTGTGGTGATATCAGACTTAAGGAGCAGTCGTCCCTGTTTAGTCACTGCATAATCCTGGTTCAGATGTGGATGAATCCTGCCTCAGTCTAAACGAGTGATTCATGTCACCTTTATACAGCAATTCTTTACCTTTGACCTTTAGGCACTTTATGTCAAGGAATAATCCCTTACCTGTGACAATCTGCTGTGAGAATCTGCTGTGTAACTTCACCAAACTCTGCCGGAGACTCCGTCACCGCAGAATCCCTGCCACATCTCTGTCAGTCTGCCCCAGGGCAGCTGTGCCTAAACACACTGTACCTCCACTAAGTGCAGAGAGTGAAATACAGTTTGGTTCAGTCCTTACCCCACCTGACCTCCGCCCAGACCTACGAGCTGCTCCAGTATTGATCTGTGAGCCGTTCTTATGGATCCATGTGTCTTTAAGAATAAGGTGAGGTTGTGCTCTCGTGCTGCGCACTAATGGAGGGACAGCAGGGGGCAGTTTATGCAGACTGCGTCCTACATTCACTGCTGTTAGCATGAGCGTTACCATTACTGTTAGCATACGACAGGTTAGACTCATTTCACTAAAACGAGGTTAACATCATTATATTTAAGTAGGGTTTTTTTTTTGTTTTTTGTTTTTTGGTAAAGTTTATCATTTTATTTCCTGGTTGGACCAAGCTAGAGGTAATTTCATATTACAGAGAAACCATAATGTAAACAAGGTCTAAATTAAACAATATTTATGATTAGACCAGTAAAAATAAATGACGACACCTTTATTTTGTTAAATGAAGGTTTAAACAAGGGATGTCCAACCTTTTTTCCTCTAGTGAGCTTCTTTACGAAACAAAAATGCCAGAGAGCTTCTGATTTTAGCGATGAGATTAAATATAAGCTCCACAGCCTCAGATGGGAACAGTTAGATTTCTATAAAACACAAACCATTATCCATTTATCAGTGCGTAAAGTCAGGCATCAACATGACACGTGCGCAGTGGCATTTAAATCATCAAATCTGAGTTATTCTGCACAATATGTATAATTCAGAAATCCCTCAGTGAGCTGCTGGACCGGTTTAAACTGTCAGAAAAATTAATTATAATTGTCATTTTGGATGGAGTTTCTGTTGGGAGGATTCTGACTTAGAATCAGCTCTACTTTACAGTATTTTTATTACCTGGCAAATCCAGACTGATCTCATTTTTCAGTCTGGTCTCCAAACCCTCTGACCATTTGAGCCCCGAGCCAGACTCAAACACAACCGTCCAATCAGATCTGTTCATTTCAGTGACGTAAGTGAAACAAAGGAGCTCATTGGTCACCATCATTTACTTTTCACTTTACTCATTGGTTCAGCAGAAATCCTCCATGTTTTCCAGTCCCCTGTGATACTTTTTCCTTTCTGTTTTTTCTTTTTTGTGACTATATTTGAACTCTGTCTTAATTTTTCTTCAAATTTTACTTATTCTGTGTCTAACAGTCGTGTGTGAGTAAGTGTGTGCGTATGGTTGTGTTGATTTTGTTTCTAAATTCATGTAGCTGACTGTCTGCCCTATCGTATTTGTCTTCTGTTGTTGTAATTCTGAGGACCCTTCGAAAACGAGATGGCAAGACGTCTCAAGAGGCTTATCCTCCAAACAAATACATTTGAAATCTTCCTCATACACAGCCATATTTGTTTTGATACAGATGGTTCATGCGTGTCCCTGATTGGCTAATCCACCAGTCAATCACTCCCGTACTGAGGAAGTGTGTATTCTGGATTCCAGGCGGGGATTTTTGTACTTTTATTTCCATTTTTTCCCCAAAAACTTCCACTTAACTGATGTAAATCTGTGATAAATTCTGACCACAGGTTCTCTCCACCAAACCAATCGTCATTAGAAGAACATGCAAACCTGTCAGAAGCACTTTAACACTGTTGTCATAAAGCTCTCTCTGTTTACTCGTGTGAGGAGCGCTCGTAAATAAAACATGTGCGGATGCATGGGGTCACGACCTCTACATCAAATATTCATACGGCAAGCGAGTGGCGGAGAAGGATTTATAGAACATCTCCATAACAGAGGCGGCCCTGACCCTCCTGTGTGTGGAGAGGGGTGAAGAAGGGTTTAGACCTGATGAAGACCTGGTTTAGACCTGATGAAGACCTGGTTCAGCCCTGATGAAGACCTGGTTCAGACCTGATGAAGACCTGGTTCAGACCTGATGAAGACCTGGTTTAGACCTGATGAAGACCTGGTTTAGACCTGATGAAGACCTGGTTTAGATCTGATGAACCTGGTTTAGATCTGATGAAGACCTGGTTTAGATCTGATGTAGACCTGGTTTAGATCTGATGTAGACCTGGTTTAGACCTGGTTTAGTGCTGTAAAGATGCACTATTCCAGCTTTACTTCAGACCCTCACTCATTCACTCTTTCATTTCTGGTTTGTTTCCTTTAGCCGGTGATTGAAGTATACATTTGAGGTATCTGTACTTTACTTAAGTACATTTTATAGTGGGTACTTTTTATATTTACATCAGTACTACAGTATCAGTATTTTTTACTCCACTACATTTTTGAATCTTGAATCTTTGAACTCTTTATCAGAATCACTGCATTTGAAACTTTATTAGATTTAAGTCTTTAAATACATTTTTAAATGTATACTTTCATACTTTTACTTTTTTTTTTGTGTTATACTTTTACTTGAGGTTTTTTTTTTGCTCCAATGTCTGTACTTGAGAAAGATCTTGAGATTTCTCTCTCAATTTACCGTCAGTCTACGTTCCTCCCCTACCTATGGTCATGAGCTTTGGGTAATGACCGAAAGGACGAGATCGCGGATACAAGCGGCCGAAATGAGTTTCCTCCGCAGAGTGGCACACGGGAGGAGGTCAGAGTAGAGCTGCTGCTCCTCCACGTCGAGAGGAGCAGCTGAGGCTCGGGCATCTGTTCCAGATGCCTCCTGGACGCCTCACTCAGGAGGTGTTTCAGGCATGTCCCACTGGGAGGAGGCCCCGGGGAAGACCCAGGACACGCTGGAGGGACTATGTCTCTCGGCTGGCCTGGGAACACCTTGGGGTCCCCCCGGAGGAGCTGGAGGAAGTGTCTGGGGCGAAGGAAGTCTGGGAGTCCCTGTTTAGAATGTTGCCCCCGTGACCCGGCCCCGGATAAGAGGAAGAAAATGGATGGATGGATGTCTGTACTTTTTACTTAAAGGTGCACTGTGTAACTTTTTGGTTGGGGGTCCGTCACCTGCTTGTTTCTATGGATACGTCATTGCTCTGCCTGGAATGTTCTACAGTGTGACATTAAACAGTCTACTTTACATTTATTCAATTACAGGTGGTTTTAGAGCTCAAAAATACCTAGAAAAACAGACATTCTGACTGTGAGCGGGTCGCCTCTCCACAGATCTGACCTGGAACTTGGTCTGGTTTGGTCTTCATGAAGATAGAAAGGTTTAATGCCATACTGTGGAACATTCCACAAAACAATAACATCTCCATGGAGAAAAGCATTTGACGGACCGTCCACCAGGAAAGTTACACAATGCTCAGATACTCTTAAGTACATGTGTTTAAAAGTGTGTGTGTGTGTGTGTGTGTGTGTGTGTTGTTCTGATGTATTGACTTTATGCCATCCTCTCCTCTCTCCTCTTTCTTCTCCTCTCCTTCTTTCTCCTCCTCCGTTCTTCTAAAGTAACTATCGATCCGTAGTCTCCGCTGAGGCCTGAGCCGTGGCCCTTCAGTGTCCGGCCCCAGACTTCACTCAGGCTTCACTACTTTTATTTACTACGACTACACTGGAACTTTCTCTTGTAGACCTGGTTTAGACCAAGATCTAAACCGGGACTAATCCAGGACTTAACCAGGACTAAATCAGGACAGAACCAGGACTAAATCGGGTCTAAGCCGGGTCTAAACCAGGCCTAAACCAGGTCTAAACCAGGTCTAAACAAGTACTGAACAAATACTGAACAAATACTGAACAAATACTGAACCAGGAGTGAACCAGGACTAAGCCAGGACTACACCATTACTAAACAAGGTCTGATCCAGGTTTAAAGCAGGACTAGACAAAGACTAAACAAGCAATAAAGCATCAAGGAGTAATGGAGTTATGTTTTGTTTCATTCACACATGTTTAACTCACAAACCCTGCAGATTTAGAGTTCTTCTCTCAGACTGAAAGCACTTCCACCTTGTGATGTCATCCACACACCTTCACTAGAATCATTTGGATCATTTCAGCCCAGGAAAAAGGGTAAAAGAAGCTGTTGAAAACTCAAAAACTGCTGCTTCATGACATCACAGGGTGGAACAGTTAGAGTATTTTTAGTCAGTTTTGTTTAATATAGGACGTTTAAAATCCTCCAGCCTCCAAAGTAGACCTGATCAAGACCAGCTCAAGATCCGGAGATGGGTCCATGGGTGCTTTTTGACAGTTTTCTCTAGTGACGTTGAAGGATTCAGTTAATTGTACTGAAATTCCTAATCTGAGCAGGCTTGCCTCTCCACAAACCTGACTCTTACTTGGGGCGGAGGAGTGCAGTGCTTGTTTTCATGGAAATGACTTTCCTCTCCATGGAGAATGTTCTGAAGTTTGTTTGTTTTCTTAGTTTTCTACCACGTTCTAACGTTCCCTCATCAAAAACATATCTGAACTGAAGAGGTTTTAGAGTCATCCATGCATGTTTGAGTAATTTAGTGATCTCTCCTGGGCCCTATTCAAACCCTCCTTACGGTTGGCTGTAAGGCCCATCCTCCCATGACAATTCTCCATAAAAACATGATATAAAACTGTACACAACTTCACAAACCTGACGTAATGTGCAGGAGTTTCATTAGCGGTCTGAGTGTGTTGTGATAGCGCTCTGAAGGGGGAGTGAGCAGCAGAACGAGACCATAGAGCGTGAAAATCCTCTCTACAAATTTTAGATGGTCCAACCACAGCCACTAACCTGTGCCACTCAAATGTTCTCCAAAACTCTCGTAACATTCAGAACAAAATACATGACTTCTTTGACCTGAGAAAAGTCATAGTTTGGGCCTTTGAATCCACGTTGTTTTTCAGTCCTTTATGTCGATTTTTCTTCTTTTTTTACGCATAAGCAGCCGTTTGTTTTTAACGGAGCATGTGTCTCTCTGATTGGTTACTGCGCCTGTCAATCACACCCTCTGTAACCAGGGCGACAGGACACAGCTCCAGATCCACTCGTCTTTGTGAAGTTTTGTCAAAGTGTGTGGTTCATTTAACTCTGAAGGGGGAGTGACTTAGCATGGGGAGGGGAGACTCACAGCATTGAAAAACCAAAAAAAGAAACTTATTAAACATGTTAATACGTTGTTTTCGGCAAACTTTGCTAACTTAAAGCTTTTTAACAGGTTTCTAACTATAAAAAAGAAGATGTAGATTCGAGTCAGAACATGAGTCTGTGGAGCTCTGTCACAGCTTCAGGAAAAGTCGTTTTTAACAGTTGGAAAATAAAACAGTCAGTTTAGTTCAAGAGTGAAAACCCAGTGAGTCTCCTGGTTTCTCATCACCAGGATTCAGGCAAATCCAGGAGACTGAAATCAGGATCCTGCATCTACACGGACCCTCACAGAACCAGGAATCTCAAAAAACCTAATCAGAACCGTGAGACTCGAGCTCATGTAAACGAACTCACTAAGAGCATTTTGAGCTCTTAAAAAGGAACAAAGCTGTTTCTATTTCAATTTTAAAACGCAGCAAAGGAGATTTTTTTTTTTTTCAAATTCCTGTTTAACCAGATTTTAGTTGGCTCTGTCTGTGAGTGAATCCCTTTTGCATTTTTCTTTTCCTTTTTTTGCACATTTTATTAAGTAAAAAAATATAAATAAACAGTATTTTTAGCAGAAAAACTGTTTCTGTTTCTACGAGCTCCACACTGAAGAGACAGGATCACCACTCTGCTCTCAGATATGGAGATGTGATTGCCTTGAATGTTACACAGTATGGCGTTAAATGCATCTGTCTCCCTGGAAATGCATGAGCTGCCACCAGGCCAAGTTACAGGTCAGATCTGTGGAGGGGAGAGCCCGCTCACAGTAAGAAAGTGCGTTTTTAAGATTCTTTTGACCAAGAAAAACTAGTGTAATTTAATAAACGCAAGATCTGTAAGTTTAATGTCACACTGTGGAACATTTTGGGCTAAGCATCTCCATGGAGACAAGCGGGAAAACCAGAAAAGTTACACAGTGGATCTTTAAAGCTGCACTGTGTAACTTTTCTAGTGGAGGGTCCGTCAAACGCTTTTCTACATGGAGATGTTATTACTTGGTCTGGAATGTTCCACAGTATGGCATTAAACCTTTCTATCTTCATGGATTCCAAACCAGACCAAGTTCCAGGTCAGATCTGTGGAGAGGCGACCCGCTCACAGTCAGAATGTCTGTTTTTCTAGGTATTTTTGAGCTCTAAAACCACCTGTGATTGAATAAATGTAAAGTAGAGCTGTTTAATGTCACACTGTGGAACATTCCAGGCAGAGCAATGACGTATCCATAGAAACCAGCAGGTTACACAGTGCTTTATGTTGAGTGTAAGACTTGTACTCGGTTCGTGCGGTTTCCTGGCGAGTGCAGAGCGGTTTGAGCGTTTGGAGAGAAGCTGCTCCGAAGCTGTTGGCTGTGTCTAATTTCACAGAGAAATGGTCCAAAAACCAAATGAAAAATGATTACAAAAACACGCGCTGGCGATCAGACTCTGAGATGTTTTTCCCTTTTTCTTTCAAGGCAATTTTCCAGAATTTCAAAAGAGGACTACAATTATCCCGTAGTAGAGAAACGGTGAAAATGGGCCCTATAGCTGAGTTTACATGTTCGCTATGAAAACCAGAAAACTTCTCTCCTGAAATCTTTCTCCCTGACTCACCTTCTAACACCTTCTTCTTCTTCTCCCCTCCTTTCTCTCTCTATCACTTCCTCTCTCCCTCTTCTCCCCCCCTCCTTCCTTCTCCCTTTCTCTCTTCCCTCTCTCAACCCCCCTCTCTCTCCTCTGCCTTCTCTCCCTCTTCTTCCTCCCCTCTTTCTCTCTCTCTTCCTCTCCTTCCTTCTCTCTCTCTCTCTCCCTCTCTCTCCTCTGTGTTCTCTCTCTCTCTCCTCTGTCTTCTTTCTGTCTCTCTCTCTCTCTTCCCCCTCCATTCTCTCTCTTTTCCCCCTCCCTTACTTCTCTCTCTCTCTCCCTCTTCCCCCTTCTTCCTCTCTCTCCCCCTTCTCTCTCTTCCCCCTCCCCTCCGTCTTCTCTCTCTCTCTCTCTCTTCCCCCTCCCCTCCCTCTCTTCTCTCTCTTTCTTTCTCTCCTCCGTCAGTAGACCGGAGCCTCCGTCGCTCCGCTGCGTCTGTGTGCGTGCCGTTCGCCGCTCGCCGCTCAGAGCCGTACCGGAGACTGTGGTGCACGGACCCGTCACGGAGCGCCGCTTTCCTCCCCGCTCGACACGCACCGTACCCCCGCGTCCTCGCTTCCTCCTCCCCGCCGAAAGCACAAAGGGATACGGGCAGAGGCGGAGCACGGGGCCGGTATGTGACAGGCACGGACGCACCGGAGAATGCCCTAAACGCACGCACGTTTCCCCCGATTGACGCCGAGGAGGAGCCCGGACCTGTGGAGTGCGCTACCGTCGTCACCGTGTTTGCGGAGAGTAGAATGCGCGTATCGGCGGAGGGCTGACCGGACCGAGCGCTCAACTTCAGGACTTACGGAGGAAAGGTGAGGAACGAGGCGAGATTTGGTGAAAACAGTTTGTGTGCGCGGCTTTTGGGGCATTACGGAAAGGATTTTAGGCCATTTTGCTCGTTTTTCAATTAATCTCCAGCTAAAACTAACATTTTTTAACCAAATGATACAGATTATGTTAAAAATCGGCTAAAAAATCTCAAATTTATCGTCATTATTTTACTGTGAAGGTTCGTATTACATCACATTAAACATCACATTCAATTAAATCCACTTTGGAACTCAACAGGGCTGAAACAAACCGAATACAAACACATTGAATAGACTTTCTGAATATTTGCACCTTTTGATTAGATGTTTACGCCTGTATTTGTACTCGAGTATAAATTCACCCATGTTTTTGTAGTTGGTTAAATTTTAAAGGTTCTATATCAGACATACTGGACAAAATGCAGCTTTAAGTCATGTTCTAATGTTGTTTCCTCCTCACAAACAGACCTGGAGTTGTGTTTGTTTCATTCACATGTTTGAGGAACTCTTTATTATGAGTCTGTCTACATCTCCAAAGCTCCAAACGCTCTGTTCCACCTTGTGATGTCATGAAGCGGTAGTTTTCAAGTGAAAACTAAAAGGTAAAACATATTTTCGTTTTTCCTCGAGTGATGCAGAAAAAAGGGAACCACCGTCTCTGTGGATCTTTGTGCTTGTTCCTTTCACCTTTAGTTCAGTCGAGATCGGCAGTTCCACGGCTTAAATCATCCAGATGTTTCTAGCGAAGGTGTGTGGAGTTTAAAAACACAATGGAGCACTTCCTGTATTCCCACGTGACATCACAAGGTGGAACAGTCTTTTACGTTTGATATAAGCCGTCATAGTGAGTTCTACTTAAAGCTGCACTGTGTAATTTTTCTCATTGTTGGTGGAGGGTCTGCTGCTCGTCTGCTTCGCTTTGCCTGAAATGTTCCGCAGTATGGCTTTACGTGGACATAGCTTCTTTTTTCAGTGACGTGTGTTTTTATTGGTCGACACACTTGCGTTCTTACCGTAAGCGGAGCCGCCTCTCCGCAGATCTGACCCGTAACTTGCTGCTGGTTGTTCACGCGTCATAACTGACATAAGATGAGCCGAGCTGTGGCGAGCTGCAGACGAACACAAAATCATAATAACGATTGTTTTTGTATTGTGTAACTTTCTGTTTGGAGGTCCGTCACCTGCTTGTTTCTATGGATACGTCATTGCCCTGTCTGGAATGTTCCACAGTGTGACATTAAACAGCTCTACTTTACATTTATTCAATTACAGGTGGTTTTAGAGCTCAAAAATACCTAGAAAAACAGACATTCTGACTGTGAGCGGGGTCACCTCTCCACAGATCTGACCTGGAACTTGGTCTGGTTTGGTCTCCATGGGGATAGAAAGGTTTAATGCCATACTGTGGAACAAACAAAGCAACAACATCTCCACGGAGAAAAGCGTTTGATGATATGTTGTATTAATATTGTTTGTGAATTTTGAGCACAGAACAGAACAGACTTGTGACGTTGCTCCAGATTGTGAGGTGAAAGTGCTAAAGTTTGAACAATGGTGTGATTAAATATTGTGAAATGATTAAAGCCACAGTATGTAACTTTTTAGCCAAAAGACGTGTGATTTGGTTGTGTTTACTGCGCTGAAAAACGTGTGTCTTTACTGTGAGCGGGCTCGCATCTCCACAAACGTGACTCTTATTTGGCCTGGAGGAGGGCTCTCTCCTGCTTGTTTCCATGGAGATGTTGTTCCTTTGGCTATAACCTAAACACATCTGTCGCCATGGAGAATGTTCCGAAGTGTGGTTTTAACTTAAAGGTCCTATATGACACGAAACCGACTCTTGTGAACTTTAAGTCACGTTCTAATGTCGTTTCCTCGTCACAAACAGACCTGGAGTTGTGTTTTGTTTCATTCACACATGTTTAACACACTTCTCTCACTTTGTTCCACCTTGTGATGTCATGCGGTAATACAGGAAGTGCTCCACTGTGTTTTTAAACTCCACACACCTTCACTAGAATCACTTGGATAATCTCGGCCATGGAATTGCTGATCTCTACTGAACTAAAGGTAAAAGGAGCTGTTCACTTGAAAAACTACCACTTGATGACATCACAAGGTGGAACAGAGCGTTTCGAGCTTTGGAGATGTAGACAGACTAATAATAAAGAGTTCCTCAAACATGAGAATGAAACAAACACAACTCCAGGTCTGTTTTTGAGGAGGAAACAACATTAGAACACGACTTAAAGCTCAAAAAAGTCCATTTTGCGGAATAAAGGAAATTTCAACAAAATTCAGACTTGTATAAGAACATGGCAGTTGAAATGATGGAACGTAAAGCAGGACTGTGTGGCAGAGTGGTTAGCACAGGCAGCAGGCAGGATGTACACACTTACAATGAACGCTCTTCTGGATTTAGTGGTTTCTATATGAGACAAAACCTGCATTTTGAGGACGTTTAGTCAGATAAGATGTGTAAATCTGAAACATGGCTCGTGCGAATCTGGAGAAAGTGGTTTTGAAGTGAAGATCGGACCTGCCGCCGTGGGTGAGGCAGGAGCATTTTCAAACCTCAAGTGAAGACGAGCTGTTCCAATGAGCTTTTGGCAACAGAAACTAAATCAGAGGCTCACTTCCTGTTTGTGAAGACAGCGGTTAACACTTCTGACACAGAAACGCTGCAGCGGTGCCAGGGGAGAACAATTCAGCAACGATAATGTGTTTTATTTTTATGAATCGAATACAGAATGAATCAGTCGAAACACTACAGAAAATAATTTAAACTTTTGCCTCTGAACCAGTTTCCAATCAGTCAAAGCCCCAAACGTGAGAATTTCTGATTTAAAAACATGTTAACGTGACCCAGATAAACTCATTTGTAATAATTCTTCTGTTTTTCTTCTGTAACCGGATGATTTGCAGATCGAAACTTTTGTATTTGTTTCGTCATCTCAGCGCAGTAGATTAAAGCTGCATTGTATAACTTTTCTGGTGGAGGGTCCGTCTGGAATGTTCCACAGTATGGCATTAAACCTTTCTATCTTCACGGAGACCAAACCAGACCAAGTTGCAGTTCCAGGTCAGATCTGTGGAGAGGCGACCCCGCTCACAGTCAGAATGTCTGTTTTTCTAGGTATTTTTGAGCTTTAAAACCACCTGTAATTGAATAAATGTAAAGTAGAGCTGTTTAATGTCACATTGCGGAACATTCCAGGCAGAGCAATGACGTATAAAATAATACGAAGTGCATCTTTACATTTGATGATCTAACCAAAGTGTGTGGTACAAAGGATGATTAGACGTCCCAGTTTCCCCGGGACAGTCCCAGTTTAGAGCCCTGTGTCCCCTGTCCCAGTGGATTTATCCAAAACCAGTGATTTGTCCCAGTTTTATACATAAAAATGTCCCAGGTGTCCCTATTTTTGACCAATTTGATCCCGGCCAACAGTAAAGAGACATAAAGTGTCATTTGTTTAGGTAAAATACAGAAAAGCTGCTTAAAAATGACCAAAAACAAATAAAATGTGACTAAACTGACTCATGTTGAATGGGCCGAGTGCAGAACTATTTTCCTTAATTACAATTTTATTATTACCAACCAGCGTAAACTTTGGGAAATCTGGTCACCCTACTGGTCCATCAAGTTAACATCTCCATGGAGAAAAGCATTTGATGGAGCTCTACTAGAAAAGTTACACAATGCGCCTTTAAATGTTTGTGAACACTAAACCTTCACATATTCCATTACTCTTCTCGTTCGTCGTCTTTTCTGTGTAACGAACCATCTGGACACGTTCAGCTTTTCATCTCCCAAAACTCCGACAGCTCGTGGTTTGATTTGGACACGAGCTCCAACGTCTGATCCAAACACGGCTCCAGATCGTTCCACAAACACGTTTATTTTGGCTCTTCACGGCGTCTCAGATCGGACGTGAGAAAAAGTCGTCTTGAGACGGCCTCACGTCTCAGGACAGAGCGCACAGGCAAAGGAATCCCAAATATGCTCTTCCTGCGTCCAATCAGGATCTGAACCCGTCCCCCATCCCTCCATCCCAGAGAGGGGGAGCGCTGTGGCGGGAGAGGAGGAGGAGAGGAGGAGGAGAGGAGGAGGAGGAGAGGAGAGGAGGAGGAGAGGAGAGGAGGAGGAGAGGAGAGGAGGAGGAGGAGAGGAGAGGAGGAGGAGAGGAGAGGAGGAGGAGAGGAGAGGAGGAGGAGGAGAGGAGAGGAGGAAGGGAGGGATGTGATTATGGTGTCAGGAGTGTGTTTACGGAGGAGAGGAAGAGCGTGAGAGAGGGAGAGAGAGGAAGGAAAAGAGTGACAAGAGGGAGAGGAGAGAGGAGAGAAGAAAGAGGGAGAAGAGGGAGAGACACAGAGGAGGGAGGATGAAGTAGAGAGAGGAGAAGGAGAGGAAGGACCTGATTACGGTGTCAGGAGCATGTTTATGGAGGAGAGGAAGAGCGTGAGAGAGGGAGAGGAGAGGGAAGAAAAGAGGAAGAAGAGGGAGTGACAGAGGAGGGAGAGAAAGTGTGTGATTATTATGTCAGGAGCGTGTTTACGGAAGAGAGCGTGAGAGAGAGAGAGAGAGAGGAGGAGGAGGAGGCGAGGAGAAAGGGAGGAGGGAGAGAAAGGAGAGGAGAAGGAGGAGAAGAAAGAGGGAGGGATGTGATTACTGTGTCAGGAGCTTGTTTATGGAGGAGAGGTGAGCGGGAGAGGAGGGAGTGGAGGAAAGAGGTGAGAGGAAGGCGAGGAGAAGGAGACAGAGAAAGGAGGAGAGAGAATGTGATTACTGTGTCAGGAGTGTGTTTACAGGAGAGGAAAGCGTGAGCGAGGGAGAGGAGGAGGGAGAGGAAGAGAAGAGGGAAATGAGAGAGGGAGAGGAGGAGACAGAGAGGAGAGGAAAGAGGGGAGGGAGGAGAGAGAGAAAGGAGGAAAGGGAGAGGAGAGAGAACATGATTACTGTGTCAGGAGCGTGTTTACAGGAGAGGAGAGCGTGAGAGGGAGAGGAGGAGAAGAGGGAGATGAGAGAGAGAGAGGAAGAGAAGAGGGAGATGAGAGAGGGAGAGGAGGAAGAAGAGGACGAGAAGAGGGAGATGAGAGAGGGAGAGGAAGGAGGGAGGAGAGGAAGGGGAGGGAGGAAGAGCGAGTTAACCTGCTGAACCAAAGAGCGGCTAATCAGTTACAGCTGAAGCCTGAAAAGGAGAAGGGGATTATTGTTGTTTGCATGTTCTGTCTGTGTCTGAGGGGTCAAGACGAGGTGATCCTGTATCACACAAACCAGACTCTTGAGCAGCTTTAAGTCGTATTTTTTTAATGTCGTTTCCTCCTCAAAAACACTTGGAGTTTTATTTTTTCATTCACATGTTTGAGGAACTCTTTATTATTCGTCTGTCTGCATCTCCAAAGCTCCAAACGCTCTGTTCCACCTTGGTATTTTTCAAGCGAACAGCTCATTTTACTTTTAGTTCAGTAAAGATCGGCAATTCCAGGGTTGAAAATCATCCAAGTCTTTCTATTGAAGGTGTATGGGGTTTAAAAACGCAGTGGAGCTTCTTCTAATACTAAGCACAGGGAGATCAGGCCGATATTTGTGCTTTACTTTACTGTGACAATGGCATTGGACAGAACTTGTTTTTTTTTTTTTTTCCTTTATTGTTTAGTACTAAAACAGAATTGTGAATGTGTAAAAATAAGTAATAATAATAAATCTATCTGGTTATTATACGTTTTATTATGCAGAACATTCAAAAGTACAGATATAATTAAGTTAGTAATAATTCCAAATGATAAACTGTGAGAAATTATCAAAATGCTCCGTTTATATTGGCTTAAAAACTATTGGTTATGGCTCTAAGCTCTAATACAAATGTTTGAAGGACTTGACAGTTTTTCTCTAATTTTAGAATTATCAGGGCAGTATATTTAAGAAGATTATTTCAGGGATGTAATTAAGCGTGTGTAATTGAAAGATAATTACATTTTGACTTTAATAATGTTGAATTTAGTTGTTTGTTCATTGCCGTAGTTGTTTACAGCACATTGTCTTCACCGTGAAATGTGCTCCGTGTCTGAGGCGTCCTTAAAGCCGCTGGATTAGACGTGTCTGGGACTGTCCTGATCCAGAGCCGGGATCCTGGTCAGGACTCAGAAGGACCTCATTTGAAAAAGGAACTAAACAACACTTAAAAGTGCATTGTGTAACTTTTCCAGTGGAGCGTCCGTCAAATGCTGAGATGTTATTGCTTTGTCTGGAATGTTCCACAGTATGGCATTAAGCCTTTCTATCTTCATGGAGACCAAACCAGACCAAGTTCCAGGTCAGATCTGTGGAGAGGCGACCCCGCTCACAGTCAGAATGTCTGTTTTTCTAGGGATTTTTGAGCTCTAAAACCACCTGTGATTGAATAAATGTAAAGTAGAGCTGTTTAATGTCACACTGTGGAACATTCCAGGCAGAGCAGTGACCATAGAAACCAGCAGGTAACAGACCCCCCAACCAAAAAGTTACACAATTCACCTTTAACTATAGAGATCTAAACAAAGCTGTTACAGATTTTATACATAATATAAACAGAATTAAAGTTTTCGCACTTAAAGGACCTGTACCTGAGTGTTCTCCATGTATCTGACCAAAATGTGTCTTCACCCCGTACAGATGTGTTGTATGAGCAGTTCTTGAGGTCAAAATAAGTCCACTGCATCTAATTAGAAAGTGTACCGATAATCAGGAAGAGCACAGTTAGCATGCTAGTTGTTGTTAGCATTAATGTGATGCAAAACTCCACTTCGGTCTCTGAAAGATGAGAAAAGTGCTTCTTAAACTCATCACACTGAATCAATAAGAATAATCACAGACTGTATATACGTAAATGGACGTAGCTAACCCGCTAGCCGCCGCATTCCAAACAGGAAGTGAGCATGGATGTGCGTCCGGCTCCATCAGTTGACTTTACATTGAGAAACTGTCTCCTCTTTCTCTGTAACTGAATCTTAAAATGTTCATATTAACCTGCCCGATGATCCTGCGTTTTTTTATTTTGTCATAGAGCGCATTGTAATCACAAACTGCTTTTTGGTTTGGTTTTTACTGTTTTTATTGTTTTAGGACTGGTATGATCACATTTTTAACTATTTATCTTTTTGTTGTCTTCATTTTCTGATCTCTGTGCAGCACTTTGGAAACTAGTTTGTTTGTAAAATCTGATGTAGAAATAAAGTGGATTTAGATTTGGATTTGACTGGCAGGGCCTGACAGGACACCTACAGCATTCCAAAATGTCTGATTTCGTGACGATTTTGACCTATTTTTAGATCATAAACTTTTTCTCAGCTCAAAATTCTTCAGTTGTTTTAAAAAGGGCTTTTTAATCATTCTCTCTGGCTCCACTTTCGCTCCACTTTCGCTCGTCTCGCTCTGATTCTGATTGGTCAAAGCGTTAAAAGAGCGCTACTGCACATGCTCAATGGGCAGGGAGCCACCGGAACTATCTTGCCACTAAAGGCTCATCTGGAGACATGCGCCACCGAGCTCGGCCCATCGACTTGAATGAGCGGCCATGTTCAGACCCTGAGGTTTGGTGACGTCACGCTCACTTCTTTAAATAGTTTGTGGGAATAACTTTGTTCAACTTTAAATGAACCAGTTCTGTTTTTAACGTTTTTACGACGGCCAAAACCAGGTATAGAGCTTTATACAAATAGTACTGTACATTGAGCTGATTTGATGAGTGTTCATTTTATTCCTGTGTGTCTGAAACCGCCGTGTTTATGCAGAACACAGGGGCTGGATCTAAATGCAGGTCTGTAGCCCATTGAGCATTTAGACGACTGTGCGCCTGAGTGGGACGCTCGAGTGGACTTAACTTAAGGAAAATCTAATACACTGAAGAAAGTTTGGACTTCTACAGAGCCAAGGACACCACAGGGTCACGGGGCTAAACAGGAAACTGTACTCGAGTAAGAGTTAGAGTACTTCAAGTAAGAGTCAGAGTACTTTTATTACTTAATAGAAGTACAAAGTAGAAGCTAAAGAAATGACTCAAGTAACAGTAAAAAACATTAAGCTTCTATGGGGGATTAACTGTAACACGTAACAAATCTAGATCACCATGTTAACTTTTATTGTTTTCAAAATGCTATATTCACCAAAAACACGTATTAGCATGTTTTGCTCTCTGCACTAAGTCACTTCCCCTTCAGAGCGCTATCACAACACAATCAGTGTTAATGAAACTACCGCAGGTTTGTCAAGTCGCTGTGTCATGGGTTTGTATATTTATGGAGAATTGTCGTGTGGGAGCGTGGGCGTGGGTGGCGTAGGGTTGTGGGCGGAGCCTCGTACAGAACCTGAAGGAGGGTCCGGGAGAGATCGCTAGATGACTGAAAACATGCATGGATGACTCTAAAACCTCTTCAGACATGTTTTTGATGAGGGAACAACGGTATAACATGGGAGAACGCTACGAGTAGAGGTATGCTGCTGCTAGGAAAGTACAATTTCTTATTTAGTTTCTTAGTCAAAGTTACTCGAGTAAATGTATTTAATTGAGTACTATCCACCTATGAGGCTAATGCTAATGCTGTGCGCTTGTTGAATTTCATGATGCTCTGGTTCTGTTTCCGTGCGCCACAGAAATGTGGAAGTCATTGTGTCTGGGGGAGGGCCTCCAGGGGTCAAAGGTGAAGCTGTGGCCTGAGGGACGGTCAGGGTGAAAGTCCAAAACAGTTCACTCGCTCAAGAAGAACTCAAATGTGGAGTCGTCGATGTAGAATTCATGTCTGTGCGGTTTTCAAAGGGCCCATTTTCCTCTGTTTTCTGATTTGTTTTAATGTCGTTTCCTCATCACAAACAGACAAACTCTTTAGTTCTTCTCTCACTCTGAAAACATTCTTGTGGTAATACAGGAAGTGCTCCATTGTGTTTTTAAATTCTGCACACCTTCACTAGAATCTTATGGGTAATTTCAGCTCTGGAATTGGCAATCTCGGCTAAACAAAAGGTAAAAGGAGCTGTTAACTTGATAAAAGCTGAGTCTGCATATAGTCTGGTGCGATGGTGCTCTTACTAAAAACAGAATAACTAAAGAAGTAATGGATTTAAGAGCTATGGTCACATGGGACTACCGTTTTACACACTGCTCTGTGTCTTCTATGTGTAGAACATTATCGAAAACTATTTTGAATTTCTTCTTCTTCTTTCAAACTTTGGACAGTTTAGCAAAATAAACTCCCGTCTGTCAGAGGGGCGTAAAAACATCAAAAACTTATTTCATTTTGGTCCATGCTTCCCCTTGGTCTGACCCCATGTGCTCCACCTCCGAGGCTCTGAAGGTCTCTGTATCTCTGAGGGTCAGAGCAGCTGTACTGACCGCTCCAAACCGCTGTGCAGGCATCGATCTGTCTGAACTCAGTCTGACCACAGCAGAGTCTGACCACAGCAGAGTCTGGGCTGGAGAATGGACTGAAGAGAATTATAAAAGCGCCATTTTGTTTTTCTATTAAGAACGGACACAACACGTACCGTAAAAGCAGAGACTGTTTCTCTCAGTGTCCGTCTGAAAACGCTGTTCTAAAGCTGTGAACTCGCCCAAAACATCTCTGCACATGAATACCACAGATTTAGTGAGAAATCAGAACTAAGGCTCAGGTAAATGTATTATAAATCCCTTTTCACCTCAGTGTCACTGGTCCAAACTGTCAGGAGCTGTGGTCCTGCTGCAGTTCTGTGCGCAGGGACCATCTCCAGATCTTGAGCTGGTCTTGGTCAGGGTCAGGACTTTGATCAGCCTGTTGAGCATGTTCTGGGTTGATGGGGAAAAAAATGGGGAGAACTCTGCAGAGAAAGGCCCGTGTGGGGCTGAATTTGTAATCTTCTTCCTGTGAAGCCAGAACTATTTAGAGTGATGAGTAACATGGGTATAGGTTAGACTTAGATTTAGACTTAGACAAACTTTATTGATCCACAAGGGAAATGATTTGGACACAGTCCCTCAAACATCACAATATAATGTAATAACAGAGAGGAACAAAAATAGATGGTGTAGCAAAAAGAGCAAGAGACAGAGTCAGGTGTCAAATGAGACATAATTATAAAAATAAATGTATATGTACAAGTCAAAATAAAATGGAAAAATAAGTAATAAAATACGAACAACAGTGTAAATACTCTGCTGATTGATAGGGCATAAGGTTATCTGTTACTTAAGACTGAGTTGTTGTACAGTTGTAGGGAGTATTATCTCCTCTGTCCCTCTATAGTCTGGTGCAGTGGGTGAGTTGTTGTACAGTTGTAGGGAGTATTATCTCCTCTGTCCCTCTATAGTCTGGTGCAGTGGGTGAGCAGGAGTGTCCATGATGGAGAGCAGTTTGTCCAAATACCCTGTTCCTCCAGTCATGGTTTGAAAATCAGATCAATTCACTTACAGTGTTCAGGGTAAAGAGTTTTCAGAAGTTTTGAAACATTCATGGAACATTAGCACTTTAGTTTTGCTCTGTTGCAGTTTGTTGTATTTTGTACAATGACAATAAAATATAATCTAATGACATGAAAAAAAAAAAAAAAAAAAAAAAAAAAAAGGACTAGAGAAGATGCAAACTCCACACACACCCCTGAGATGGTTTGGAAACGAAGGAATCCTAAACATTCACCTCCTTAAAAATCCCCAATCCACCCACCAGGAACTCCAGTAACTCCACCTGGACTGAGGCCAGACTCTTTGTCAAAACCTGAATCATCAGATCTCGGAAGAAGAGCAGGACCAGGCCTGGTTAGAACTTGGACATGGGAGACCGATGAATACCATGTGTCATAGTGCAGTACCAGTGACAAAACTCAGGGCAAAATGACGGTTAAAGCTCCATGTTTCTTGAGCATTGAAGATACTTGTGCTTCTATTTTTAAATTTGTATGTCATCGGCACCATTTGCTGTAATAGAACACAGGGTCACATGTCATGACAGCGTCTTATTTTCTTTGGCCTCACTCTCATCTCATAACTAACACTGAGCTCCATTTGCACTGAATGGGCCCCAGTCCAATACAAAACACTGCTATTGTTAAGATATTTATTGTTAACACATTTAGTTACACTGGTTTATCACAGAAATAAACCTTTTCAAATGTGAAACAGTCTTCATATTGTTGCCTGCTCCACTGCCCGAACAAAACCTGAGAAATAAAGAGAGAGAAGGAATATTGAGGAGGAAAAGATGACTGGCTGGATGAAGCATATATGCGGAGAGCAGCACAAATCGCGGACAAAAGACCCACAAGATTGGACCCTATTATTCCGAAGAGGAGCAGAGGAGATGCGTGTGTGTCTGTGCTTGTGTGTGTGTGTCTGTGCTTGTCTGTCCGTGTGTGTGTGTAAGTGTGTGTGTGAGGGGGTCGGTTCCCATGGCGATATCCGTGTGCGCCGACCGTCAAAGCGTGCGGCGCGAGGTAGTCCGAGGTCTCCTTCAAAACACACAGCCTTGAGAGGAGCAGGATCCCAGACAGTCTATTATAGCGGGCTGGAGCAATCAGACATGTCAGCTACATTTGAAAAGACGCTTCAGAGTGGACGCTCGGGGTATTTTTTTTGTTTTTCTACCCATGCTGTTTTGATCAGCGTAAAAAAAGACATAAATAAACTAATGAAGGAAAAAAATAAAGCAGAAATAGTGTGTTAGCGTCACTACTTCCTGTCCATTTATATCTGTAGGGCTTTTTGGAGAGTTGCGCTAAAATTAAGACAAATTAAACTACGTTATTTTATATCTGAAGGAGCGCTGAAAGAAACTCAAACGTTCACATCATTTCATATTGTCGACATGAAGCTTTTGTCACTTTAGACTCGCTCACAGAGGGAAGAGGAAGCTCCAACTTTTACTCTTGAGAGCACTGTAACTGGAATAAAAATATTAGTCCTCAGTATGCTGCAAGAAAAATTCTCAGAACAGTACAATTTCTTTAAAAAGTTACTCAAGCAAATGTAACCTCTGTGGATAGGGGGCGTACTCTCCACCTGTAAAGTAACATGGTTCAGCTGACACTGGCATTATAATGTCGTTACCTCCTCAAAAACAGACCCAGAGTTGTGTTTTGTTTCCTACATATTTGAGTAATCCTTTATTATTAGTCTGTCTACATCTCCAAACGTCAAAATGCTCCGTTTCACCTTGGTAGTTTTCACATTAACAGCTCCTTTTACCTTTAGTTCAGTAAAAATCGGCAATTCCAAGGCTGAAATGATCCAAATGGTTTCAGAAAACAGTGTAATATGGGCCTTGTAATTATAGACTGAGCATTGGAGTTATCAGTGGGTTTTGCAGTATCTCAAACTGTATGTGTACTTTTCTTCCGAGGTCTCTTAAACCAACAGCCTTGAGAGGACAGGCCCCTCTCTCTTCAATAACTCTCCGTTCTCTCGTCCTTGGGTGTACTGGGTTGTTCTGGGCACATTGTAAAACCTCTTTATTGCGATCAGCTCTGAGGTCCATCCGATGTGAGGTTCATCAGCTCTGAGGCCGTGTTCTGCAGACAGGCTAATATTAGACAGTCTTTGTGTGCGCCGCAAAGGAGAAAATGCTCCAATCATAATTGCAAAGAGTGTAATTAAAAAGCCATCCACTTGAGAGATGAAACAATAAAGCGCTCAGACAAAAGCAGCCGAGGACGATTAGTCTGTGTACAAACCAGGGGAGCACCACGGGGAGACGGGGGTTTAAAGGGTTTCACACTTTCGTCTGTTTATTTCACTGTTGGGGGGTCAGTCCTGGTTTTGTCGGGTCCCACTGGTGTTCGGTTGTAGCGATGGGACTTTCGACTCCTTTGTGGGATCCGAATCTTTTGGATCTGGCTCTTTTACTATTTATTGTGAGAATTTCTATAAACTAGGGCCCGGCTGATATATCGTTTAGCTGATATTATCGGCCGATATGGGCACTTGGAGACATATCGGCTCTCAGCCTAAATCAGAAAGCTTTTTTTAAATCTTGCCGATCTGGACCGATAGTCCACGTGGGCACGTTATACCTTGTTATAAAGCTTAGACTCTTTATATTACATCAACTTAATCCTATTTACAGACCAAATATGTGGTGCTGCATCAGTATTTATCAGATGAGTAATTTATCTGTGTCTGTGAAGCCGTACTACCCCTGAACACACCCCCAGAGTCACGTCACGTGACGCACATGCTCGTTTACATCAGCGCACAACCTTAGATCCATGTGAGGCGCTGCTTTAAACGCTCTTGTGTCTCATCTAAGTTACTGACTATAAATAAAAGTGAACTTGAGCACAGTTTAGGTCTACAAAACTGCTGCTTGTTTTTTTAAAAGGACACTTATTTGTGAAGACCTGAGATCTGAGAGGTGCCTGTGTGAAAATGAAAATGAAAACGCCATTCGGCCGACCTACTGTCTTTAAGTACGACTGTAAAGAGGCAGAATAACAGTAAATTTTGCCTAAACAAACCCAACTTAAAATTTAATAGAGTAAAACTTAAATTTTATAATAAGATTTACAGTGAATTTTTACATTACTAAATATATTGGCTGATATATTGGCACCTCCACAGCCTGTTATATCTGTATCAAATCAGCTCCAAAAAAAATCCATATCAGTTGGGCCCTGGTATAAACTAACATCTCCAAGGCTCAGATCTGTTTCAAAAATGTTAAAATGGTTCAAACAGAATGGAATGTATTCTGCTTCCTGTGTTGAGTCAGCGCTAATCAGTGTAAAAATGCATAAAAATTCAAAAGAAAAATATTTGTTTCTTTTAAAAAATGAAATTGAGGGAATTCAAGGAACTGTTCAAAAGAGCTGACTCATTCACAAGCGTCACATCACTGGTAGCTTGATCCAGTTGTCTTGTCAGAAGAACACTCGGCATTCATCCCAGTCGTACAAATATACGTGATCCAAGCACTTTGTAAGAATCTGATTCCGAGCACTTTTACTTTCACCATGAACCGTGGAGTGAAAACAGGTCAGTCTGAACCAGAGCGCTTTCACACTGTATTACCTCTGCAGGACCTTTTTGTGTGGAGTTTGCATGTTCAGAGCTTAAAGTGTGATTTGCCCTGCTTGAGACCTGGTTTAGTCCTGTTTTAGTCCTGGTTTAGTCCTGATTTAGCGCTGGTTGAGTCCTTATTTATCCCATATAACTAATAATATAGTCCTTAAATAGTTTTCCTGGTTAATAGACTTGATTTAGTCCAGATTTAGACCTGGTTTAGTCCTAGTTTAATCCAGTTTAGGTAATTGCTTAGTTTTATAATAGTCCTGGAAAAAGTAGTCCCCCTCCCTGACTGAGACTCCCTGGACTGGTTTTAGTCTTGGTTTAGACCGAGTGGTTTAGTCCTGGTTTAATAATTCACACTCATCAAAATTGGGGCAAAACCTAGAACTAAGTTTGAACTGGTTTAAGTCCTGTTTTTGTTTTTTTCCCTGCCTTTCTCTCTAAACGGGAGGGCATCTTGCTTTGACTCCTGCCCTGGCGTATTTACTGCTGTTGCAGAAGGAAACAGATGAGAAACAGAAGTGTGTGAGTGTTGATCTGATCTTTGTTCAGTGTGACTCAATCCCGGACTGTGGAGCTCAGCGAAAGTCAAAATTTACTTTTGCAGTGATGCCGAAACGTTTGCTGACTCATATCCGTGTCAGTTTTTTTTTTTTTTTTTGGTTGTTTTTCATTTTTAAAGATGTTCAAATCATTTTAGACTGTCAACTTAAAGCGTTTGTCACTTGTAGACTTACGCCGAGTGGGAAGAGGAAAATTTGGGGTTTGAAAACTACTGTGAGACATACAATTTTATTCAAAGTTATTCAAGAAAACGTATTAGAATAAATGTAACTGAGTAGGGCTAAGGTTAGGGCTGTGCTGTTACTCAAACCTTAATCAAAATCAGGATTCAGGCATTTGTAATTATTAAAAAGGGGGCATCATTACAAAATAGATTCTTGTACGAGGCTCCGCCCACAAGCCTACGTACCCCAGGCTCCAAAACTGAACACAGAAACTTAACAAACCTGATGTGATGTGCAGGAGTTTCATTAGCGGGACACACGCGGATTGTTTTGTGTTGTGTTGTGTTGTGATAGCGCTCTGAACGGGGAGTGACTTAGCACGGAGAGCAAAGAGACGGGGGACACCATTATTTTAGTGGGGAAAATCTTGATCTTCAAAGCTATTAATAAGGTGGACTTAAAATAAATTAAATCTACAATTCATAACTGAAAAAATCATAGCTACAAATAATAATCGGTTGTTCTGAAATTCCAAAAACTGGGAATTATTAAAATGGAACTGAAACAGTGGTTCTGAATTCTAGGAACATTATAACTTATTGATATTTAGACACGTTTGTCCATGTCAAGAAGTCGTGGGGCTGTGGCTTTGAGCTTTAGGTGTGGGACCTGTGGTTGAGACAGGGACTTCAGGTGCAGGTCTTGTCTTGTCCAGTTTGTCTTGTTCTGTTGTGTCCTGTCTATTTTTGTGTGTCTTGTCTGTTACACATGGCCTGTCTGTTTTGTCAGTTCCGTTATATTTTGCTTTATTTTTTCTCAATATGGTTTAATTTTTGGTTCTAATTTTTTGTTGAATAACGTTATTTTTATTTGTGTTTATTCTTATGTTGATGTTCTGTACGGTTGACTAAGATTGTTGTATCACAGAAACTATGAATAAAATATATATAAAAAAAGAGGGGAGATTCAGTGTCAAAAATGAAAGTGAAACTTGTAAAGAATTTTCAAACCTATAAAACGTAACATCTAAATACTTAGATTTAGATTAGTTTATATGCCATAGAAGTAAAACACAAGATCTGTTTTGGGTCTTTTTAGTTTCCATGGTGACACAATGCACTTATTCCCTTTTTTTTTTTTTGTCTGAAAACACAAGAAAAAATACTAAATAGGTTTAAAGAGCACATTTTCAGGAGTCTGTGATCAGTACGAGCGTTCATGGTCGTGTTTAGGAGTTTGATTTTCAACTAAAAAGTGAGAAACAAACTGAAAAACTGTTGACTAATGCTAATGCTAATGCTAATGCTAGCTTGTGATCCAACTTCCAATCCAACTTTATTTGTACAGCACATTTTACCAACACAAGTGTCCAAAGTGCTGCACAGAGTAGGCACAGTATAAATTAACACATTAAATCAAAGAAAGCATAAAATAAATAAAAAATGAGCAAGTCAATTAAAAAAACAAATAAATAAATACTAAAATTAGCAAAAACAAAAGCAAATAAAATCAATAAGACAGTCAGAGGACCACACAGTTCTCACACCGTGTTAAAAGCCGGTGAGTAAAAGTGTGTTTTTAAACGAGACTTAAAAGAATCGACTGAAGGGGGCGCTCTTAATGTGAGGGAGGAGAGCGTTCCAAAGTTTGGGGCCAACTACAGAAAAGGCCTGGTCGCCCCAGGGTCACCCCAGTTTCACCCCAGCTTTTGAGTCTCATTTTTGGGACGATAAGTTGGAGCTGGAGTGTAGGAACAGTGAGGTCTGAGATGTTCGCTGGGTCCAGTCCATGAAGAGATTTAAAAACAAACAAGAATTTCCCCACTGTGGGACTAATAAAGGCATATCTTATCTTATCTTATCTTAATAAAATGTTAAAATCAACTCTAAAATGAACAGGGAGCCAGTGCAGTGAGGAGAAAATAGGCACCGGTTAAAAGACGAGCTGCAGAGTTTTGGACTCACTGTAAGCGTGACACGTGAGCTACAGGAGTCAAGACGTGTGGAGGTAAAAGCTCGGATCCCCCGCTCCAAATCACTAAAAGGTGAAACCGATTTGAGTCTGGATAAAAGCCGCGGGTGATAAAAACTGGATTTAACCACTGCGTTTATCTGCTTGTCAAACTTCAAACCTTCATCAGTCATGACGCCGAGGTTGGTGGCTGTAGTTTTGGAGTATTGTTGAAAAGAGCCCGTGTCAAAGTGAAAATTAGTCGACATGCTTGGTTTAAAAACACTTTCCGCTTTGGACTTATTAAAATTAAAAAAAAAAAATCATAGCCAACAAAACCTTGATGTCATCTTAACACTTCAGCAGGGGTGCCAGGGAGCTGTTATTGATTTTCTTGAGCGGTAAATAGATTTGGGAATCATCTGCAGAGAATTGGTATGACATCCCCTGAGATTGTAAAGTTGTTTGAGAGGGATTTGTTTAACAGCACAGATCTGCTCACCTGTTGCACTTCCAACTAAATCACCTCGTTATGGCCAGATTGTGTAAAAACAAACCCTCAGACAGAGCCGTGCCTACAGTTAGCATCACACCCCCAGTGAATGTTGATGGAAGGGATCAGTTCTGTGCTGCAAAAAGCCCCGGCCTCTTCCGCTGACAGCTGGAGCACAAAAACACGTGTCCCTGCGTTAGCCTCTGCGCGTATGCTAGCCCCAAACATCCATCACAGATAAGCTAACGCCGCAGCGCTAACCGTACCACCCCCGAGACAGATAAACCGGCCGCGGCTTCAGCTCTCACGGGGTCTAGTTTCACATTTCTAGAAGCATACTTTTACTAATACTTGAGTAACATTTTTATTGAATTAAAAGTTTTGGTTACTCATCCAACATTTAAACCTTTATCAGGAGTCAAAATCTGCACAAAATACTTTTACTTTTTACTCTTTAAGTACATTTTTAACATGTGCTTTAATACTTTTATTTAAGTAGATTTTTTCATGTGATACTTTTACTTTTACCTGAGTATTTTTTACTCTGATATTTGTACTTTTACTTAAGTAACACACGTCTTCCACTAACTTCCCTTCAAAAAGGTGTGGACTACTCAATTACATTTACTTGAACTTTTTAAAGAAACTGTACTTTTCAAAGTATACTTTTCTAGCAGCATACTTTTACTCCTACTTGAGTAATATTTGTACTGCAGTAACAGTACTCTTACTTGAGTAGTATTTGTACTGCAGTAACAGTACTCTTACTTGAGTAGTATTTGTACTGCAGCAACAGTACTCTTACTTGAGTAAAAGTTGTACTTCCTCTTCCCTCTGTGAGTCTAAAGTGACAAAAGTTTCATGTGACAATATGAAAAGATTTGGACATTTGTGTTTCTTGCAGCTCCTTCAAATCTGATTCAGTTTGTCTCATTTTTGTGTCTGAACTTTGAAAACTCCAGATTTTGTGATTTTTTTCATGTTTTGTTCAAATTATGAATCAGATGCTGCGCCCCAACAGTTTCTCTTTAAAGGGCCTCTGTTTTCTGATCCATGTTCTTCATCACAAACACCTGGAGTTGTGTTTTGTTTCATTCACATGTTTAACACACAAACCTGCACATTTAGGCTGAGTTCTTCTCTCACAATGAAAACAGTCTGTTCCACCTTGTGATGTCATCATGTGGTAATACAGTTTTTAAATTCCACACACCTTCACTAGAATCATTTGGATCATTTCAGACCTGGAATTGTTGATCTCCACTGAACTAAAGGTAAAAGGAGCTGTTCACTTGAAAACTACCACTTGATGACATCACAAGGTGGAACAGAGCGTTTGGAGCTTTGGAGATGTAGACAGACTAATAATAAAGAGTTCCTCAAACATGTGAATGAAACAAACACAACTCCAGGTCTGTTTTTGAGGAGAGAACAACGTCCATTTTCTGTATTACGCATAATACAGTTACTTTTTCTTGAATAGTACTTTTTTTACTTTTACTTTAGTACTTTATTGGACTACTACTTTGTACTTTTACTTTTTGGTGGAGGGTCCGTCACCTGTTTGTTTCTATGGACATGTCATTTCTCTGCCTGGAATGTTCCACAGTGTGACATTAATCAGCTCTACTTTACATTTATTCAATTACAGGTGGTTTTAGAGCTCAAAAATACCTAGAAAAACAGACATTCTGACTGTGAGTGGGGTCGCCTCTCCACAGATCTGACCTGGAACTTGGCCTGGTTTGGTCTCCGTGGAGATAGAAAGGTTTAATGCCGTACTGTGGAACATTCCAGACAAAACAATAACATCTCCATGGAGAAAAGCACCAGAAAAGTTACACAATGCACCTTGAAATACCATGTTTGGCCAGTGTGTTCGCCTCTGCGACCGAACAACAACAGAACATCTCAGTCAGACACGAGAGCCTTACGGAGTCAATACCCTTATTAAATCTAAGCTCCCAGACCACGTTAGGACAGAGACGGAGCTGGTCAAGGCAGAGAAGAGATGGTCGGTGATTCAGTGCGGAAAGAGTCAGAGTCCTGGTGAGATTTGGTTCTCGGTTCTTTTGGTGCGTCCAGCCGGTGCGTCCATCTGTGAGCGTGAGGAGCAGAGCCACACGGAGCCAGAGGGATGGAACACCGACTAATGCAATGAGATTCTATTTAGGGACGAACCATTGAGCGTTACAATTGTGAATATTTCCACATTGAATTTTTTCGTGTTCACCTGCAGAGTCTGGCCTGTTCTCGATCTTCTGGAGCTCATTTTCAGTATTGGAAAAGACGAGGATCTAATTGGAGCCTAATGAAAAAAAGAATGATGATTATATCCGCACATCTGCATCCAAGCGTCATGTTTAGAGATCCTCGTTGGAAAGTCTTCTGATTTATTAGAAAGAGATTTATTGGAAGGGCATCTGACATAAAATACTGTATGTGTCTTTGTGACCAGCCCCCTGCCACAGTGAACCCCTTCGTTATAGCCATAGAGAATAGACTGTTTTGATGTAGCTTTTTAAATCTGCACTATGTAACTTTTCAGTTTGATGTCCCTCACCTCCTTGTTTCTATGGATACGCCATTGCTCTGCCTGGAATGTTCCACAGTGTGACATTAAACAGCTCTACTTTACATTTATTCAATTACAGGTGGTTTTTTAGCTCAAAAATCCCTAGAAAAACAGACATTCTGACTGTGAGCGGGGTCACCTCTCCACAGATCTGACCTGGAACTTGGTCTGGTTTGGTCTCCATGAAGAGAGAAAGGTTTAATGCCATACTGTGGAATATTCCAGACAAAGTTACACAATGCACCCTTTGTTGAGAGCTCGTCCTGTGAACAGAAGATTGCCAGTTCAAATCCCGCTATTGGCAAACATTGTTGGTAGAGCAGTTTGCTCTACTGACCCACAGGTTGGCGGTGTGATTCCAGCTCCCACAGATGAATACTGTCGGTGTATCCTTGGGCAAGACACTTAACCCCCCTCGCCCTTAGTGTCTGCGTACCCTGGTGTGTGAATGGGTGAGTTGTTCCTCGATCGTGAGCACTGGCCCGTTTCACATTCGAAAGTAAGACATATTTGAGTGGTGAAGTGTTTATTGACAGAAGAGGGTAGAAATTGGCCAAAAGGTCCTATATTACACAAAATGAACTCTTGAGCAGCTTTAAGTCATGTTCTAATGTTGTTCCCTCCTCAAAAACAGACCTGGAGTTGTGTTTTTCATTCACATGTTTGAGGAACTCTTTATTATTAGTCTGTCTACATCTCCAAAGCTCCAAACGCTCTGTTCAACCTTGTGATGTCATCAAGTGGTAGTTTTCAAGTGAACATCTCCTTTTACCTTTAGTTCAGTAGAGACTGGCAATTTCAGGTCTGAAATGATCCAAATGATTCTAGTGAAGGTGTGTGGAGTTTAAAAACTGTATTACCACATGACATCACAAGGTGGAACGGAGTGTTTTCTGTTTGAGATAAGAACTCAGTCTAAATCTGCAGCATTTGTGTGTTAAACATGTGAATGAAACAAAACACAACTCCAGGTCTGTTGGAGGAGGAAACGACATTAGAACACAGATCACAGTGGGAATCAGAACCATAAAGTACTTTTAGTTTACTGTGTAAAAGTATGCAGTCTGAAGTTCTATTCAGAGAAGTGCACTTTTGTTAACAAGTTTGTCTCTTGTATTTGAGTGAATGTAGCTGTTATGAAACTTCCTCTTTTCGTACACATCAGTCATGTCTCTCCGCTCTAAAAATACCCCTCCTCCCTTCCTCCTCGCTGACCTGGACCACACAAACAGATCTGCTGTTTGTATTGTACTTTCTCCACCGCCCCGGGCTGCACTTGTCTCCCCGGCCTCTAGGGGCAGAGCTCATAAAAACTGTTGGCAGAGACGAGAGGCGCGGTGTGCGGTGAAGCCACAGAACTCGAATCAAATCTGAAGCTGAACCAAGATGGCGTCGTGTTGTTTTCAGGGGCCTGGGCTCATTGGCTCAAATAAGTTTCTCTTCCACATTTACTTCCTCAATCCGGGCGAGCTCCTCCCACCTGTGTGACGTCTGTAATATGCACGGCGTTGAGCATTTGGACCAATCACAGCACGGCGTGGAGCGTTTGGGCCAATCAGAGCACAGCGTGGAGCGTCTGGACCAATCAGAGTGAGAGGTGCTAGGGCGGAGCGAGCGCGGCTCAGAGCGGTGAGGCTCAGTCTGACAAAGATCACTTTTAGCTTTGAGCTTTGAGGATTTAAACATTTTTAAAAAAATATGTTGTGAAAATAGAAAAGAATCCTACAAAATCTGACCTTTGTGAAAGCCAGATGCCCTGTCAGAACACGGGCAGTTTGAATTCCCAGAATGCATTGCGCTCTATGGGAGAATTCTGTCTGGGCCCAAACTCCCAGGAGCTGCAGTACCTGGAGCGTCCACTAGAGCGGGGACAGAGGGGGAGGGACTTATGCAGGTTTAATTCTAGATCCATGACTGAAGCCTGACTGACAGCTCTGTTTAAAGGCCCATATTAGGCTATTTTCTGATCAAACCCTTCTTTTTCTCCATAAAAACACAAAAACATGATACTAGGGATGCACCGAAATTAAAATTTGTGACCGAAACCAAAACCAAATAAAAATTAAGCGTTTGGCCGACTACCCAAACTAAATATCAAATGCGGTTGTTAAGTTTTTGAATAGCCTGGAATACATTTTTAGACATGTTTTTAAAATAAAGTAAATGTTTTTTTAATATTCTTTAACTATTCCAGTGGCCTTTCCAGTCATTTTAAAGCTTTTTAAAGAAGGCGCCAGTTCACTGTGTCACTGCACGTTGTTCGATTGCGTCGTTGCGTCACGTGCCACTATTCGGCCTGACTTTGAACTCACTCCACCGAAAACCGAATGTGTTTTTTTTTTTTTTTGCTAAATTTGGCTGAATATATCAGGTTGCCGAACATTTGGTGCATCCCTACATGATACAAAACTGTACACAAACCTGAGGCATTAGTGGGATGCGCGCTGATTGTGTTGCGATAGCGCTCTGAAGGGGGAGTGGCTTAGTGTGGAGAGCAAATGGAGGGGGTCAGAGATTTTGGGTGAAAACAGCATTTTTAAAACAATCAAAGGAAAAATGGTGATCTAAATATGCGATGTGTTACAGTGAATCCCCCTAAAAAGTCTAAAAAACTCTGTTTAAAACAAAATGTGAAATCTCTCACGATTCAGTTTTGTTTTGACACTTTTTAGAAATCTCTTTTTCAACCTTAAAACGCTCCGATTTTAATATTTTGATCTTATTTATACAAATTAAAAAATCAATTCAAGGTTTTCAAAAGCCTAAAACAAAAACCGGTCAATAACAGCGCACACTCCCATTTAAACAGTGTGTGAGAGTGCGTGCGCCTGTATGTGTGTGTGTCTCTGTGTGTGTCTCTGTGTGTGTGTCTCCATGTGCGTTCAGAGGAGCCATACTTGACATTAAGCGTTGGGAGACACGCGCCACTGTAGAAGATGGAGTGAAGCTCATGTTCTGGAGAAGATGAAGTGGACTGATGTAAACACAGAGCGCAGGGCCATGAATCAATAGACTATTAGCAACGCTGCACGGGAGGGACAGCCGGGAAACACACACACATACACACACATACACACACAGGGACACACACAGGGACACACACACACACACAAGGACACACACACAGACACACACACACATACAAAGACATTAGAGACAGTTAAACCATGTCCGTGTGACAGCTTCATTTGTCTGCAGCCTGTGTGTGTATGTGTGTGTGTCTCTCTGCGTGTGTGTGTCTCTGTGTGGGCGTCTGTCTGTGTGTGTGTGTGTGTGCGTCTGTGTGTGATAAGGACTGCCCGGCTAAATGGACCTGTATCAGTAGTTTACATGATGCAAAACTGAGTGTAATACTTAATATTATGAAGTACCATTAAGTACAACAGTGTGTTTTAACTGAGGAGTCACATGGTAGGAGCTTGGAGTAGAGACGCTGCTCCTCCATGTCGGACAGGAGTCATTCTGTGAAAAAAAGTAAATACTGGCTAATAAAGACGGGTTAAAAGCTTATAGGACATTGGGAGCACCACACACTCTCATCACCACACACTCTCATCACAACACTCATCACGACCCTCTCATCACAACACTCATCACACACACTCTCATCACCACACACTCTCATCACACACACTCTCATCACCCCACACTCTCATCACAACACTCATCACGACCCTCTCATCACAACACTCATCACACACACTCTCATCACCACACACTCTCATCACACACACTCTCATCACCACACACTCTCATCACCCCACACTCTCATCACGACCCTCTCATCACCACACGCTCTCATCACCACACACTCTCATCACGACACACTCTCTTCACACACACTCATCACCACACACACTCATCACGACACTCTCATCACACACACTCTCATCACCACACACTCTCATCACCACACACTCTCATCACACACACTCATCACCACACACTCTCATCACCACACTCTCATCACCACACACTCTCATCACGACACACTCTCTTCACACACACTCATCACCACACACACTCATCACGACACTCTCATCACCACACACTCTCATCACGACACTCTCATCATCACACACTCTCATCACGACACACTCTCATCACGACACGCTCTCTTCACACACACTCATCACCACACACACTCATCACGACACTCTCATCACCACACACTCTCATCACCACACACTCTCATCACACACACTCATCACCACACACTCTCATCACGACACTCTCATCACCACACACTCTCTTCACACACACTCTCATCACCACACACTCTCATCACCACACACTTTCATCACCCCACACTCTCATCACAACACTCATCACGACCCTCTCATCACAACACTCATCACACACACTCTCATCACCACACACTCTCATCACACACACTCTCATCACACACACTCTCATCACACACACTCTCATCACCACACACTCTTACATTTGTGTGTACAGTCTAAGCCTGGCAAATCCAGACTGTATCTGTATTATTTCTACAGAGGGAAATCAGTCTGGTCGTCTCTCCTCCATGATTTCCAGGCCCTGTGATGTTTTTGTCTTTGCTTTTTTCCTCATAAACCGACATATTTGTTTTGATATGGACCGTGCTTGTCTCTGATTGGCTAATCCAACTGTCAATCACGCCCCTCTGACCTCAGGGAGATTCACCAGTGCCCAGACTCATACCTGTATCACCTCAGGTTTTGGACAAATGTTTTCTGGATTTAGGTCTACTGTTTCACCAGCACGAGAAAGTGACTTTTGTGCTGTGAAAAAACGTGTAGAGGACGTGGAATTATGTTTCAAAGACAAAACAGATTTTTATTGTGTGCCAGTGTGTTTTTTCCCAGTGCAGTCAGGTCAGAAAGATCCTGAAGTCTGTTAAATTCATTTATTTTACAGTGTTACATGGACATGGTCTAATTGCCCTCTCCTCCTGTGTGTTATCTGCCCCCGCCAACTCCCTCTCCTCCTGCCCCGGCTTCCTCTCGCCCCCCCGTCCCTCCTCGTGCCCCTGCTGGATCCTCACCTCTTCCATTCTCGGGGCACTCCTCATTAGCCGAGCGCCGCCTGTTCGTTTCCTCCTCTTTTTCGCCCTCCTCCTCCTCTCATTTCCTCTTTCTATTGTCGTCCATTGGAACCACGTCCTGCCTGTCACATCCTGTCCTCCCGTCTTCTTCTCCTTTACATCGTCTGTATTTTGTGCGTCCGATTCCATAAAGCCAAAATGTCTTTAAAGATGTTTTTTTTTTTTTAAATCTTTCTACCATGTTATAATGCTCTTCCTAAAGCTTCACTGTGTAACTTTTCTGCTGGAGGGTCCGTCAAACACTTTTCTCCATGGAGATGTTATTACTTTGGCTATAATGTTTCACAGTATGGCTTTAAACCTTTCTATCTTCATGGAGACCAAACCAGAGCAAGTTCCAGGTCAGATCTGTGGAGAGGCGACTACTCACAGTCAGAATGTCTGTTTTTCTAGGTATTTTTGAGCTCTAAAACCACCCGTAATTGAATAAATGTAAAGTAGAGCTGTTCAGAGTCACACTGTGGAACATTTGATTGGACGGGTAACGTCATGTGGTAATACAGGAAGTGCTCCATTGTGTTTTTAAACTCCACACACCTTCACTAGAATCATTTGGATCATTTCAGTCCTGGTTTTGCGCGATTATAGGACCTGTAAACTGAGTAAACTGAAGATGATTCAAACCAAACCCGAACCCTCACAGTTCTGGACATGTGTGGCCATTGTGCCTTGGAGCAGGACACGTTTGGCTCTCTCCTGGTTCGACTGCACAGTGTCTGGACCGGGGCCCGTTGGTAATAACCAGGATTGGCACAAAGGAGTGGAGAGAGGACAGAGGGGGGCAGGCGTCCAATCCAACGGCAGTGTGATCCACCGGACTGTGGGACGTCACCAGATACACACATACTGTACATATATATACATATATACATACACATATATACATATATACACATACACACACACACACACACACATATACACTGTCTTTGTCTCTCTCTCTGTCTCTCTCTCTCTGTCTCTCTCTCTCTCTGGCTTTGTCTCTCTCTCTCTGTCTCTTTCTCTGTTTCTCTCTCTGTCTCTCTCTCTCTGTCTCTGTCTCTCTGTCTCTGTCTCTCTGGCTTTGTCTCTCTCTCTCTCTCTGTCTCTCTCTCTCTCTCTGTCTCTCTGTCTCTCTCTCTCTCTCTCTGTCTCTGTCTCTCTGTCTCTCTCTCTGTCTCTCTCTCTGTCTCTGTCGCTCTCTCTCTCTCTGTCTCTCTGGCTTTGTGTCTTTTCATCATTTTAACCGAAATAATGAATCTGTAAATTACAGAATGTCGTTCTGTGATGTTGTTTTGGTTCTGATCGAGCTTAAGGTTAATGGATTCTGTTACGACGTTCTCCAGAGTGAATATCTCTAACATGTTTTTCCTCTGTCCCTCTGTTGCTCCCTTCCTCCTTGTCTTTCTGTCCCTCTGTCTCCCACTATCCCTCTGTTTCCTCCCATCCCTCTTCATACCCCCTGTCCCCTCTGTTCCACCTCTGTCCCCTCCTTTCCTCTGTCTCCCTCTGTTTCTCTCTCCGTCCCCCTGTCCCTCTGTCTCCCTCTGTCCCTTCCGTCCCCTCTCTCCTTCTGTCCCCTCCCTTCCCGTCCTCTCTGTGTCCTCTGTCCCCTCTGTTTCTCCCTCGCTTTGTCCCTCTGTCCCTCCCTCTATCCCCCTGTCTCTCTCCCGTCCCCTCTGTCTCCTCCCTTCCTCGGTTTCTCTCTGTCCCCCTGTCCCTCTGTCTCCCTCTATCCCTTCCTTATCCCTCCCTCTTTCTGTCCCCTCCCTTCCCGTCCTCTCCCTCCCCTCCATCTCACTATGTTTTTCCCTCATTCCGTCCTCTCCCTCTATTCCTCTCTGTCCCCTCCGTCCCCCTGTCCCTCCCTCTGTCCCCGTGTCCCAGTCTGATCACACACACAGGACCATGGGCTGTGGTCTGAAGAAGCTGAAGCCTGTGTCTGAGGAGCACAGTCCAGGGAAGATCTACTCCACCCTGAAGAGGCCCCAGGTGGAGACGAGGGTGGGACCAGCCTACACCTACCGCTACCTGGACTTCCTCATCGGCAGAGACGGTAGGCTGGAGGCTGCAGTGCATGCTGGGACACACACAAATGTCTAAATAAATGAGTTATTCATATTTGCACAGATGGACGTCGCTGAACTCCACATTTCTGTTTGATTCTAGGGTCAAATTCTTATGGGTTTTTTTTTGCCAATGAAACACTATTTTTGTTGGAACAGTTTTTAGTGATTGCCTTTGTTGTCTTTGGAGATAAGTCTCAGAAACTGTGCATGCTCATAGTGCTCATAGTGTTAGTAATTCTGTATTTGATATACTGCGTAACATCCAGGTCGATTTCATTTTAAAAGAAAATCTCATTCTTTCAACTGGACAAACTGTTTTGGAGTGAAATTTGTGTCCATTTCACATAATTACATTATTCATTACATTACACATTATATTACACATTAAATTACACACTACACATCACATTACACATTACATTCATCACATAAACACATTTTCTCTTGAAATACATTTGACCCATAATGGCACTTTGACTTCTGTTTCTCAGACCGTGTTAAAGCTGCATTCTGTCACTTTCTGTGTGAAGGTCCTACACTTATTTCCATACACACGTTACAGCTCGACCTAATCACATTCATCTTATTTCTATCTCAAATATTTAAGTACGTGTGATTGTACAGCTCAAAAATACACTGAAAAATCTGCATTCTAACACTGAGCCTCTCCACAGATCTGATCTGTAACTTGACCTGGTAGCGTCACCTACTTGTCTTGTCTTGTCTGTGGAAGTTAAATGTCATCTGGAACAGGTTAATCATGATATCACCATGGAGATAAGCAGGTTACACAGTGCACTTTTCCGTTTTTACGACAGGTGACAATGGGAGTTTTCCGAACTGTGATTGTGTTTGGAAAATCGTCTTTTACTTGAACCTAAATTCCTGTAATCCAAAGTTTTCTAGTTTCGTCTCGTGGAAGTGAAAAATCCACAGCTGAGACCGTTGTGATTCTGAGGCCTGTTTGTCCAGATGGTGCCAGGGTCAGACGGAGAGCCCGGTCCAGATGGAACCTGCTCGTGTGAACACAGAGCTCATGTTGGATATTAATGACTTACAGCGTTACAGCGTGGAGGTCTGCGGAGTGGCAGAGTGGTTAGCCTCGTGCAGGGCTCAGGTGGGCTCTGCTCTGATCCTACACAGGCTTATTTGGAGATTCTGTTGAACAGTACGTAGAATTATTTCCATCCCGACATCGTAACGGCACTTAGTATCAGAAGTGGTGGAACATAACGAAGTAAAAGTAAAGTACAGATACTTCAGATTTATACTTAAGTACATTTTACAGTGGATACTTTTACTTTTACTTCACTACATTCGAGAGCAAAAAATAAAAAATAATCGATTTAATAGTTTCTGCTGATACAAAGCACAGTATATGAGCTATTACACCAAAATACTGACATGATTACAGAAAGTACACAGCAGAAAGTACACCACAGAAAGTACACAGCAGAAAGTACACAGCAGAAAGTACTCAGCAGAAAGTACTCAGCAGAAAGTACACAGCAGAAAGTATTCAGCAGAAAGTACACAGCAGAAAGTACACAGCAGACTGATGTTGACCTCAAGAGCTGCTTCTACACTAAATCTGCTCAGGACACGTTCTGCTCAAATGAAGAACATCAGGTGGAGGCTCAGGTGTTCACAGAGGAGAAGTCTGGAGAAACTGTGGAGGACTATGTGAGCAGTAACTAATTAAGTATTTGCACATCACATCGGGTTTGTGTATAGAATTCCTCAGTCGTCCAGGTAGAATCCATAGCAAAAGGAGAAATTTAATTTGTCTGAACTGCTTCTTCAGTTCAGAACTGAAGAAGCAGCTTGGATGAGCTGCGAAACGTATTCGACCAAATAAACTCTGTCCAGTTGACAAATTAAATTTCTCCTTTTGCCACATCGTGTTTGAGAAGTTGTAGTGAGTTGTTTTGTATTATGTTTTTGTATATTTATGGAGAATTGTCGTGTGGGAGCCCATATACTTAATTAGTTATTGCTCACATAGTCCTCCACAGTTTCTCCAGACTTCTCCTCTGTGAACACCTGAGCCTCCACCTGATGTTCTCCATTTGAGCAGAATGTGTCCTGAGCAGATTTATTGTAGAAGCAGCTCTTGAGGTCAACGTAAGTCCGCTGTGTACTTTCTGGTGTGTACTTTCTGGTGTGTACTTTCTGGTGTGTACTTTCTGGTGTGTACTTTCTGCTGTGTACTTTCTGTAATCATGCCAGTATTTTGGAGTAGTAGTAACTAATTAAGTTTTTGAGCACCCAAAATGACAACAAGTCACTCCAAATTCAGAGCGCTATTGCAACACACTCTGCGTGCATCCCACTAATGAAACTCCTGCACATCACATCAGGTTTGAGAAGTTGTAGTGAGCTGTTTATAGTTGTTATATTTATGGAGAATTGTGGTGTGGGAGCGTGGATGTTGTAGCCTTGTGGGTGGAGCTTTGCACAGAGGGTTTGAATAGTGATCACTAAATTACTCAAACATTCATGGATTCTCTAAACCTAAAACCTCTTCTGGCATATTTTTGATGAGGGAATAACGTTAGAACATGGGAGAAAACTCCAAAAAGTCGATTTTGCAGAATACCCGCTCTTTAAAGAAACATTATAAGGAAATTTGATGCAATGTAATGATAACTGAAATCATCTTATTTTTGTAAGTCTGAAATAGTAACTGTATTTTTCATTGGACCCAGGAGGACTGTCTTATTTCGCTGCTCTCTGGATACATAAATAAAAAATGTATATCACAGTTTGACCATGTGATGTTGGCCCTCTCTCTCTCTCTCGTCTTTCGCTCCCTCAGAATGCACAACCTGCTCATTTCCATCAGCCTCCTCTGACAGCACAGAGGTGATTGTTGCCTGTTCTCCTCATTCCCTGCCTCTGCTCACATATCCGCACTTTCACATCATCTCACACTAATCATATGGAACTATCCCTCTGCTCCAGGCTCTATACGGGCTCTGTATGTGGCTGTATATGACTGTAGCTGTATATGACTGTGTGTATGTGTATATACGCGTCAGTCTCGACAGCTCTGACATAACGGAGAAAATCAGGTTCACGGTGCGTTTCTCGGGTCCAGGGAGTTCACAAAGTTCAGAAGTTTGAATGTGCAGATCCGTGTGTGATCAAAGTGTTGCTGTGAGCGGGTTTAGGTTTGTGTGTCACTGGAGTTCTGTCACTCCTCAACATCTACAGCACATCTGGACTGACACTTTGCAGCTCATGTCATCCACATTCCCCGGGGGTGTGATGCTAACTGTAAGCACTGCTCCATCTGAGGCTTGTTCGACTTTAATCTGAGCTTTATTTTAACACAGTCTGACCATAAAAAACTGACTTGTCTGGAAATTATTTGTGCTCTTTAAAAAGTCTCTAACCAGGCTTGGACTGGTAATCGGGCACATACCGGGCATTTTCCCGGTGGGCCGACAGTCTTAGTGGCCGATGCTGTTTTTTTTTTTTTTTTACTTAGAGACCGGACCACAATTTAGAGGGGGCAGCCCATTGGTCCATCTTCACTATAGACAGTGGACTAAACCAATCAGGATACAGTATCTTACAAGAGCGGTCCGACCCCTTTCTCTGCACTGATCCCCACGAGGTTTATAGAGAGCCTGCACATGATGTCACAGTCTTGACCCGATCCACTTCCGGCGGTCTAGTGATCCAGACCGCCGGAGGGTCTACCATTGTAAAGTTTACTTGCAAACTCCTCACTTAACCTACAAAATTCTATCTTTATCATCATGCCGGAAAAGTGTTGCGCACAAAATTGCAATTGGACGCGAGATCAAGACAAGGGGATTCAGTTGTACCGAATACCCGTGGAGGCTGAGCGACGAGACAAGTGGATAACGGCGATTAATCGAGGAATTTACAACCCTGACACTGGTAAACCGCAACGAGGAAGTCTGCTTTGGGAGCCGTCAAAACACAGCAGGCTTTGTAGTCTACACTTTGTTAGAGGTCAGTGACTTGTAATCACTATCACATTAACATCATTTTTGGAAAGGCTTGTATACATGTATTCTTATAACAGATTAGAAGCAAACTTTATGATAATAATGCGTAGTGTGATGGGAAATTAATGAGGCAGTTGTAAATGTCGTAGTATTGTAAATCTGGTAATTTGGTGCAAAGTTTTAGTGGCGTAAACAGGCTATTAGGAAGACTTAATGGAATCTTTTAAGCTTCTCCTCGTATTTTAATCGATTGGCTGCATCTAGATGGGACGTGTGTTCTGTATGGTGAAATTCTGAGGTTTTATTAATCAATTTACTGGCACTTGCGCTGTTCACCACGATAGCGTCACTAGCAGCTAGACCGTCAATATGGCGGCCAAAACAAAGTGGGTTATGTGACTGCAGCCTCTCTATAGTGTTGAGCGTGGAAACGAGGAGAAGTTGCGAGCTAAAAGATTAAAAAATCTTGCTATAGACGCTGCATAAAGTTCTAAAATAACAGACATATTCTCTGGAGGGACAGAGTGACCAGGAAGTGTAGACAGGCACAGCAGGTGAGCAGGTAGGAATGTTAGGATAATACCGGGACTTCTAGCTGATGGACGGGCATGAAAATCACTCACCGTCTTTTTGTCCAGTCCAGCCCTGCCTCTAACACATAAAATTCCAGTCCCACATTGGCCAACAGTTTTTCACTGAGTCACTCTCACAGTTTAGCAGAAAATCAAACTCCTAAACAGAACCGTGAACGCTCGGACATCACAGGCTCCTCATGTTTAAACTAAAACATGTCTTGCTTAAATCCACTTTGTTTGCTTTTTGTCTTTATGGTAACTGGTGAACATTTTGCCTGTATACATACATGTAGAACATCCCCAATGCGATGTATGGTATGGTATGTTTTTTTTTTATTTGTACAGGCACAGTGCACAATAAAACATTAACCAAGACAGAAGTCATAGGAAAAATGCTGCTGCAGGTTAGAGCGTGAACGCCAGGGTGGTTCTTATCCAGTGGAGAAAAAAAAAATAAAGTTAAAGATAAAAAGTTAAGTTAAAATTAGCATTTAATAAAAAAGGGTTTGCAAAGTTTCACAAAAATCCAAGCATATTTAAAGGTAACTCAAAGACCTTGAAGTTTTTGTTGGCCCTCATTACTGCTAAAGTACTGAGTCACATTTTTCCAACATAATATCCTGTTCACTCAAGGCAGATGCATTCTTTGTCTGATGAAGGAAAACATGATATTGACTGACAGAAAAATATTTTATTGATGCTAGTTTTTGTGCTAAGACATTATGCTGAAGACACGTTTCAATTAGAGTTAAAAAAAAAACATGTAAATGTGGCCACTGAACACCTGCAAAGTTCAGTCCAAACTGTGTGAAGTCTTTGTCTGAGAGACTCTTGAACGTTTGAGTCAGTAATGCCGGGTCCACCGATGGTACAGACTTACACTGGATTACACTGGATTCCCTCCCAGGCTTGTGTCGACGTCTTCACTGCACCACCATCTTCTTCTGATTCACCTCCGCCTATTCAATTTTAGTTTTGATGGCAGTTATTCCACGGTAAATGGTATGGATTCGACAAACGCTCTTACCAACTGAGCTCCTGGCGCCCACGGAGAGACTATGAGCCTCCTGATGATGATGATGATGAATAATTCTGAAATCGCATCAGTTACAGAAACTTCAGGGTGTTTGAGCCACCTATAAATATTAATGTTTTTTCATAAAACTTTAAATACCACAATTTCCCCTCAACTGGAGCATTTTGGGGAGGTCAGACCATATGATTTTAAAGTTCATAAATAAGGACGACCCTAATAAAGGCTCATTTACACCTGTAGTCCCTGAACTGTACAGTACAGATTCAGTGTATAGAGATAAATGAACCAAAAATAAATTAATACATATATTACTACTTCAGTGTCGAAATACTGCAAAGTATCAATTAGGAATTAGAAATACATTATCCAAAGAAATTGCAATTATATCCTATATCTTTTATTATATACAACTCGCTGGTAATGCCATACATAACCTATTGTATTGAGATTTGGGGCAATACATAAAAGACTAATACAAATCCAATCCTTACCTTGTAAAAAAGGCAAAAAGAACAGTCACATTATCAACGTACAATGACCAAACCAATGCATTATTTATAAACCTTTAAACCCTGAAATTTTACAGTTTAGTCGACCTTTACACTTTGAAAATCATGTTCAAAGTAAACAACAATCTCTTGTCAAAATCATTACACAATATGTTCAAAATCCGAAATATGAGCTCAGAGGTACAGACACGTTTATCAAAAAGAAAATCAGAACAAACTTTATAAATTTTTGTGTTTCTGTTAAAGGGATGGAGCTCTGGAACAACTGTACAGAAAACCTCAGATTGTGCACCATCTTTTGTTTTAAAAAGAAGTTTAAATGTTGAATTCTGGGCAGATACATGAATTATGAGGTTTAGTTTGAGCTGTAGTACTTTTGCCGTACTGTTACTCACTTGTTTGTTTCCTCTCGCTGTATTTATGAATGAACGAGTTTCAAGATGATGGAATAGAGGGCAGGCGTAAAGAGCTCAAGCTTCAGCTGACACCTTTTCGGTTTGTGTATGTTAAATACGACTGTGTGTGGAATAATGTCAGAATATACCTGTGACTGAAATAAATTAATCAGTCAATTAGTGGTTTTCAGATTCTAGATGGGGCCAGGTTTTCCTTTTGATTACATTGCACTTGTATTTATGGAAATTAGAATGAATGAATTTGGATTGTTTTAAATGTTTAATGATGAATTGGATTGTGGTTATTTTAAGGAGACGCTGTTACTGATGAAATGTTGTTGTTGTTTCTTTAATATATTTTGTCTCTGAGATTAATGTTTTCTGTGCACTGTCCTTGTTGTAAATAAATCAATAAATAAATCAGACTTTGCCATGACATATCCAAAAGGTAAATCCACAAATTTCTATTCGTGACTAAACCCTAGAACGCACTATATCACGATATGAATTTGAGCTGCCCTCGTCTGCGGTTAAGTGAATGTTGTGTTTAATTGCAGTCAAATGAATCGCAGATAATTGTAATTAATCAGATTATTTGTCGTGTGTCTGTTTCTATTGTACCGACACGCGCAGTGACCGTCCTCCTGTCCATAATTAAAATAACGAAGTCACACTGGAGCCTGTGTTTATAACAGGCCCATTAGCCTCTGTGTTCCTCTGATGGACTCCGAGAAAGAGCTGTTTAATCAGAGCAGAGTGTGAGAGCAGAGAGCGCACACACACACACACACGCACACACACACACACACACACACACACACACACACACACAGTCCTCACAACTCACACACTGTCCTCACAACTCACACGTACACAACATGAGCAGAGGAGAGGAGGTCAGTCTATTTTAACACAATTAAGAGTTCTGTATTACACAAAATTGACTCTTTTGAGTTTTAAACCATGTTATAATGTAGTTTCTTCACCAAAAACAGACCTGGAGTTGTGTTTTGTTTCATTCACATGTTTGAGGAACTCTTTATTATTAGTCTGTCTACATCTCCAAAGCTCCAAACGCTCTGTTCCACCTTGTGATGTGGTAGTTTTCGAGTAAACAGCTCCTTTTACCTTTAGCTCAGTAGAAATCAACAATTCCAGGGCTGAAATGATCCAAAGGATTCTAGTGAAAGTGTGTGGAGTTTAAAAACATACATATATTACCGCATGACTAGGGCAACCAGAAGTCCCTGTTTACGCTGAGCCCAGCAGATTCATCCAAAACCATGATTTGTCCCAGTTTTACACAAAAAATGTCCCAGGTGTCCCTATTTTTGACCAATTTGATCCCTGTCAACAGTAAATAGAGGCATTAATTATGATTTGTTTAGGTAAAATACAGAAAAGCTGCTTAAGAATCACCAAAACACAAAGAAAATGTGACTAAACTGACTCACACGTTAGTCCTAAATAAGTCATGAATGGGCCTAGTGCAGAACAATTTCCCATAATTGTGAACTTATTATGAACTCGTTTTCGGGTGTCCAAGTTTTTTTATTTTGAACATCTGGTCACCATACACATGACATCACAAGGTGGAACCAAATGTTTTGAGTTTGAGAGAAAAAGTCAGCCTAAATCTGCAGGGTTTGTGTGTTAAACGTGTGAATGAAACAAAACACAACTCCAGGTGTGTGTGTGATGAGGAAACAACATTAGAACATACAAAATCATGTAATATGGACCTTTAAAAACCATTAAACACTGGCGTACTAACCTGTCAGACTTAAATGTTCAGACATAGTTTTCATCTCATTAGCATTAGACGCCTGATCAGTGCCGGTCTTCCCCTGAGCTCCCCACCTGTCCAGCTGTCGGCCATATTCATTTACACCGGGCCGTCATGTGACCCGGCGCAGATGTCCAGGGGGCGGAGCTTAGGCGGGTCAAGGTGACATCAAACACATTAGGATGAGCGGGATGGAGTGGAGCTCAGGTGAACAGCTGGGGCCCGACCACAGCCGTGTGTTTGGGGATTATTGGTCACTGTCTACTGGGGATTCTAAAACTATTACCAGAAAACACACGGATCACATCAGCAAATTTCTATTATATCACTCCAATTAATAATATTGGGCCTCATTCATGAATCTTTGCTTAAAAATGTTCGTAACTTCCACTTTAAGAAGATGCTGTGAGCACTCTGCCTCAGATTGTTAAGATTGCAAATTTTTTCTTAAATTGCGCCTAATTCACCAAAACCCAGCTACAAACACCTCCAAGCTCATTTACATTTCATTTATATAAAAATATAAATATGTATTTGGTTAGAAACGCCCTCTGAACTTCCAGTTTTGGCCAGTATGGGTTTGGTTTTATGACGTGTGAAAATGTGAGGGAGAGAGTGACTGAGGAGGTCAGGTGGACCGGGGAGGTCAGGTGGAGCGTCTACAGACTACGGCTGTTTTTCAGCTTCAGCTGTGATTTCAAATGTTCAAACTCACATGAACAAACTCGGGGAGGGAAGTTTTAAGTCAGCAACTTATTGAAATAAGTGGGCGCTTTTATCGTATTTATCGCACTTTCCGCAAGTGCAGACCCGCGGTAAATAGCGAGGGAGGTGGACTGGGGTGGAATGAAGGAATTAGATTTTTTTGTTGCATTTTCAGAGTAATAATATTCCAAAACTGGCGAATTTTTGTTCTTACAAGTGCTCCTGACTGTTCGTAGGATTTGTTCTTCCAGAAGAACAATTTTTAGATAAGAAAAGTTTTGTGAATGCCAAAAATGTTCATAAGAAGGCGTTTTGTTTGCCCATTGACAATAATAGACTGAATTTGGTACACGTATTTGCCACATCAAACTGAACAAAACATCCGATGAGGACATGTCTCTGTCTTTAACTGTGCAGACGTGACAATGTCAGAAACTCATGTCTCATTGGAACGTATGGAGTAATAATGTACAGTATAAACTCTGATTTTGGCGGAGGGCGATGTAGGTGGGGACGGGAGGCAGGATCTCTGAGGTTGTGTTTTTTCTCATGTATCATCTATGAGCTCAGAGACTGAATTCTGGAGGTGCTGAGCTTTCAGGAGAACCACCTGTGAATTTACTTCGACATAAAGTATTCACCTTATTCTGGAAGTTGCCATGGGCGCCGCCGTCATGATTCGGGTTGTATTATTCAGTAAGGGGCTGCCGATCTTGTAGTAAATAAATTCAATACGGACTACAAAGCCGTTACAAAGCCTCCAGAGAATCAGAGCACTGTGACTTGTTGGTGCACATGAAACTTGAACATTTTACACAAATGAACCAAACGATATCGTATTTAAGATGCAAAACGTTTCCCAAATTAACCAGAAGTGCCTCCACAAAAAAACAAAAAACAAAACACGATTTAGGAGCGTTTAGAGACAAAAGTGGGTGGGTTTCAAATGACATCACAACATTCTTTCATATTGGCCGATTTTATTTAATAGAGACGGGCGTGAGCTAAAATTAAGATGTTTGAATGCAGACTTTTGTTGAAATACAGTGAGGTCTTGGGTCTAGTCAAGTCTGAAATGATCTGGTTCAAAATTTGTGAATTTACCTTTTGGAAATTTCATGGTAAAGTACGACGTAATCAATAGGGAAAACTGGCTCTTGGGCAAATATGCGAATGTGTCTTTTTGGTCATAATCCAAATAATAATTAAGATTTAAAAGTGCTTAAAAACAGTTATTTCATCATGTGGATTGGACTGAAGCAGAGCAAAGGATCATGGTCTGTGTAGTTCTCTCTGTTTTTTAGCTGCTGCTGCACCATAACAATGAATTTCCGCAAAGAAACTTGTAATGCGATATATTGCGACGGCCCACGATGTTGTTGTGAGACTTTTGATGATTTCACGATATTTCGGTTATTGTTACATCCATAATCATCAGAAATCTTCACGAAGTAAACGCACAAATGTTAATCTGTTTATTACAACAAATACAGTGAGTTTAAGGCAGAAAACTGTATTATTATAACACAAATCTGCATTTTTTATTTTTTTTTATTTTAGCTTTCTCCCTCTGTGTTAAATTTTACTGGCCTGTAGAACGTCGTGAAGTCTTCTGAAACCCAACTGTTTTATTTAATGTTTTCAATCGCACATAAACAAAATGAACCTTCACACAAAAGCAGCGTTGGCATGTGTTTGCAGATTTGTGTTTGTTAGCATGTGTAAGTGTGTTTAATATGTGTTAGTGTGTGTTAGCATGTGTGTTAGTGTGTTTTGGCGTGTCTCAGCACGTGTTATCATACTGTATGTTCGCGTGTGTTAGCGTGTGTGTAAGTGTGTTTTGGCGTGTCTCAGCGCGTTGTTATCGTATGTTCGAGTGTGTTAGCGTGTGTGTTAGTGTGTTTTGGCGTGTCTCAGAGTGCGTTATCGTATGTTCGCGTGTGTTAGCCACCGTGTGCGTCCCACAGGAGCAGACTGGAGCCCGGAGGCACTGCCCACACTAGCACAATTCAAAGGTTAGCCTCAAACTCTGTAATTACACAGTTCTGGAGCGTGCTAATGATTCATATGGACATTATTATTCTGCAGACGTCCTCGGATTTACCATCTATTATTCAGACAGGAGAGACGGGACTATTATGGATTTCACACACAGACGATTCATATTTATGGCCAATTCAATCAGGACTAAAACGAGACAAGAGCCAGTTACACACGTTTAATGAGGGATTCAGAATTTTGGTGCTTAGACGCTGGCAGGGACGAGGAGCATTCTGAGGGAGATGAATGACCCCCAGAGCCTAGACAGACACTGGTGGGCGAGAGCGATGAAGCCCAGAGAAGAGATGGTGCCACTGGGGAGGTGGAGGGGAGGGGATGGAGAGGAGGTGGAGATGAGGAGGAGATGGGAGGTGATGGAGATAAGATGGAGATGAGATGGGGAGGAGATGGGGAGGAGATGGAAATGGGGAGGAGATGGAAATGGGGAGGAAATGGAGATGGGGAGGAGATGGAGATGTGGAGGAGATGAGATGTGGAGGAGATGAGATGTGGAGGAGATGAGATGGGGAGGAGATGGGGAGGAGATGGGGAGGAGATGAGATGGAGATGAGATCAGGAGAAGATGGAGATGAGGAGATGTGGAGGTGGAGGGTTGCCTCGTTAAAATGGCTCTCGCTGAAAGTGATTGGAGCGTTCAAACCAAAACTTCATGTTGATTGGTCAAAGCATCACAACAGCAGAACAAAACTGAAAAACTTAATTTAAATCCAGTTCAGAGAAAAGCTCAGGTGTCGTACCTGTCCACAAATGCACAAAGCATTTACCCAAAAGGTGCACTGTGTAACTTTTCGGGAGGGGGTATGCAACCTGTTTGTCTCCATGGAGATGTTAATGCTTTGTTTTAAATTGTGTTATTTATTGCTCAAAAATATCTTTAAAAAAAAACTTGTCTCCTTGTCCAAGTCTCCATGGAGATTCATATGTTTATGGCCATACTGTGGAACATTCTACATACATCTCCATGGTGACAGACCCTCCAGCAGACAAGTTACACAGTGCTTCTTAATTTCCACTAAGTCACCGTTGTTGTTTTTTGTTTTTTTTTTCGGCGCAGACTTCAGGCCAAACGCTGAGCTGTGATTGGTCAGTCTCAACCTGTCACAAGCTTCAGCCATTGCCAAACAAGATGGATTCTCAATCGTTTGTCAACTCACAAAATTGCGAGAAAACCAAACCGGCAGACGTTTGGAAACATGCGGATAACGACTTTCTTTGGGCTCTGTTGGCGATAGAAACTCCAACAAAAAAACTGAGAAAATCTTCATCTAGATGTTGTTGTATTTTTTCTTTTTTTCCTTTTATAAATTGCCTATTAATTTGTTTATTATAATCTGTCTAAAATCTGTCTAAAAAAAAAAAAGATGTCAGTGTAGTGTTCCGTTACGTTCAGCAGATCGAGAGTTCCAACCAGCTGCCTGTGACTGACATGGAAGATTCGATTAGTCCCCCGTCCCCTGTGGAAAGTTTTGGCAGGTTGTGAAGACGCTGCTGCTGAATCCACGGTTTTATCCCATGCCCAGCGTCGGGAACTACACCAGAAGTCGTCATCCGCATGTTTCCAAACGTCTCAAAATCACAGAGATGCGTGCTCACTGTGGTGTGGCACCTACTGCTCCTGAAGAGGTGCCCCCGTGACACAGAAGGATGAACTGTAAAGCTCTTCAGGTGTCTTGAAAGGTGCTGTATAAATGCAATGATTAAAAAAAAAAAAAAAAAAAAGGATGGGTCAAATGCAGAGGACAAAGTTCCCAGTTTCTTACAAGGGCCCTTAACTTTTCAAGCATCTATAAAGAGTCCTAAGTGCATGTCTTGGACTAAAAAAAAAGAAAAATCTCTCCACTCGAGGCCTGTGAGATGGAAAGTGGCACATACACGTACACTGATCTTTCCATATGACTCATTTGACTCTCGTGAGTGTGGAGCTGGTGCCCTGCCAAGACTCTGATGATAAACACAGCTCTTATGAAACACAATATTGATACGAGTCATAATCAAGGCTAATATGGCCGCCGTGGAGAGGAACACCCGGGCTGAGGGGCCAACTGCTCCGATGTGCGCGCTAAAAACATACATTATATATCCATCCACATATCATTCATATTCATACTAATTAATTATGTAGGTGAGGAGGTTGTGGGTTAGACTCCTGATCTCCTGCTTGTGTTACTGTGGCAGAGTTGGCAGAGTGGTTAGCCTTTTCTCTTCTCGGTAAGGAGGTTGTGGCTTTGACTCGTCATCTCTGTGAGTTTGGTTTAGTCTTTAATTGAAGGGACAATGTACAGAGACATTAAAGGTCTCATATCACACAAAACGGACTCTTGTGCAGATTTAAGTCATGTTCTAATGATGTTCCTCCTCAAAAACAGAGCTGGAGTTGTGTTTTCTTTCATTCACATGTTTGAGGAACTCTTTATTATTATTTGGTTTACATTTCCAAAGCACGTCTTTTGTTTGGTAAGGTTTGGGGACATTTTTTCTTTAGGTTATTGATGTCGCATCCTTTTGCTCGGTTTGGGTGGCTCACCACGTCCACCTTTCTGTTTTACTTTGTTTTTAGGCACAGGAGGGGTTTAAGCGTTTTTAAAGTAAATGACAAACTAACTTAACAATAAACCAATTTAAATTTTGTAACCCGTTTGACTCGTGTGGTCTCTTTAACATGTTGGATCCACTTGAAGTCATGAAGCGGTAGTTTTCAAGTGAACAGCTCCTTTTACCTTTAGTTCAGCGATTCCAGAGCTGAAATCATCCAAATGATTCTAGTGAAGCTGTGTGGAGTTTAAAAACACAGTGGAGCAGTGGAGGAAACGACATTATGACGACATAGATCAGGAAGAAAAAAAACGTAACATGGACAGTTTAACCTACCTTTTCTACATTTCACTATTAAATCAGTCCATATCTTGCAAAAATACAAGAAACAAAGTGGAGCGTGCATGTTCTGGTAATTATCCTGTCTCTTCCTCTCAGTAAGGAGGTTGTGGGTTAGACTCCCGATCTCCTAGCTGAAATAGGGCATCAAAATCTCCCATAGAGACTAGTTTTGAGTGTCCTTGCTAGTGTCCTGGGTGTGACTGCCTACGGCCCAAAGCAGCTCCACAGTCCTGCCCGAAAACAGTCCGCACACACATACATCTTGTTTGGACACATTTGGGGAAGAGGGTCAGGCGGTTGGAGCTCGCATTGTGTTTCTCTCTGTGGTTTCACTCATTCGTCACCTGGTTTTGACACAACCGGAGCTAGCCACCCGCTGAGAGCCCGCCTGATCCGTAACGCGCTGTACGACTGAGCGCCCCGCCGGATCCGTAACGCCGAGCTCCAGACAGAAATGGAGCAGCATCATTAGCTCAGGAAGGTTTGAGCTTCAACTGGTGTTCAAAACAAGAAAACATGGAGAGGAAAGGGAAAAGAGTGTAGTACTCTTTAAAGCTGCACTGTGTAACTTTTCTGCTTGGTTTGGTAGAATTTGCTGTTTAAAAATGCACTGTGTAACTTTTCTGGTGGAGGGTCCATCTCCTGCTGGTCTCCATGGAGATTTTACTGGTTTGCCTTGATTATTCTTCACTTTGGCACTTGGTAATCACAATGGAGACAGGTTAATGGTCAGATCTATGGAAAAGCGAGCCTGCATATGGTAAGAATTCATGTTTTTTTTAGGGTATTTTTGAACTATAAAACACCTGTAATTGACAAATGCAAAGGAGATATGTTTAATGCCCAACTGTGGAACATTCCAGGCAAAGGAATAACATCTCCATGGAGACAACCAAGTAGTACCTTAGAAGTTACATAGCGCAGTTGATGTGGTTTATGGTTCATATCTCTAAAATTCCTGGGCCTGTCTGTATGAAACAAAAACCGTCACAAAGTTCAGCCTCTTCATTGTCAGGAGAAATAAACTAAAGGTTTGGTCCTGGTTTTGTTCTGGTTTAGTCCTGGTTTAGTCCTAGTTTAGTCCTGGTCTTCTCTGTCAGGAGAAATAAACTCAAGTCAAATTATTTTTTTTCACGATCGCTTCAGAAAGTGAATTATTCAGCCCCAAAGACATGAGTGTTTTCGCTGAAAGAACTTTAAACCAGATTCATATGACAAGTTTGTGGAACTGATCCTAAACAACTTTGTATTCCATCACAGTAAGAGTTTTTTATACTAGAACCTTGGTCATCTTCACTGTCTGTTATCTTTGTCCTTGAGGAGCGCCTGTTCTGGACTTTGCACTAAGATAAACTGAAGCTCTTCCTTCAACGTTCAACATTTGTGACTCTGATTTCGATTTCTTTCAAAAATGTTGAAAATGTAAATTTATCGTACAGGCCACGCCCTCTGTCTGTGTCTATGTCGTCACCAAATTCTGTAACTCAAACTGTTGCTTAACTTGCGAAGTTCCACTGTAAGGTATTAAACACGTATATGTCCAAGGAGACGAGCAGGTGAACAAGTTACAGGTCAGATCTGTGAAGAGGCGACCCCGTTCATGGCAAGAATCGATCTATTTTAAGGCATTTCGTAGCAATAAAAAGTGCTGTGTTTGAATCAAGACAAGACAGACGTTTAATGCTACACTGTGGAACATTCCAGGCTGAGCAGTGACATCTCCATGAGGACAAGCAGCTGGGGTACCTCTTCAGAAAAAGTTACATAATGCACCTTTAATTATAATAATACGAACCAACAGCCTTTACAACTACCACTGACGACTCAATGGTAGTGTAAAGGTATTGTAATTTGTATTTTTGGTTAAAAGGCAACGTAAAATGTTTATGTACACGATTTGCACATTTGGGGGCGCACTACTGCCTCTCTGTTGTATTCTCATTACACAAATTAATTATACGTGAAGAAATTCTGTAAAAGTTGTAAACGTGACAGACAGGCTCATTAGTCTTTATTTCTTTTGTGAAGAGCTTCAATCGGTTACAAGGAGAAAACAAAGTCTCAGATGAGTCTTTACAGGTAGACTACGTTTAGCAAAGTGTCTTGCCCAAGAACACAATAGTCAAAGGACCTGATAAGAGCTGGGATTGAACCGACAACCTTTCGTACATAATTCTACCTCTCAGTCTCAGTCCTTATGATATTTGGGTCAAACAAACCAAACACACATTTATTTTAATGCTTTATTTCTACCTCTAAGTTGACCTACTTTCTGTGAAGAATGTACCAGAAATATCATTAACACACAAAGACACGCACATACACACACACACGCACACGCACACACACACGCACGCACGCACACACACACTCTCTCTTACACTAAGATCCGCTGCGTTGGTCGAGTAAACGGCGTCTTGCGTCTGTGGAATGTCCGAGAGGCGAACGTAAACCACGTAATCCCAGCGCACCGGAGAGTCAGTTACTATAGAAACGCAGGGAGTTTGATTGACAACCCAACAGCCAATAGATAAAGACGTATCCTCGTTATCTATTGGCTGATCTGATCTGGCTCCAACACGTCCACAGCTGATGGATTTTCATTCTTTTTTTTTTTTTTTGGTCGTCTTAATTCCAGGGCTGCTGCATCTCTATAATGATATTTTGAACTTTTATTGACAATTTGAATCTAAAAAAAACATGATAAACACTGACCACAGGGACTCTCCACCAAACCAAAGAATCAGAAGAACATGCAAATCCGTACTCTGCTCTTTAACCCAGTGTACAGTTGCTACCTCCTATTGTGATTATGTAACAGGAAGCAGCAGCGCCGCCTCACATGAGTTCACACGAGTTCACACGACGACAGTGAAAGCATCTCCAAAACCAGGAAGTGTGATGAGTGCACACTCACGGAGGACTGTCCATGTGTATTTTTATCAACCCAAAACACAACAGGTACAATCCTTCAGCAAAGATAGTCCTGACTAATCCCAGCTCATGATCTGTGGCGCCTCCTGCTTTTCAGGAGGGAGTCGCAGCTGTATTGGTGGATGGGTCAAGAGACAATGAGGTGTAATTAAACCTGAACCTTTATTCGTCTGGTCTCCATTCCCTCCATCGTTCTCGCAGAATGAGTGTCACATGACTCTCTCATGTGGGTTGCTGGTTCAAAGCTGAAATCCAGTGTGTTTAAACCTAAAATGTCTTTCTCTGATCTGAACGGTCACTCCCTAAACCCCAGAGTCAGTGCTAGTGCAGCCTCTGCAGCTCAGGGAGGGAATTCTGGAGGTTCTGAGCTTCACATGAGCCTGTCCATAAACTGAGACTGAGACAAACATGGACGTGTGGATGTTTTATACCTGAAAGACAAACGAGACAAACGAGTCAGCCGAGACAAACTGGGATGAAATGGCTTCTGGGAAATTCGAGGTGTGGTTTAATTCGCCGGTGAGGAGGAGAGGCTGAGGTTGAGGTTGAGGTTGAGGCGAGGTCCTGCTCCTGAATCTCAGTTAATCATTTTAACTCCACTTAAGTGTTAGGTCCAATATTATGCAAAATGACTGTTATGAGCTTTTAATTATGTTTAATGTTGTCAGAAAACAAACCTGGAGTTGAGTTTTGTTTCATTCATGTTTGAATAACACTTTATAATTAGTCTGTCTACATCTCCAAAGCTCCAAACGCTCTGTTCCACCTCGTGATGTCATGAAGTGGAAGTTAACAGCTACCCTTTTCATGTTTGCGTATGTTACATTTGTTTAGAAGAGATTGTCAGTTCCAGTTCTGAAATCCTCTAGTGAAGGTGCATAGAATTTAAAAACACAATGGAGCACATCCTGTATTACCACATGATGACATCACAAGGTGGAACGGAGTGTTTTCAGTTTGAGAGAAGAACTCGGCCTAAATGTGCAGGGTTTGTGCGTTAAACATGTGTGAATGAAACAAAAAAACACAACTCAAGGTTTGTTTGTGACGAGGAAACAACATTAGAGCAGAGATTTCAAAATAGCAAACGATGTATGAAAAAATTACACTTTCCTCTAAAAATCTACTGTAATTACCACTCCTAATGCCGTGCTTTTGTGTATTCGTACTTTGCACCGTGCTGTAGTGTGCAGTGGGGTGAGAGTTCCATTGTTAGCGGCGTTAGCGGCGTTAGCGTGTTGATGAGTGCGAGCTAACGAGAGCAGCCTCTGATTAAGTCGTCAGTGAAGTGAGGGCAGCAGAGTTGTGCTAATTACAAACTGCTCTAATTCATTTAGACAGACTTAATTACAGCTGAGGCGTTTTACAGTCGACTCTTAAATACGATTCTGTCACCGGCGAACGCTAAAGTATAGTGTTATTTTTATCTTTGGGGGGGGGGGGCAGTGGTGCAGTGGGCTGAGTGTTCGCCCACAAACGGAACGGTTCCTGGTTGTTGTTTCCCTGCAAGTGGAAAGTGAATTAGTGCAATCTTAAAAGCTGCACTGTGTAACTTTTCCGGTGGAGGGTCTGTCAGTGTGTTGTGAAATGTTTATTGCTTTGTTTAGAATGTTCCACAGTATGGCATTAAATCTTTCTATCCTCACAGAGACCAAACCAGACCAAGTTACAGGTCAGATCTGTGGAAAGGCGACCCCGCTCACAGTCAGAATGCCTGTTTTACTATTTTCTAGTAGAAAATAGAGTATTTTTTTGAGTATTTCTGAGCTCTAAAACCACCTGTGATTGAATAAATGTTAAGTAGAGCTGTTGAATGTCACACTGTGGAACATTCCAGGCAAAGTGATGACATCTCCATAGAAACAAGCAGGTGACCCACCCCCCCACCATAAAAGTTCAACAATGTACTTTTAAATGAAAAAAACAATTGAAATAATAATAAAAAAGAAATATATAGATAAACATTATTCATGAACTTTCTTTCACTTTATTAAAGCCATAGTAACTTTGTCTAAGTTTTTAGCCAAAAATAGACAAAAGTATGTTTTGTTTTGTTTAATCTTGGTTTAACCTCGAAAAACATGTGTCCCCAGTTTACACCAAAGCAGTACCAGAGCGTAAACGCAGCAGCAGCAGACGAGCAGGTTTCACTTTCCATTTTAACACGTCTGACAATTTACACCAGGAGCATCAGGAGCTCGGGGAACGACTCGTGATGGACACGGAAAATTTTACAGCCGCGGAGGATAAATATAAAACACTTTACGACATCAGACAGAAACTTTACAAGAACAACTTCTGAAAGAAAAGGCGCGTGGTGCAGAGAACCAAAGTGAAATGGTGAATATCTTAATTAATGCAGCTCCACAGATCCGGCTCGTTATCGCAGCAAAGCCTCGTCTCTCTTGTTGTCGACTTTTGTTTTGTGATTTAAAACAGAATTCATCAACAGTGAAAACATAAGACGTGTAAAAAGTTTAGAGTTTAAACGTGAGAATCCACAGACGCTGGAGTCACAGGAGCAGCTCTGCCGACGCTCCTGGTGTTAACACCGGGATACTCTGAATGGGCTTGCATCTCCACAGATCTCCACAGACCTGACTCATGTTTGACCTGGACGAGGGCCTCTTCTGACTTGTTTCCATGGAAATTTGTGCATTTGGCTATAATATTCCACAGTATGGCATTAAACCTGTCTGTCTACATGACTAATGCTCTGAAGTATGGTTTGGAATAGTATTTTTTTCCAAGATGTGTCTGGAATTCTAAGCAGCGGATATTCCTCCCCTGCTCTTTTCTTTTGGTCAGTTCAGAGTCTCCGTCCATAACCTCCTCTCCCTCCGTCCTCCGTCAGAATCACTCTGCGGGGGCAGCTTTACGATCGAACTGTTTCTCCACTCATAAATGTGAATATAATACAAATGTAATCATAGGACGCAGGGACAGAAGAGTCAAAGTTGTCCTGGAGGGAGAGAGGGGGCGCTGTGGAGCAGTACGTACAGCAGCACAGAACGTTATAACAGAAAATAATGTAAAAAAACGTCCAATAATGTGATCGTTTTGGCCACGGTGGAGAATAAAGTTGGTGACTTAAAGATGCATTGTGTAACTTTTCGGTTGGGGGTCTGTCACCTGCTTGTTTCTATGGAGACGTCATACAGAGGACAGAGGAGCTCATTCTCTAACAGGCTCCTACAGCTCCGCTCAAACACTGAGAGATACAGGACTATATTCATACTATAATACTCCCTACAACTGTACAACTCACCCACTGCACTAGACTATAGAGGGACAAAGGAGCTAATACTCCCTACAACTGTACAACTCACCCTTATGTAACAGATAATACTCCCTACAACTGTACAACAACTCACCCTTATGTAACAGATAATACTCCCTACAACTGTACAACAACTCACCCACTGCACCAGACTATAGAGGGACAGAGGAGATAATACTCCCTACAACTGTACAACAACTCAATCTCAAGTAACAGATAATACTCCCTACAACTGTACAACAACTCAATCTTAAGTAACAGATAACCTTATGCCCTGTCAATCAGCAGAGTATTTACTCTGTCGTTCTTGTCTCTTGTTTATAGCTGTGATTTTATAGTTTATTTTATATTTTATTACTTATTTTTCTATTTTACTTTGACTTGTACATATGCATTTATTTTTATAATTATGTCTCATTTGACACATGTCTCTCTTTCATCTATTTTTGTTCCTCTCTGTTATTATATTATATTGTGATGAGTGAACGACTGTGTCCAAATCATTTCCCTTGTGGATCAGTAAAGTTTGTCTAAGTCTAAGTCTCTAAGTCTAATTTGCTCAAATCAAGTTACATCTTCTTTTGAACTTACAGACTTTTTGCAGTGAGTAGATGGTGTGTTATTTGAATATTTGCCGTGACTCAAAATAGGCCGGAAAACTCTTGGTCAAATCCAAACTAGGTGACTCAGACCTGCGTCGTTTCTTCAGAGTGAGTGAGACCGTCTGAGAGGATCTGTTCAGAACCACATCCTGCCTCTGACGCTTCTGTGGTCAGCTTCAGTTATCGGCTTTTGTTAACTGTTTTCCACAAGCGCCGCCCTCAAAGCAGCGGATACTCTCTCAGGTTACTATGGTTACGATCACAACACTCTGGAGCTTTATTGTTTATTGGGTTCACGTGTTTTACATTTCTTAATCGTTATACACATTTTTCTCGTCATTCTGAAAGCTGGAGGACAGGCATAGACTGTAGTATAACCTGCTAGTCGCTGCGTTTCAGACAGGAAGTGAGCATGGGCGTTCTTCCGGCTCCACTGACTCTGGCTCCAATTCACTTTGTATTGAAAATTGTCTCCCTGCTCTCTGTACCTGTTGCTGTGATTCTCGTCATTTTAGTCTTAAAAATGTTCATATTTAACCCATTCTACATGATCCTGGTGTTTTTATTTTGCTGTTTTGTCCCTAAATAAATTCCTTTTCCTAATAAACGTTAAATAAACCTAATTTAAAAAGAGTTTGAGGAAATGTTCATGATAATTTTGATAATCGTTCAGTTGTGGATGTTTCATTGTGTTTTAATCCATGTTTGAATCAATTTTATTTAATCTAAGGTGTGTAAATGTCATTTTTTTAGTAATGCACAGCTATAATTTTCTATTTTAATGTATTCATAAGGTTGAGGCTTTAATATCAGACTTTTTGAGCTGTCAGATTACAGATTTGTTGAACTGGTTTATGGTTCATATTTCCGTCTCACTTCACGGCCAATCTGGTCTAGTCCTGGTCTAATCCTGGTTTAGTGTAGTCCAGGTTTAGTCCTTGTCAAGCCCCGGTTTTGGCCCAGCTTAGTCCTGATTTCCACATAATTACACTTTCCATGACAGTTTCCAACTCATTTTGTGGCTAGGAAAAGTATCAGTGTTCTTCATTCATTATTCTCATCCTTCATAATGAAGTGATGTTGTCAGCAGAACAGAGCCGTACCTGCGGAGCTTTGTCTGAGGAGCCGTTTGTGAAAAGAGAAAAGAGCAGAGGCAGAGGCCAATCATGACTCACTGCAAATTACATACCAGGGAACTCTTTTGAGATGGAGAGGAGAGAAAGAGGGGGCAAAAAAAGAGATGAGAGAGACGGAGAAATTGGTAGAGAGGGAAAGAGAAAGAGGAGCGAGAGAGAAACTTTGTTCGCACGTGTGACATTTGAAAGAGAAAACGGGATTCTGAGAGTGGAGCTTTCGGAGCATGTGCAGCTTTGTGTCGATTTCAATGAGACGAACGCAGAACAAGAACAATTATGAGTCGAATTAAGATCATTAAACCTTTTGTTCCTTTAAAGAACTCAAATATTACACTATTCTCTGATGTTCTAATGTCGTTTCCTCCTCACAAACAGACCTAGAGTCATGTTTCGTTTCATTTACACGTGTAAATGAGTGCAATATGGACCCTTTTTATCTTGAGTTTTCATCTTAAAACTTTTTTTTTTTTTTTGCCAGTGTTTGCTAAAGTGTGCATTGTATCGCCACGGTAACTACGGAACATTACGGCATAAATATAAATATATAAATGCTGTACATCCCCATCGTGATTTCACTGCAGAGTAACAATAAAACATCTGAGTCAGCAGCTCCCACTTCCTCAGTGTGTAAAGAAGGACTTCACTCACATTCACTTTCATATTTAAAAAAAAAAAAAAAAAAAGGTGCATTGTGTAACTTTTCTGTTTTGATATGTCATTGCTCTGCCTGGTTTGGTTTCCGTGAAGATAGAAAGGTTTAATGCCATACTGTGAAACATTCCAGACAAAGCAATAATAAGAATAAAGCATCTCCATGTAGAAAAGCATTTGACGGACCATCCGCCAGAAAAGTTACACAATGCACCTTTAAGTTACAGTTACGCTCTGCAACTTTTTGTGTTTATGTTGTTGTCGTATTGTTTTCTGTTCCAAATCACTTTTGGCAATTTCAGGGTAAGTTTGCAGCTTTCCGGTAAAAAAAAAACTTATAAAAATTATTGTGTCCTGGCTCCAGGGCAGGGGCGGAGTTTGAAGTGTTCGACCAATCACACTGTTCCCTTTACCTCGAGGACCATGAACGCTCGGACTGATCCCAGGCTCCTGAAAATGTGCTCTTTAAATCTGTTTTGTAGAGTTTTCAGACAATCTTAAAACTTTTTCTTTTACCAGCGTGCTCATCGTGTCTCTATGGTAACTGCTAAACATTCCACCACAGAGGTACATGTACAACACCCCCAGCATGATGTCACTGCAAAGTATAAATATGTTGCTGTTTTATTCCAAGTAGAGAGTTCTTCATTTGCCACGTTTACATGAGTGCTTTAATTCAGAATAAAAATAATTTAATTCTGAATAAAAATGAATTCCGCTTTAAAAAAGACCATGTAAACATTTAATTCTTAATGAAAATGATTATTGGGTGGTTTATTTATTATTTTTTTAAAGCCTTATTAATTTATTCCTCGATCATGTAAACGTTTATTCTTCTTAAAAGTAATTCCAGTTGTTTGGCACATGCTCGTTGGGTCGTCCTTCTGATCCGGCTCCACCAGTCGTCTCTTCGGACTTTCATCCACTGCTCTTTGGATTTGTGAGCGGGATGTGGGAGTGGGCTGAGGTGGAGCAGCCGTTGACTCAGTTTGTCTTCTTCCTCCTTCTCCGACACTCTTCCCTTCTCCTCCTCAGCCGACAGACGTAAAGCGTGAAGATAGAATTCTCCAGCTGCTGCTTCATTATCATCGGAACGACTGCGGAAAAAGTTTGGATCATGTTTGCGTCTGCGGCGTATAGACAAACCGAGATGACAAAAAGCCGGTAGCAGCTGAAGTATGAGTTTTCTTCCGGTCGACGTAAATCCGTTCATGTCCCTGTCCAATCAGAACCTTCCCGACTCCCAGACGTTGAGCGGAATTAAATAAAGCCGATTTAACGAGTTTTCCATGTAAACCTCAATTCCGAATTTATTATGTAACCCAGGTGACAAATCCTGTAAAGCATAAGCCTTTCTCTGTTCGCATCTGTGCCTTTCTCTCAGTATTGTATGTAAATCTCGCGGTATTTCGATGTATTCTCGCCGGATCTCCGCGTCAGAAAATCACGTGGGCTGACTAAACCAATCATTGTTGCGTTCTCAGTGACGTCACACGGTCACGTGACGCTGCGCGCCCAATCACGTGAGTTTATTATGCCGCCGTGATTCAGTCCGAGTTAGGTGCTGTTGGAAGCCGGTTGAGAGTCGAGCTGCAGGTCAGTTTCTGGTTAATCCTCGCTGATTTCAATTACTGTTGCTGGATTCTCGATATGTTGCAACTAGAATTCCTGGACTTTCGATATATGCTGCACTCAATCATTCGTTGTTGTGCCTTGACATTGATATTCAAACTGTTGAATATTACTGAATGGCCATTCACACTGAACTGTCTGTGTTATATGTTTGTATGTCAATCGCTGTTATATAATATATGGTATCAAACCAAAAGAAACCTCAGCCTCCTGTCGCTCCCTCCCAGAGTCGGATTCTAGTCTTCTGGTCACTAGCCCATATTTCCACTTCATTACCCTTGTATTACCGTGTCCCATTGTATTTATACTATATCCTGTGACACAGGTGTTACAATTATGTCCATGTAAACTCGAAGGAGAATTTTTTTATTCCGAAATATTTAATTCAGAACAATTAATTCAGAATTAAAAAAAACCCTGTAACCTTGGCCATTGTCATTGTACATGGAATATTTATGTCTCTATTACTGTATAACGACATACTGGACATGTACAAGTGTGTGTGTGTGTGTGTGTGTGTGTGTACAAGTGTGTGTGTGTGTGTGTGTGTGTGTGTGTGTGTGTGTGTCCGTCCGGTGTCAGGGTCTTGTTGTTGACCGCATCGGTCCACAGGAAGCGTGAGAGCGTGTGAGTGTGTGGACGGGTATGTCTCACACTGTGGGGACTTAAATCTGTACACACTCACATTGTGGGGACCTGCCTTTTTTATGTGGATTGAAACGAGGTCCCCATTATTGAAACGAGGTCCCTATTATTGAAACAAGGTCTCCCATTATTGAAACAAGGTCTCCCGTTATAGAAACAAAGTCCCCCATTATAGAAACGAGGTCCTCATTATAGAAACGAGGCCCCCATTATAAAAACGAGGCCCCCCATTATAGAAACGAGGTCCTCATTATGTAAATATTCTTCTATCAACATAATTTAAAGGGGCGCTGTAACGTTTAGTGTTTTTTTGTTTTGAATATTTTACAAAATGGCATTACCCTTAGCAGTCTCCACCAAACCGAGCACTCTTTGAAAATAAAAGATAAATACGTTCATTTTTCTCGTCCCGTGATCGGCTGCTCTTGTGGCTCACACACGTGACTCACACACTGAGCAGTTTTTGAGCTCAGCTATTAATATCATATCATGGGATTATAACCAACTAAGAAGTGCAGCATGCCAAATAAGCAGTTTGTTTTTTCTTGTATCCATGGAGACAGGACTGGCTAAAGAGCTAGCTGCAGACCTCTGAGATGCTACAGGGTTTTTACACCAAATGTGGCAGAAGAGCTTCCAGAAGAAATTCTTCCATGAACAGGCCCATTTCATCACTGACCGAAACAACAGAGCAGTGTGAGGGTGAGGCTTCGAAGAGGCTTTCCTGTTGTGTTCCCCTAGCGCCCCCTGGAGGCTGCTGTGAAGCTGCAGGATATAGAGGGAAGACACTTTTGTCCTGGGGGCTCTTCCTCTCCTCAAACTGCCCTGACACAGATCTGCTGACCCTCCCTGACCAGTCCTCCTGTGAAACTGCACTGAGACCTTTGACCTCTTGTGCAATATTCCCTGTAAAGCAATAAAATTTTTATTCAAGAAGCAGGTTCATCAGAAAAGTTACAGAGTTCACCTTTAAAGTTCAGATACAGGTTTAAATAAGTTAAGGTTAGGATTTAGGCGACGGTTCAAGAAGTGACTGTGGTTAAGTTTAGGGTACGTCTTTGGGAAATAAATGGAAGACAACGTAATGTCCGCAGAGAGCGTGGAAACCCTGGGGTGTGTGGTGCTGGAATAATGGGGGGGGTCTTGTCCTGTCCTCCCTGTTTCCACGGTTACAACAATAGCTGCAGAAGTAGAGGAAGTGTCCTTCACAAAAACATCAGGGACAAACTGTGGCTGCTGTGGACTCAACTCACTGTAGAAAATCCCCCTGCCGCTCCTGCTTCCTTCTTTTTATTTTTTTTTATTTGCAATTTATTCAGTGCTTTTTTTTTCCTCTCCATATAAGTCACAGTATATATTTTTTAAATAATTTAATAATGTAAAGATGCATTAAAAAATAAATACATAAAAAAATGGCAGGCAGATGCAGTTGGGTTACACATTCACACTGTACATCTTGCACCAAGAGTACAAGTTTTCAGGATTTCAGTAGTTTTGTTTTTTTTAGTTGAGTTAATTTATTTCTCTCCATTTATATTCTTTATTATTATTATTATTATTATTATTATTATTATTATTATTATATTTTTTATTATTTATATTTTACATTTATCATTTCCAACTATCATTTACTTCCTTTGTTCTTGCCCTTTTAGAAAAAAAAATATATATATATACTTCTCCACAATCCAAATTCATCGACAAATCCCAAATAAAATCTTAAACTGGACTTGGTGACTGTTCCATTATCCTGTTACACTGAAGACTTTACCTGGAACCAGATCTGTTAAGAAAACTAAACTCAATATTTTTCACACTATTTTTGTACTGGTTAAGTTCAGGGCTTTGTTTTATGTTGTTTTCTCATGAGGAATTCAGCAGATTTGTTTCTTTTATTGCTCACAAGTCAATTTTGCCTAATATAGGATCTTTAAACAACTAGGCAATGTTCCCTAAAACCTTAAAGCCATAGCTGGAGGATTGGCTTTTTGTCGTTCACGATGAGGAGGAGGATGCACAGATATTGGTGCCGATACAGAAGAATTTGCTTAATTAGATATTGGCTTCAGTCGATATCCTGATTGGACATAAACAATGATGTAATTAGACTTTTTACTGGTCAAAGTCGCCCAGAAAGTCTCATAATATTTGAGCTTTTATTTACGCAAAGCTGTTGTGTCACTTGAGAGATAAATAACAGCGACTTAACACATTTGGATCTGTAAAATGTTTTGTAAATGTTTTGTTTGAGTAAATGTTTTTACTCAGAAGTAAATGTTTTGTTTCTGAGTTTCTGCACTGTGATCGGTTTATATCACGGATCGGCTGATACTTAAAGCTTTAGTATAGGATCTATTCACGCTTACCAGAAGACGTTGGATGACAACTTCTGGTGTAGTTACCGACACTGTGCATGTGACGTAGGATTTTTTAATGGGCAAGAGAGCAGGAAAAAAAAAGAATCAAGTAGGGCGGGATAATACGAACATTTTAAGACCAAAATGACGAGGTTCACAGCAGCAGGTACAGAGAGAGGGCCCACAATATTCCAATGTAAGTCAAAGGGAGTCAGGGTCAGAAGGAGCCGGAGGAGCCGCATGCGAACTTCCTGTTTGGAACGCGGCGGCTAGCGTGTTAGCGATGTCCATTTATATGAACAGTCTATGGATTAAACCGTGGATTCAGCAGCAGCGTCTTCACAACCTGTGGAAGTTTTCCATGGAGGACGGGACTCTAATCGGGTCTTCAGTTTCACTCACAGGCAGCTGGATGGAAATGTTGATTTTTCTTTATTTTAATTAAATTAGACAAATTATAACACACAAATTAATAGGCAATTTATAAAAGGAAAAAAGAAAGAATACAATGACATCTAGACGAAAACCGGGACATTTTCTCAGTTTTCCCAGATTTTGTCAGAGTTCCTCTCGCCAACAGAGCCCAAAGGAAGTCGCCATCCTCGTGTTTCCAAACGTCTGCCGGTTTTGTGACGTTAGCGTGAATAGAGCCACTGGAATCGGTATCGGAGCTGAGAAAGCTGCGTCAGTGCATCTCTAATGAATTGCAAAAAGTGCTAATTATAACAGAATGATCCACAGGTGTTGTAGATTATCACTAGAGCAGACACAAGCACAGTCTTCTTTACCAGACTCACACTTGGAAAATGTTGAAAGGTCCTTCAGTTACGTAAGCTGGAGATGTCAGCTGCTGTGTGTCTGACGCACTGAAGGAAAACGAAGGGTTAAAACGATAAAATTAGAACGAGGAATGAAAAGCCTCGGCTCAGAAGAAGTGAAGACTCAGAATAGCTGCTCTAATCTCCACTCCATTGTCCTGTCATCTTCAAATCACTGACAGAAACGTTTTAAACGCCCTGTACTCCATTTTTTTCTAATTTTTATCTGACCAAAACGTGTCTTGCCCCAGTGCAGATGTATTGTATAAGCAGCTAATAAGCTAACAGTACACTTCCTGATTATTGGAACGTACAACAACAACTTTATAATAATTAGATGCAGACAAAACACAGCTAACTTACTGTATTTTGAACACTGTGTAACTTTTCTGGTGGCGGGTCTGTCACCTTCTCGTCTCCATGGAGATGTTGTCGCTTTGTCCAGAATGCTCCACAGTATTGCACTGAACACATCTCATCTCCGTGGAGACGAAAAAGTGGCGCTACCATTTTGTTTGTATGTTTTCAAGCAATAAAAACATCTGTAATTGAATAAATGCAAGACTTGTAAGCTTAATGCCACTGTGGAACATTTCAGATGAGATGAAGCATTAAAATCTCCATGGAAAAAAATCTGATGGCAGACCCTCCTCCAGAAAAGTTACACAGTGCACCTTTAGGGTCGAAATATCAGGAAGTGCACTGTTAGCATGCTAGTTGCTGTCACATTTTTAAGACCGAAAAAAAAAAAAAAAAATCAGGTATAGTGCGTTTTATCCAACCCAACTTTATTTGTATGGCACATTTTATAAACAAGACAGTTTCCAAAGTGCTTCACACAGCAACAGAATTATGGTCCAAACAAAAGGAACTAATAGAATCAATAGATAAAAAAAATAATAATAATAAAATCAATGAACAAAAATAATAAAATCAATAAATAAAGGCAGTACTAAAAAAAATAGATAAAAACAATAAAAATAAATAAATAAATAAAAGACACAGAGGACCACAGAACTCACGCGGTGTTAAAAGCCACAGAATAAAAGTGGGATTTAAGACGAGACTTAAAACTCTCCACTAGGGGGGGCTGTTGGGACATGGGGGGGCAGAGCGTTCCAGAGTTTGGGGCCCGGTCACACAGAAGGCCCCGTCCCCCTGGGTTTAAGTCTTGTCTTAGGCCCCACGAGTTGGAGTTGGACCTCAGACCTCAGAGCGTGTGGGAGGTAAGTTTGGATGAGGGCCAAGACGTACTGTGGGGCCAGAACATTCAAAGCTTTAAAAACAAATAATAAAATCTTAAAATCAATTCTAAAATCTACAGGAAGCCAGTGCAAAGATGCAAGAATTGGGGTAATGTGATCGCACTTTTTGATCCCCGTTAAAAGATTTCTGGACTAACTGCAGGTGATGAAGTGCATTTTGGTTGCTTCCTGTAGAGTTCACTGGTAGTCCAGACGAGTAGAAATAAAATCGTGCACGATCTGTTCAATTTTTTATTTTATTTTAAGTTTTCCTTATTTTCACTGATCATGTAACCACATAAAGGAGACAACAATGACAGCACCGTCGTTGTGTCCTTGCGTATCTTTATCACAAATGGATTTGTTGTACAGTACGGCGCTGGTGTCGAGAGGTGTGGATGGAGTTCTGCTTTGAGTCTCCTGAGTGTGCAGCGGCGCCCCCTGTCTGTAAAAACACTTTAGTGTAGATCAAGAGAAAAGGTCAAATCAATGAAATCACGAGACTTCCACTCCAGATGGTGCCAAAGAATCCACATCCTCACACACTAAACAGAGTAAACCACAGACTGTAGAAAGAACTGGAGCGGTTGTCCCCTGATCCGAAGGTTGGCGGTTCGAATCCCACTCACCACATGTGTCCTTGAGCAAGACACTTAGGCTGCGTCCCATTACTCTGTCTTACCCCTTCCCCTTTATCTACGTCTTTGTCTTGCCCCTCGATACCGAGCTGTGAGGGCTTGAGGTACGAATGTTCCCCTAAGAAATGGGACACCACTCGATTACCGTTTGCTTCTGTTAAGCAAATTGACTTCACACTGATTTCTTGTTTATACATGAAAGTTCGATGAAAACGATAACGTCGGCTAAACAGACATTACTACAATTAAAACCACAACAACAGTTCACTAAAAGTAACGTAGAACATAAGCGTTAGAATTGTAAACCTGCTAAACTGTTAAGTGATATTTACAACTGCTGAAAATACTTACATTTATGAGACTCCTTGGCTGGTCGATGTGACACTCCATCCTGATCCCAACACCTACCTGAGCTTGTAGGCCGACCCCTTCGTTTCAAGTCTGGTCAAGAGCATACTTCGTTTTAAGGTGTATGTAGCCCCAGGTCGTGGCCCTAGCCTGTGATGGTTGGTGGTTTCTTGATGTAAAGCCGTTTGAGCCTTGAGGGTGGAAAAGCGCTGTATAAAAATGTGCCCATTTACTATTTTACCCACAGTTCAAGCCCCGGGGTCTCGCGTATCACGTGATCGTTTTGACCAATCAGAGCGAGAGGAGCTAGAGCGGAGCCAGAGCGACGATTAAAGAGCTGTTTTTAAGACAACTGAAGGATTTAGAGCTGAAAAAGAGTGTATGATCTAAAAATAAGTAAAAATCACCACAAAATCCGACATTTTTGAAAGCTGTAGGTGCCCTGTCAGTCCCTGTCAGCCCCTGTCAGTCGAACACGAGCAGTTTGTGATTACTTTGTGCTCTATGGGAAAAATCCTTTCTGGGCAAGAGGGATTTTTTTACTGAAGTTCCAGTGAGGAGAACGAAATGTGACCAAAACGACAAACCTCACAGCAGCAGTTACAGAGAGAAAAATGTTTATACGAAACAAAGTGAATCGATGGAGCGAAAAGCACCCCCACGATCACGTCTTCGTTAGAATGCAGTGGCTAACGGGTGAGCTCCTATTTATGGTGGAAAATGTGTCCTCTGCATTTGACCCATCCTCCGAGCAACGGGCCCATCTCAGATCTTCAGACTGAGGTTAAAGAGCGGCTGAAACATTTATCAGTTTAGGCAGAGCGAAGGCTCCTTTAATGAGGCCTGAAACACAAAACTGAGGTCTGAGTCAAAGGCACAAAGATGTTATTGAGGTTTTAGAGGTAAAACTACTTAAATTTGCTGTTAAAAGTCCTGCCTCTCCTCATTTGGGCCAATTCACTTCACACTACAGCCTCCTCTCCGTATTTTTGAGTTTTTAAATCATTTTGTCTGACAGCAAAGTTTCTCTGGGGTCAATTTGTTGTTTCAGTTTGAACAGAAATGGTTTTAGTTCCTGAAGCTGAATGGACTCATTTAGAGCCATTTGGAGGCAGTTTTTATGCAGATCAGAGCGAGACGTTTGACAAGTTCACTCTGCTGCACTACGAGAGCTTTAGTCTGAGGCACGAGAGGAGCATTTGACCCACACACAGGAGCGTTTGACCCACACACAGGAGCGCTCGACCCACACACAGGAGCGTTTGACCCACACACAGGAGCGTTTGACCCACGCACAGGAGCGTTTGACCCACACACACAGGGGCCAAGGAACCAGGGGCCAATACAAGCAGCAGATTAGAATTCATGTGTTTTTAGTACAGAGCTGTGGGCAGAGATAGGGGGTAGGTGAAAACAAACATTTTCACTAAATTCAGGAATACACAGGATTACTGAAACATGCATCAAATACACCTGTGGATGAGCCTGTGGTGTTAGAACAGAACAGTCTGCTGTTTAAAGCGGTTAAAGCGCTGCCTGTTTTTGTTCTAAACTCTTGAATGAAGTGGATCAGACTCATTTGCATCTCATTTACATATTTGCATATTGTAATATTTCATCCTTTCATCCTGACATGAGCTCAATCTGCCTCTCACCCCTCCTCAGCTGAGCCTGTCAGTCACCTGACACGTGCATCACGTGCACGCTCACACACATGCACGCTCACACACGAGCACTCTCACACATGCACACTCATGTGCACACTCACACACGTGCACTCTCAAGTGCACACTCACACATGCACATTCAGACATGTGCACTACCTCACATGCACCATCACTCATGCACACTCCCTCACGTGCACACTCATGCGCGCTCACTCGGGCGTCTCATTGTTCCACAGAGGAAGTGAGAGCGTGGGCCAGCACCACCTGTGGCTCAGCGGGGCCCCCATCTGGTCGTGTGCACGGGGGAGGTCTGTGATTGGATGTAATGACTTCACAAGAGCCCGTGATGGAGAACATGATGGATTATGGTTTATTATGGACGGGTTCTATGGGTCCCACTGAGATTCAGGTCCAGCCCACACTGTCTGAGGACAGAGGGACAGAGGGACAGAGGGACGGCCTCCAAACAAACAGATACGATTTCACTCAGACACAGAGGGGGAAGTGAAGGAAAGAAGGAAATGATCACAGGTTTATACAGCACTTTTCCACCTTCAAGGGACTTAAAGTGCTGTACAACAGGGAACCACTCACACACTCACACACATGTTCATACACACACTCATACACACACTCACACACATGTTCATACATACATACATTCACACACACACACACACACACACACACACACACACACACACACACACACACTCATGCACACAAACGCACGATACACAATAAACACACATAAAAACACATAAAAGCACAATTACAAATAAAGTGTTACACAGCTCCAGTGCAGAATGGTTTTGTTCCATAAATAATTCATTCAAAAATCACAATAAATATTAAATTTATAAAAACACGACTTTCCAAGACGTTACAAAAATCGATAAATAAACAGATCACAATTTATTAATTATTGGAACAGCAGCTGGAAACAAAGCTCCTTTTAAAATTACTCGTTTTAGATCTTGGGACTAAAAGCCTCTGACCACCTCTGTTCCACCTTGTGACATCATGAAGTGGTGATGGAGGAAGTGCACTTGTCCAGACCTTCTCTTTATGATATTAAAATTTCAAACACAATTTCGATAATAAGGAAAACACTCAATCCTCCACACGCATTAACTCGTTCACTCTCATGTGTTCATTATGTGTGGGGCTGTGGGCGGGGCCTTGACGTATAACAAACACTGTGATTGGTCGAAACAGGTATCCACATTTCAAACTCCGCCCCTCCATCCAGTAACACCTGTCTGTAATCGAGTCATGCGTGATGTCACCAACTACTTTAAACCACAGAGTTCACTGGAGGCAGCACAAACTTTAGGCATTTTTAACCAGAAAGCTGCAAATTTACAGTTCGCACTAAAGTTCCCAAAAATGACTCGGAACGGTGCCAATAAAACCCCATGTACACCGTGTAGTTTTACATTATTCTTCAGCGCCATATTTCTAATCGGGCTCCATCTACTGGCAGCCGAGGGAATTACCATGGGGGGAAAAAGAAAGCTGCAAATGTACCGTTCTCACTAAAGTTCCCAAAAATGACTCGGAACGGTGTATCTGGGGTTTTATTAACACCGTTCCGGGTCATTTTTGGGAACTTTAGTGCGAACGGTAAATTTGCAGCTTTCTTTTTTTCCCCCCGTGGTAATTCCCTCGGCTGCCAGTAGATGGAGCCCAACAAATTACCATGGGGGGAAAAAATTGAATGTTCGCTAATCGCAAACATGCCCCAACACGTTAAAATAAATACGCAGTAGTAAAGAACGTGATTTGACCGCGGAAATGATTCAAACGAGTCCGCCTACGGAACGCGTTAGTCCATTTCTACAGCGTTTACGGTCAGAGCAGAGTGAGGAGGGAGCTATGGAGGGAGCGATGGAGGGAGTGATGGAGGGAGTGATGGAGGGAGTGATGGAGGGAGTGTAGACCTCCCCGGGGCCCCTGGCTTTAGCAGGCACTCATTAGCAGCTCATTAGGACTCAGTGCAGTGGCCCCGGGGCCCCATGAGCTAATCTGATGAGCACAGACACAGACAGACCTGGACAGATGTGCTTCACTCTGGAGACGCAGCAGTTCTTTAGTGTTTTTAGTGTCCTCATCTCACAGCGAGATGAGGACACTAAAAAGAGAGAGGGTTAGGGTTAGGATATCAGTACACTTGTATCTAGTGGAGGGTTCATCAAATCCTTCTGGAATGTTCCACAGTATGGCATTAAACCTTTCTATCTCCATGGAGACCAAACCAGACCAAGTTCCAGGTCAGATCTGTGGAGAGGCGACCCCGCTCACAGTCAGAATGTCTGTTTTTCTAGGTATTTTTGAGCTCTAAAACCACCTGTGATTGAATAAATGTAAAGTAGAGCTGTTTAATGTCACACTGTGGAACATTCCAGGCAGAACAATGACAAATCCATAGAAACAAGCAGGAAAAGTTCCATAGTGCACCTTTTAAGTGTCAGATATAACCATAAGGCAGACACAAGCACAACAGGTCCACTTTAACTTCCTCCGTGATGGTTTGAAAATATGAAAAATTGTCCTCGGGGTTTTTAAAGACACATTTCCTGCTGTAATCACTGGCATTAGAACTGTTCCACATCTCATCTCCACTTGATTACATTTATTACACGTCTCCACGGCGTCAGAGCTCTCCCCTCGGGTCCAGCACTGAATGTCCTCCTCGCGTCTCTCTCTTCATGTCCCCGCGCGACACATAATTGTGTCATTACCGTCAGAAACAAGCTTCACCCTGATGGTTCCCGGCGAGAAAATGAAAATCAGAGTCCAGACTGAGTCCAGCTGTGGTTAATAAAGCGCTGGTGTATCTCAGCTCCAATATTCATTTTTAAATTAATATACATTTATTTTTAGGCACACTGTAATGGAAGTGTGGTCGCGGCGGGGGGTCCGAGGTGCTTATGTGGCAGGGGCAGACGGGGAGACAGGGCAGACAGGTGCAGGTGCTGGTTTATTGATGAGCAGTAGTGGATAGTGCTTTATAGGAGTTCAAAAGTTCATTTTACATTTTTTTTTCCAATATTCTGTTTTATTTATGCACGTTTGAGTAATTCTGTGTCTCTGTCCTGCTTTTAATACATTCACATCTGACCCTGTGTCTCCAGAGTCTTCACCTGCAGATAGAGACATGTCCTACATTTGTCTCAGTCTCAGTTTATGGACAGGCTCATGTGAAGCTCAGAACCTCCAGAATTCCCTCCCTGAGCTGCAGAGGCTGCACTAGCACTGACTCTGGGGTTTAGGGAGTGACTGTTCAGATCAGAGAGAGACATTTTAGGTTCACTTTAACCTCCTCCGGGTGGTTTGAAGGTTTGAAAATGTGAAAAATTGTCCTTGGGGTTTTTAAAGACACATTTCCTGCTGTAATCACCGACATTAGATACTGGTTTTGTTATTAATTATTAATGTTTCAATACTTTTCACAACCTTAAACAAGACAAAACTAGTGCTGTCAAAGATATTGCGTTATTAACGAGTTAACGCAAAGCAATTTTTATGGCGTTTATGTTTTTATTGCAATATTAACGCCCTTTGTAGTGAACTCATTTTTTCATAAGCTGTGGTCACTGTGAGTAACGTTAGAGAAACTACAGGAGGCTGTAACCGGAAGCAAAACAATTTGTACAAAATTAGACTTAGACTTGGACTTAGACAAACTTTATTGATCCACAAGGGAAATGATTTGGACGCAGCAGCTCAAACATCACAATATAATATAATAACAGAGAGTAACAAAAATAGATGGTGTAGCAAAAAGAGCAAGAGACACGTGTCAAATAAAACATAATTATAAAAATAAATGTATATGTACAAGTCAAAATAAAATAGAAAAATAAGTAATAAAATATAAACTATAAAATCACAGCTATAAACAAGAGACAAGAACGACAGTGTAAATACTCTGCTGATTGACAGGGCATAAGGTTATCTGTTACTTAAGACTGAGTTGTTGTACAGTTGTAGGGAGTATTATCTCCTCTGTCCCTCTATAGTCTGGTGCAGTGGGTGAGCAGGAGTGTCCATGATGGTGAGCAGTTTGTCCAGTGTCCTCCTGTCGCGATTAAATATTTTAATGGATCGACAGCAGTAGATAAAACTGAAGCTTTAGTACAGATGAAGCAGAGACGACAGCAGAGCCCCGTTTCCTGCTCTAATCCCCCGTCACTAACACTCACCCTGGCTGTGGAGGGACTCAGACGTTGGGAGAGTATTTTTAGCTCGATGGGCCCTGGGGGACTGACGATCATCTCCTCTTTCTTCTGTTTGTTCTGAGATTGCACAATAAGACTGGAGGGGCCCGCGGCCAGCTCCTCTGATTCAACGCTTATTGGCACATCCAGGCTTCCGTACATACACCCCGGCTCTCCTCCTGGGCTCGTTTGATCACATTATCTACTTTTGGCATCTCTGCGGTTAAATCTGTTAGCGTTTGATTATTGGTGGATTTTGGAGAGCTGTGTGAAGTCTAACCTTGTGACGATGTTGTGTGTACATGTTATTTATTGTATGTACATGTATTTATTGTATGCACATGTATTTATTGTATGTACATGTATTTATTTATACACCCTTAGTGTTACAATGAAAAGAACACTTTGGGATTGTAGAGTCTTGATTTTAAAGGTCCTATATTTCGGCAAAACTGACTCTTGTGCAGCTTTTAGCCATGTTCTAATGTTGTTACCTCCTCAGAAACAGACCTGGAGTTGTGTTTTGTTTGAATAACCCTGGATTATTTGGCTCCAAAAATTCCAAACGCTTTGTTCCACCTTATGATGTCATGAAGTGGTAGTTTTCAACCTAACAGCTCCTTTTGCCTTTAGTTCAGTAGAGATCGGCAATTCCAGGTCTGAAATTATCCATGTGTTTCTAGTGAATGTGTGTGGAGTTTAAAAAACACAGTGGAACACTTCTTCCTGTATTACCACATGATGACATCACAAGGTGGAACAGAGTTTTTTCAGTTTGAGAGAAGAACTAAGTCTAAATCTGCAGGTTTGTGCATTAAACATGTGAATGAAACAAAACACAACTCCAGGTGTTTGTGACGAGGAAACGACATTAGATCTCAGTAGAACACAGTAGAACTTTTATTTATTATTTTTTTAATTTATTATTTTATTTTAGTACTGCTTTTATTGATTGATTTTATTATTTTTATTCATTGATTTTATTATTCTTTTATCTATTGATTCTATTAGTTCCTTTTGTTTGGAACATAATTCTGCAGACTTTTTAGTGTGTGAAGCACTTTGGAAACTGTTTTGTTAATAAAATGTGTTATACAAATAAAGTTGGATTGGACTGGAGAACAGAGATCAGAAAATAGTGTAATATGGGCCCTTTAAAGAGACAAAAAGCTCAGGCCACAGACATGGAGAGAATCGTTTAAGATTTGAAATCGAGAAATACATAAGCCTTAAACAAAGAGGATCCGTGGAGTCGCAGAACACTGTTGAACACTGTTGATTTGGTTGTTGCCAGAACTGGTTATGAGTTATTCAGTATTAACGCATGATAGTTCGAGTCTCCCGGTTCTGATCAGGTTTTTTGAGTTTCCTGGTTCTGTGAGGGTCCATGTAGATGCAGGATCCTGATTTCAGTCTCCTGGATTTGCCTGAATCCCGGTGATGAGAAACCAGGAGACTCTCACTGGGTTTTCCTCTGAGTCTCCAGGACACTGTGGCCTGTAGACGCAGGATCCTGATTTCTCAAATCTGGAGCTGTACTGAGCATGTGCGAACTCAAGGAACAAAAACAGGAGCAGTTACTTTACCAAAACGACTCCTACCAGGACTTTTTAAGTAATATTATTTTATACTTGTAAACAAAATAAATCAGTCCAACCACATTTTAACCCCAGGCTCAGCTCTGTGTCTGTGTCGCTCTTGAACTAAACTGACTCTGTGACTCTGTGTTTTATTTTTCAACTGTTAAAAACTACTTTTCCTGAAGCTGTGACAGAGCTCCACAGTCTCGTGTTCTGACTTGAATCTACCTCTTCTTTTTTATAGTTAGAAACCTGTTTAAGTTGGCAAAGTTGCTCCATGTTTAGCTCTTTTGCCATATCTGTGCCATAGTTACTATAGCAACCAGTCTAAATATCCAGGATGCTCTAATGGCGCATGTTTACAGAGATATGAGTGTCCTGGTTTCTCTGAGCGCAGGTAAACGCCACATCCAGAACACGATCAGAACCGGGATGAGACTCAGAACCGGGACACAGATGCGCAGGTAAACGCACTCACTGACCGTGGTATAAAAATATCTACACAGCGTACAGCGGTCTGATCTAGTGCTGCTTTAACGATCTACTCTACAGGGGAAAACAACACTTACACGTCTGGTGGTCAGCGTTTTATTGGCTTGAGCTCAAATTTGACCTTGGTGTGATGAGAAAATTACACCTTACCTGCCTGTACCCGTCATTTCTTTTCAGTGATGGATTCTGGCTTCACACCTCTCCCTTTTTGCTTTAAAATCTGTAACTTGCTCTGTTCACGAGTTCTCTGTGGCTTTAAGGTGAAATGGACAGCCGACTGTAAACCGGAATTAGACTTTTTTCTGTGTTGATGCATTTAACACTTAAATCTATCAGAAAATGACTTAAAGTAGTGATATGATCTGTCCGTGCAGCAAGATCATTTTACTTGACAAGTTCTCTTCAAATAAACTCCCTCAGAATTAAACAATCTCTGGTCTAGTAAATCAATAATAAATCTGACAACAAGATGAATGACCTGATTTGAGTTTTAAAATCATGGCCAGACCAGAGAAATTTTCTTTTGTGTTGCGGTTGTTGTGCTCCTTCAGCCTTCTTCATGAAACATGATTCTGTTTAAGATGTTTAGTGAAATGGGACTAGACTCACCTGACATTTTTACTTTATTATAAAACTTAAAGAATAAAAGACGAGGGCGTGATTGACAGGCGGATTAACCAATCAGAGAGACGCGTCAAAAACAAATATGGCCGCTTTCAGGTAAAAAAGGAGAAAAAAACAACAACATAAAATTACTGAGAAACAACAGACAGAAAAGGAGGAGAGAAGGAGATGAGGAGGAGATGAGGAGAAAAGGAGGAGAGAAGGAAATGAGGAGAGAAGGAGATGAGGAGAGGAGAAGGTGAGAAGGAGATGAGGAGAGGAGGAGAGAAGGAATTGAAAAAGGAGAGGAGGAGGAGGAGAGGAGATGAGGAAGAAAGGAAGAGAAGAAAAAAAAACAACATAAAAGGACTGAGAAACAACAGATTTTCTCAGGATCAACAATCGAAGCCTCAAACTAAGACTTTTCTCAGGTTAAAGAAGTGAAATGTTTTGTTGTGAATGTGACAGAAAAGGAGAATTTGGAGAGGACATGTCTTCTACATTTGAGACATTTGAGAGACACATTAGCGGCTGTGGTTGAACCTGTCTCAAGTTTTGGATGGAGGATTTTCACCCTCTGCGGTTTCTAGTCCCTTCTGGATTTGAACAGAATGTAGAAGCGAGTGGCTGCTCAGGCTTTAATGAACAGGACGTTTGTCCTGCAGCACCAGTCGTGCCCGGGGAGCCGGTTCTGCTCTGCCCAGACCCTGACCCTGTCCTGACCCTGTCCTGACCCTGTCCTCCTGACCCTGTCCTCACACGGACTCTGGACAGTCCCTCTTCACTCAGCTCAATTAAGCCTCTTCTGCAGACTTTCCCACGCCAATACAAGTTTCAGACAGCGTCCAGTCTGACCAATCAGGACTCGGGAAGACAAAAGACGTCTCAGCGTGTGGACATTTTTTTCTTAATCCACTTTTTTACCACTAAACTGTGTATATGGTGTGTTTTTATAGCTTTAGCGACTGTTTTCTTTATATTTTTATGGGGGGTTTTTTTGTGTATATTTGCAGCTTTCTGGTCAGTTTTAAGTACTACGTGACATCACACAGGACTGCCCTGATTACAGACGGGGGTTTCTGATACAAACACCTTTTAGTTTAGGAGTTGAGTTCCACTTTAATAAAATCCAAATACATTTAGACCAGGTAAAACTCCAACAAACGCCTGTGTTTGAAATGCCTGGAATTTTTCACAGAAAAGCATTAAACTTGTATAAGTCTACAGTGTGTGTTTGTGTGTGTGCGTGTGTGTGCGTGTGTGTGCGTTTCCTAATCGAATCAGTGTGAGACAGTCTGGCCCCGGGGCCCTTCCCGCACGGCCACATTAGGCCCATGTGTCTGATCACTGATGGCCCCTGACAGAACACAGCTGCTCCTGGAACACAAACCAACAAACTCGTCTGTAAAAGAGGAGGAGGAGAGGAGGAGAGAGGAGAGGAGGAGGAGAGAGGAGAGGAGGAGAGAAGAGGAGGAGAGAGGAGAGGAGGAGAGGAGGAGGAGGAGAGGAGGAGAGAAGAGGAGGAGAGAGGAGACTAGGAGGAGAGAGGAGAGGAGGAGAGGAGGAGGAGAGAGGAGAGGAGGAGAGGAGGAGGAGGAGAGGAGGAGAGAAGAGGAGGAGAGAGGAGGAGAGGAGAGGAGGAGGAGAGAGGAGAGGAGGAGGAGGAGAGGAGGAGAGAAGAGGAGGAGAGAGGAGAGGAGGAGGAGGAGAGGAGGAGAGAAGAGGAGGAGAGAGGAGAGGAGAGGAGAGGAGGAGAGAGGAGAGGAGGAGGAGGAGGAGAGGAGGAGAGAGGAGGAGGAGGAGAGGAGAGGAGGAGAGAAGAGGAGGAGGAGGGAGAGAAGAGGAGAGGAGGAGAGAAGAGGAGGAGGAGAAAGGAGGAGAGGAGAGGAGGAGAGAAGAGGAGGAGAGAGGAAGAGAGGAGAGGAGAGGAGAGAAGGAGAGAGGAGGAGAGGAGAGGAGGAGGAGGAGAGGAGAAGAAGAGAGGAGGAGGAGAAGGTAAGGAAGAGGAGGAGAGGAGGTGAAGGAGAAGGAGGTGAAGAGGAGGAGGTGAAGAAGAGGAGAAGGAGAAGAGGAGTTGAAGAAGAGGAGAATTAGCGGAGGTGAAAAAGAGGAGGAGGAGATGTTCTGCTGCTGCGGTGGAGATGGGCTGTGGAAAAGGCATAAAAAAAACAAAATAAAAGTGAACGTACTGATACTTTGCAGTGACGTCACGCTGGGTGGGGGCTTCTACATTTATCTCTGTGGCAGAATGTTCTTCAGTTACCATGGCGACACAATGCACACATTAGCAAATATACTTTGTGCAGCTTTTTAACTTATTTCCAGGTACTTTTAACCGTTTTAAAACACATTAATAAATGAAATATACTTTAAACAATATTTATGTAACTTATAACTTTGCTTTTTAAACATTTCAAACTGTAACTTACATTCTGAACTTCTGTTTCTGCACTGTGACTTAGAAGAAGTTTTAAGATCCAAAACTGAAAATCCAAATCTGAAAACTCAAAGTAAAATGCGTTTAATGCCGTAGTGTGGAACATTTTAGCCAAAGGAACAACATTTCCATCCAGAAGACAAACAAGAGTCGGGTTTGTGGAGATGCAAGCTCGCTCACCGTAAGGATGCATGTTTTTGTATGTTTATCAGTGCAATAGAATCATCCAAAATGCAAAAAAACCCCAAACGAGCTTTAATTTTCGTCTCTTTTTTGGTTAAAAGTTACGTACTGTGGCTTTAGACATTAAGTACTAATAGAATGGATTGATGGAACAAGGCAGATCAAATGTTTAGGGTTTGGAGAACTGTACCAGACAGGTCACAACCGGTGACGACAGGTGACGACAGGTGATGACAGGTGACGACAGGGGACGACAGGTGACGGGTGCACCTCTGATTGCTGATTTTTTTTTTTCTTAATCCACTTTTCCACTACTTAACTGTGCATATGGTGTTTTTACAGCATTATCTAATGTTCCTTCCTTTTTTTATGACATTTTTTGAGTAAACTCAGTGTATTTGCAGCTTTCTGGTCAGTTTCAAGTACTACATGACATCACACAGCACTGCCCTGATTACAGCCTGGTGTTTCTGATACAAACCCTCAGCTGCACTGTGACTCTGAGTTTAGAACAAAGAGGATCAGAGTGTCTCAGCCTGAGTTCAGTCTGATGGAGCAGAGCTGTCCGGACCATGCAGCTGTTCAGGAGATCTTTATCCTGCCTGAACGTCCGCAGGGTTTCCATGCGCACCACAACAGACTGTGTGCACGCTGAGAATGTTCTCCAGACGCCTGTGTGCAAATAAATGAAATACAGCGTTGGTTTTTACGCCCAAATCAGTTAAACCAGCGCTTCTTCTGACATTTATGACCAACTAACGTCACACAGGGCAGTGCAGATTATGCATTGCAGCAGTCTGAGCAATATTGGTACTATCACACTGTTTTATATAAATGTGCACAGACTTTAACAGGAAGAGAGGGTTATTAATCTGGTTATTAAACACTGGAAAGATGAAAAATTCCTAAAAACTGGTTTAATCCAGACACTTGGGCAGTTTTAGCTCCAATGTTACATCTTTTATTCATGTTCTAATGCCGTTCTCTCCTCAAAAACAGACCTGGAGTTGTGTTTTTTTTTTTCATTCACATGTTTGAGTAACTCTTTATTATTCGTCTATTTAGATCTACAAAGCTTGAAATGCCCAGTTCCACCTTGTGATGTCATGTAGTGGTACTTTTCATGTTAACAGCTACGTTTTACTTCAAGTTCAGTCGAGATCGGCAATTCCAGGACTGAAATCACCCAAATGATTCTAGTTGAAGGAGTGTGGAGTTTAAAAACACAGTGGAGCACCTCAATATGCAGGGGTTTGTGTGTTAAACATGTGTGAGATATGATTGTGATGTGGAAACTACATTATAACATGTCAGAAAATTGTTTTTACTGATAGAATGTGTCTTTTTAACACAAAAATGACCCTGTTATGATCCTTTCTGGGGCCCAACAGTCACACAGCTGTAGACCAGAGTGTGGCGTCCATTTCCTGACCTCCTGCGTTCTTGCGCTCTTCAGGTGGGACCTCCACTCTTCGTCTCTCGTCCGTGAGGGAGGTGCCCGCTCAGCTCCAGGACCTGTACCAGCAGGGCTTTGTTCTGGCGGCGCTGCACCCCTTCCTCCAGCCCTGTGGCCCCGGAGCGGACAGCCCCGAGCACCAGCTGTACCGCGCCATCCTGGTGCGCCACGGAGACGGGTGAGTCTTTCCACAGTACTGGACCGTAAAAAGAATCATATCTAGAGTCGATTATCCGCACAGGGAGCCGTGGCTTTACTGCGGATCAGGGCTGGGAATCACAGGGTCTGTCACGATTCGATACGATACTCAATAGATGCCTCAGGATACGATATTGTCACAATATGGCAATACATGCGATAATTAATATATTGCAGACAGATATGGTGCTCTTATTTTTATTTATTTGTATTTATTTATTTCAAACATGTGTCTTCAACATACATAATGCATCTGGACAATCAAGGTGGAAAAGTAGAAAATAAAACAAACAAAAAACAAAACAAGAACACTTCTCCCACCCCTCTAATAGTAATACAAATACTACTACTACTACTACTACTACTAATAATAATAATAATAATAATAATAATAATAATAATAATAATAATGAAAAACACTCACTTTCTGCGTTGACTCGTTACAAACAATAATTGTACCAAACACTATAATATAGTTGTATCTTTAAGTGCTTCACATTTTCTAATTCATTTTAAATACAATTTCAATACTGCTCACCTCAAGTGTAATTATTGTTACACTTGTGAAAACCTCACATTTGAATAGTTCTTTAAAATTGTGAATTTGTTAACAATCCTTTAAAATATTCCAGTTTAACTCCGCACACCAAAACACACAAACTTTTCCTTGTTGTCTGTGTTCTGGGTTGATTGAGCTGGAAATTACTCCTCAGACTATAAACGCCTTGTCTGTAACTAAACATATTTGAAAACTGGGTAAAAACAAATACATTTTAGCAACAGTACTTCTTTGTTAAACCACTATTTGTGCAAATTTCATATGAAACACGTCTGTTTTATCATCAAAACAGTGAATATGTCACTGCATTTCGTGGAGTCAGAAAAAAGCTAAAATATACCAAATAATTCTCTTGCCAATATAACGAAACAGCAGCCCACGATAATGACACTGTCTGACCACGATATTTGGATATTTTGAAACTCTGCAAAAAAGCTTGGGCAAAATTTAAGAAATAAACACTTAAATCTATCAGAAAATGACTTAAAAGTAGTGAAATGATCTGTCCGTGCAGCAAGATCATTTTAAATCAAGTTCTCTTAAAATAAACACCCTCTAAACTAGAATGAAGCCGTCTCAGAACTAGTAAGTCGATAATAAATCTGAAAACGAGATGAATAACCTGAAGTTTTAAAATTTTGGCCAGATCAGAGAAATTTGCAGTTTATTTTTTGTCCTCCTCTACTGCTGATGTAACAATTATGGCAAATTTACGGGTGTCTGGAATTGCAAAGACGTCTGCATTGATATTTTGCAGTGGCTTTAATATCCAGCAGTTGCCATGGTGACACAATGCACACATTAGCAAACGCAGCGTGATTAAGTTTAAAGAACTCAAGGAAAAAATACAAAATTAATTTAAACAACACATTTACGAGCGTTCACGGCTGAGACGCACCGATGCTGGTGTCAGGTATCGGCGCACGTACTGAAAATGAGCCGATTCCGGTAAAGATTCAGCCGATATCCTGGTTGGGATCTTAATTCAATGTAAAAATGTCTCAGAATGTTGGAACTTTTATTCACACAAAGCTGTTCAGTCGCGCAGTGAGAAAATAACAGTTACATAACACAACTGGATCTCTGTGTGATAAGTTAAACTGTTTTTAAAGCCATTTTCCATCTCTACTCTGGAATCGGTTAATATCAGGTAAATATCGGAAAAAGTAGATGTATCAGTATCAGTATCGGGACTAAAAAAGCTGGATCGGTGCATCCCTAGTTCATTTTTACTTGAGAGGGGCTTGTTTAACAGCACAGATCAGCTCGTCTGTTGTAGTTCCAGATACGTCGACTCTTTACGGTCAGATTGTGTTAAAATAAAGAACAGATAATGTCTAATTTGAGTAACAGAGCTTCAGACAGAGCAGTGCCAACAGTTAGCGTCACACCCCCAGGGAATGGCATCAGCTGCAAAGTATAAATCGGTAAAACTTGAATGAATCGCTGTGATGCTTAGACAAAAGGGCGCCACACTGTTCGGCTCCAGTAGACGTCAATCGAGGCAGTTAAAGCGGATAATTCGGAGCCGAGTTCCACAGTTAGAATTCCAAATCCGTGTTTCATGGCAACCAAAGAGCCAATCAGGAGCGTGGTTGTTGAAAGTGCACAATACATAAGAGCATATGACGTCTTCAGGCAGTGTTCAGGGTTCTCTTTGTTCTGCTTTAACCTGTTCATGTTCGAGGGTTGGGCTGATAACGGCCCTTTTACTTTTTTCTTTTACTTTTTTCTTAATTTGTTTCTGTTTGTCTAGTTTCTGATAAACGGGAATCTCATGGACATAAAAAAATAATAATAATAATAATAAAACAAAAATAAAACATTAATAGAAATCTGCAATCCACTTATTTTCAGTCAAATCAGCCATTCGGAGAAGAATCTGGACCAATTTGTACTCCAAACCCACAAATAAAAATAACCCAAAAATTCAAAAAGAAATTGAAAAAGGAATTTTAATCAATTCTGTCTAAATCTCATGTTTAGTGATTTTTTTTTATTTATTTATTTTTTTGTCACACAACTATAGATTTATTTTATTTTTGCTGTAACTATAGCGACACTTTTTGGAATCACAGCGTCTCGAGTGAACCCTTTCTTAAGAGCCGTAAATAAAAAAAAACATAATTTTCCTCACAGCAATTTTATCTCGCGAGATATTGTCCCATCTCTAGTACTACTATTTTTTTTTATTTTTATTTATAGGTTTTCATAATAAGACAAAACTTCAAACTTTAAAACGCCACAGTACAAACAAAAAAGAAGTGAAAGAAAAAGAAAAAATATATATATGCACACGCACATACATGTTTAGTGAGATCTGCTTCAGCTTTGACATGAGAATTGTCCAGATCGAACAAATTCCCAATCCTCAGGTCATTCCCAGGGACTCCGGCTGTACCTGTTCTTATATTTACCCCCGAAAATGTAGGCGGAATTTGAAATCGGCCTTTCCTCCATGTAGAACTTATTCCCACTTATTATTTAGAGATGGTTAGAGGAGAGCGGAGGCCAAACCTACAGGGCCTCAGCTTCACAAAGAGTCCAGATGTTTGTTCCAAATGCTCCAAAGGGTTCAGAAACAGAAACAGTTTGAACCGGGATTCATTATAGTCGGGAATTTTAGGAAAAAGGACGAAACATGAAGAGAATCGCCATTAATGTTGTATGCTGTTGTAAATTTGAGTTCTATATTTATTTTTCCTCACAAAATAAAGTCAAATAAACAGAAATATTGTAAAATCAGCAGGGTCAAAATAAACCACTGTGTTTGCATCTAATTATATACATTTTTTTTAATCTTCCACGAACCAGGAAGTACCACGGAAACTAAATTGTAATGTCGTATGTTATTAGGTTCTTTTAGACGTCTAGATTCTCTCTTAGACCAAGACTTTGTTTTCATACCTGACACATTTGACTGCTCAACAGTTTTTTAATAACCAAATACATTTTCTACTTCTACTTCTACTTATAACAGTACTTCTTTTTTAAACCACTATTTGTGCAAAGTTAATATAAAAATGACCTAATCATCAAAACAGCGAATATGTCGTGTAAAAAAGCCCCCTCGTCCTGGTTTAAAGTGACGAGAGGCAAACGAAATACGGAAACGTGCCTATTGGACATTAAACCGGGACGAGGGGGCTTTTTTACTCTCACACACCTGGGATACTGTCCTGAGGAAATCGGACTGTAGATGGAGCTGTCGTCCTGCCTCCTGTTTAAATCAGCTGAGCGAACACATCACAACAACATCACGTGCAGGGCCAAAAAATGGCCCTGGACTTTTTTTTTCTTTTTTTCCCCCCAAATAGGCCCACCAACTGACGGCACTTCTTGCCATTTTGATTCTTCTTTGTTGCTTTTAGACTTAAAAGAATGTTGGCCTATGTTTGACTAATTGACAAATTACCCTATTAGCGCCCTCTGGCTGTTAGGTGTTAGACTCTACATTTTGGTCATTGAACAGGGCCGGTCGACCGAAGGAAAAAAAAAAAAAAAAGGGCCGGCCGGTCTACAGCCGTTCTGGACTTTCCCAGAACGCACAGATTGCCAATCCGTCCCTGATCACGTGACTCTGAGAAAGACCTGCTCCCTCATGATAGAAATGTTACGCAATTTACCTTTAAGTGATGATGTGGTTTTTATATAATTGTATTTTATTTATAGTAAAGTCAAATCAGAAGTAATACAGACAATTTTCTTCTGTGTCAGTCCCACTCATGTCTCCAGACCTTCTGCCTTCTGACTCCACGGATCTGTGTTCTGGAAAAGGTCAGGGGCAGAGCTGGTTGTGAGTCAGCAGATATGCCCAATACCCAGGGGCCCCGGCCTCTGCCCTGTCTGTCCACACCCGTCCACCCCCCCCGTCCCCCACCCCCGTCCCCCCCTGTCCACCCCCCCCCGTCCACACCCGTCCCCCCTGTCCACACCCGTCCCCCCGTCCACACCCGTCCCCCCTGTCCACACCTGTTCCCCCTGTCCACACCCATCCACACCCGTCCCCCCGTCCACACCCCCCCTTGTCCACACACCCCCCCTCGTCCACGCTCGACCCCCCCGTCAACACCCGTCCCCCCCCATCCACACCCCCCGTCCACACCTCTCCACACCCGCCCCCCCGTCCACACCCGTCCCCCCGTCCACCCCTGTCCACATCCGTCCCCCCTGTCCACACCCGTCCACCCCTGTCCACATCCGTCCCCCCTGTCCACACCCGTCCCCCCCGTCCACCCCTGTCCACATCCGTCCCCCACATCCACACCCCTGCTCTGTGCCCGTGTGTGGGCCCTGCAGCTCGGGGCCCCCCAGGGACCAGGCCAAGGTCAGGCCGCTGTAAACAGTTTGACCGCTCAGAGAAATGTGTCGGCTCTGTGCGTACTGGACACATCTCCACGGTAACTCGGGCTGGGTTTCATTAAGAAGTTACCGATACGATACAAACCTCGATACATAGGCCACAATACAATTTTTCGATACAGTGCACTTTCGATTCAATACGATTTGATTTGATTTATTTCAAACTGATTCGATACGGTTCTGTGTAAAACAAAAGCTAAACCCTCGGTGTGACACTAAACGTCTAATAAATCCACTAAGTTTGTGCCCAACGTCCATTGTACTCATCAAAAAAGTGAAAATGTCGACACAACTGTAGCTCTGACACAAAATAATTTAGTAAAATATACGTAAAAATACTCTTGGCGATATATCGACAGAGCAGCCTACGATATCGATACTGTATCATCACATTAAACGATACGATATATCGATATTTCAGTATTTTTTATGAGCTTCAAATCCAGTCTGGACTTTTGATTTTTTTCATTCTTGCTTATTTAAAAGCTGCACTGCGTAACATTTCTAGAGGTAGTCACCATTAACTTTTCTGGTGGAGGGTCCCTCAAATGCTTTTCTCCATGGAGATGTTATTGTTTTGTCTGGAATGTTCCTCAGTATGGTTTTAAACCTTTCTATCTTCATGGAGACCAAACCAGACCAAGTCACAGGTCAGATCTGTGGAGAGGCGACCCCGCTCACAGTCAGAATGTCTGTTTTTCTAGGTATTTTTGAGCTGTAAAACCACCTGGAATTGAATAAATGTAAAGTAGAGCTTGTTTAATGTCACACTGTGGAACATTCCAGGCAGAGCAATGACGTATCCATAGAAACAAGCAGGCGACGGACCCCCAACTATAAAGTTCCACAGTATAGCATTAAATATATCTACCACAAGTGACACAAGCGGGTTACAGCACTACGCTACATTACAGTTCAGATCTGTGGAGAGGCGTCCCTGTTCACAAGAGGAATTATGGTATTTTTAATCAATGAATAAATGCAAGATGGAAATGTTTAAAGTCATACCATGGAACATTCCAGGGAAAGCAGTAACATCTCCACGGAAACAAACAGGTAGCAGACCCTCCACCAGAAAGAGTCCACCACTTGCTCCATGTTGTTTTTTTTATTTCATTTTATTTATTTTTTTTCCCTGAAATGTTCTACAGTATGGCATTTCATTTAATTATCTCCATGGAGACAAGCAGCATTTCACCAGGCCAAGTTACAGGTCAAATCTGTGGAGAAGTGCAGCTGCCACTAATAATAATAATAATAATAATGTTTTTTACAGTAGTTTTGAGAAGTAAAAACATCTGTAAATGAATTAATACAAGAGATATTTGTTTAATACCATACTGTGGAATATGCCAAAGCAATGACAACTATTTATTTATTTATTGATTTATTTTGCACATATTTAACAATAAAAAAGCACTCTAGATAAAAAAGTAGGTGCCGGAAGAGGCAAAAAACCCAAAAGGTTAATTCAAATTGAACCTTACATCTGCGCGTTGCTAAAAAATGACATTTACACCTTAGATTAAATAAAATTGATTCAAACATGGATTAAAACACAACGAAACATCCACAACTGAACGATTATCAAACATTATCACGAAATATCAAACATTTCCTCAAACTCTTTTTAACGTTTCTGATGCCGTCACAAACCAGACGTGAAAAGTGACTTCACAATTTCCTACGTCTGGATTGAAACAAAACTGAGGCACATTTTGGAACATGAAAATTACAATTTTGACGAGTTTTGTCTCTGTGAATCTCAGCAGTGGTTTTAAAGTAAAATGTGAAATGTTTAGGGATCGTAGTTGTATAATCAAGAATTTTATAGATAAAAATACAAATTTGAATGTTCAGTTTGATGAATAAATTAGCAGACGATGTTAGTGGAATGGAATAAGTTGTAATTTGAACAAAACGTTTTTGTACCAATAATATTTTGTTCAGACTCTTTGGGAAACTGTTTGCCTAGTCGATATTACAATATGGCAGACAGACGGATAAATAATAGTCTTATAATAGCAAGAGACTTATTATTTTGTCTGGTTTCCATGGAGAAAAGCAGGCTGCGGCTCCTCCACCAGAAAAGTCGCGCTGTGCAGCTTTAAGTGTTGCTAAAAACTAATCTCATATCTGCTCTTGTGGGATTTTCGCACATAAATTACGCCAAAAAACAGTCCAGTCCAGGCCAGGAACAGGACCAAGTTTTGTTGAGCCAAACCCTCGAGTTACACATTTGAATAAAACATTGGCCCACACACACAGAGGGTGAGGCCGGCGTTCCGATGACACCAACGAGCTTTTTAAAACATTATATTTAATTGTGTAACAGCACTGACAATAATGAAACAATAGTGTAATAGTGTTGACAGTTATGAAGCCGTGTCATGAAGGTTCTGACTGTAGTGGACCACTGAAGTTGAAGTAGGACACATACAGTTATGAACCAATGGCCACGTTTACATTATGTTTTTTTATTCCGAATGAAATAGTTCGGAATTAAACTATTCTCCTTCGAGTTTACATGGAAATAATAATTCTGAATTGAGGTTTACATGGAAAACACGTTAAATCGTCTTTATTTAATTCCGCTCAACATCTGGGAGTGGGGAAGCGAGCGCCGAACGACCGGAATTATTTTTAAGTGAAATAAACATTTACATGATCGAGGAATAAATTAATTTGGCTTTAAAATCGGAATAAACCACCCAGTTAATTTGAAATTTTAAAAAAGTTTAATTCCGAATAATCTTTTTTCATTAGGAATTAAGTGTTTGCATGGTCTTTTTAAAGCAGAATTAATTTTTATTCAGAATTAACTTACTTTTAATTGGAATTAAAGCTCTCATGTAAACGTGGCAAATAGTGTAACAGCACTGACAGTTATAGACCAGTGGCGTCACGAAGGCTGATTCCCTAACACTCAGGCTTCACAGCAAAAAGGTTCCAGGTTTTGGTCACCTGGGCCTGGGACAATAACGCGTACCTTAATCTATTGTGTAACAGCATTGACCAATATGGACTGATAATGTAAAAGTAAAAATAAGTAAAAAATGTAAAAGTAAAAGTAGACTAATTGCGTAACAAAGCTGACAGTGGAGGACCAGTGGAGTAACAGAGCTGCCAGTGGAGGACCAGTGGAGTAACAGAGCTGCCAGTGGAGGACCAATGGAGTGACAGAGCTGACAGTGGTGGACCAATGGAGTAATAGAGCTGACAGTGGAGGACCAATGGAGTAACAGAGCTGACAGTGGTGGACCAATGGAGTGACAGAGCTGACAGTGGTGGACCAATGGAATAACAGAGCTGACATCTAGGGGCCAATGGAGTAACAGAGCTGACAGTTATAGACAGTAAATGTACTTGTACTTGCATCACACTGTAATATTAACTGAAACATGGAATAAAACATACAATAACGATAAAGCATACAAAACATACAATAAAACAAAAAAAAAATCAAAGTTTTTAAAAGTTCTGCCCTGAATTTGTGTGTATTTTGTGGCCCTCTTGCCCCGGTCAGCAGGGGGCACTCTCTCATTTGGAGCGCTCATTCACCCTCTGTATCTGAGGACCGCGGCCTTCACTGATTGGACGGATTTGTGGAAGAATACGGCCATTATGTGTGAACACGGGGAACAAAAGTGCAAATCAGGCTGACAGCACGACTCGTATTCACCAGAACAAACCCGAGCTCAGGCTTTTCCTCCCGTCAAACCAACAGTGTTTTAAAAGGTCAAACTGAAGCTGAAAATCAAAAGAGTCCTGCTAAGTGATGTCATAGAGTTTCTAGAGCGAGAAAAAACATTGGTAGAACTTTTTACTTATATTGATCCTTTAAAATGTTGAAATTTCACAGAATATTAGACGACTGTTGTGTTATTGTTTGCAAAATTGTAATGAAATTTTACTTTTTTATTTTGTAAAACCATAGACATGTAGATTGATGTATAGACTGCTCCATCTGACCCTCCCCTCTGCATCATTGTCTTCTCTGACCCTCTTCTGCTCCTCTGACCCTCTCCTCTGACCCTCTCCTCTGACCTTCTCCTCCTCTGACCCTCTCTTCCTCTGACCCTCTCTTCCTCTGACCCTCTCTTCTAACCTTCTCCTCTGACCCTCTCCTCTGCTGTGTAAGAGAGTCAGGAGTAAATTTAATTTATAATCTTTAATTTTTCAAAATCTCAGTTATTAAAAACACAAATTAGTCCAATTAATTTACTACTATGTATATTAGATTACCACACTCCTCTGTACCCCTGATCCTCCCCTGCACCATGTCCGTCCTCTGTACCCCGATCCTCCTCTGTACCACTGTCCCTCCTCTGCACCACTGTTCCTCCTCTGTACCACTGTTCCTCCTCTGTACCACTGTTCCTCCTCTGCACCATGTCCCTCTTCTGTACCACTGTTCCTCCTCTGTACCACTCTCCTCCTCTGTACCACTGTTCCTCCTCTGCACCATGTCCCTCCTCTGTACCACTGTCCTCCTCTGTACCACTGTTCCTCCTCTGCACCACTGTTCCTCCTCTGTACCACTGTTCCTCCTCTGTTCCACTGTCCTCCTCTGTACCACTGTTCCTCCTCTGTTCCACTGTCCTCCTCTGTACCACTGTCCTCCTCTGCACCACTGTTCCTCCTCTGTACCACTGTTCCTCCTCTGCACCATGTCCCTCTTCTGTACCACTCTCCTCCTCTGTACCACTCTCCTCCTCTGTACCACTCTCCTCCTCTGTACCACTGTTCCTCCTCTGCACCATGTCCCTCCTCTGTACCACTGTCCTCCTCTGTACCACTGTTCCTCCTCTGCACCATGTCCCTCTTCTGTACCACTGTTCCTCCTCTGTACCACTCTCCTCCTCTGTACCACTGTCCCTCCTCTGTACCACTGTCCTCCTCTGTACCACTCTCCTCCTCTGTACCACTGTCCTCCTCTGCACCATGTTCCTCCTCTGTACCACTGTTCCTCCTCTGTACCACTCTCCTCCTCTGTACCACTGTCCTCCTCTGCACCACTGTTCCTCCTCTGTACCACTGTTCCTCCTCTGCACCATGTCCCTCTTCTGTACCACTGTTCCTCCTCTGTACCACTCTCCTCCTCTGTACCACTCTCCTCCTCTGTACCACTCTCCTCCTCTGTACCACTGTCCTCCTCTGCACCATGTCCCTCCTCTCACAGAACAGTGCGTATTACGTGTACATTTATAATTACAAACTTGCTTGAGAATGTGACCTCTTGGTACCGGAGCGAAGTGCCTGAGGAGAGGAGGAAATTGGAGTGATTATAGAGGCCAGGCTCAGAAGGGGGGGCTGGTCGGATGTGCAGATGCACCACTGGTTTTAAATTAAATATGTTGGACGGGTCTAATATTGGAACAGTCATTAAAATCATCCAAACAGCTTTGAAACATCTTATAATGTTGTTCCTTTGTGAAAAACAAACATACCTAGAGTATTTCGTTTTATTCGTGCTTCTTTCATTCATCTGTTCATTCAAACTCATCTTTTCTGAGCTGGAAAAATGCTCTGTTTGCATTTTGTCCAGATTGTTGCCTCGTGGATTAAACTCCAGACTTCTCTTGTGCGGTTTTGAAGTCCATAAACCATCACCAGACGGGTTTTTCTGTCGAACTGTGCTCACACTGACCACATGGCTCTGTTAGCTCGGCATTCACAGGGGAGAAGATCTTTGTACACTCTGAATGTTCGTTCTCTTTGCTGACAGTAGAGGGCGCTCCAGTTCAGACGTTTGAAAACAGAAGTGTGATTTAGAAAATGTATTTAAGTTAGTGAGTTGTGAAAGTTCTGAAACACTGATCCCAAGATGACCAGAAGCAAGTTTTAAAGAGAATCAAAGCCACCAGAATGCATCGTATGTGTTCTTTCAAAAATAACATAAACTTGGATTTTAAAATAATATAAACTTGACTTATTTTGTCCCAGATACAAACCTGTTCAGATCAAATATGGCGTTTACTGATGACAATTGTAATGCTGATTTATTTGTACACCTGTTGGACTTTTTGGACCTCTCTAAAACTGAAATAGTGCAGCCTACAAACAGTTCCTTTAAGTTCCAAGTCAAATTTACCAGTCAGATCTCATTGTTGTGGTTCACTATAGTTTAGTCCTGGTTTAGTCCCAATTTAGTCCTGGTTTAGTCCTGGTTTAGACCCACTTATGTCCTGGTTTAGCCCTGGTTTAGTCCCGGTTTCGTCTTGGTTTAGTCCCAGTTTTGTCCCGGTTTAGTCCTGGCTTAGTCCTTGTTTAGTTTTTGTTTTAGTCCTTTTTTAGTCCAGGTTTAGTCCCAGTTTAACTCTGCTTTAGTCCTGATCTAGTCCTGGTTTAGTCCTTGTTTTGTCCTTTTTTAGTCCCAATTTAGTCCTTCTTTAGTCCTGAGCTAGTCCTGGTTTAGTCCTGGTTTAGTCCTGGTTTAGTCCTTGTTTTGTCCTTGTTTAGTCCCTGTTTAGTCCTTGTTTAGTCCTGGTTTAGCCCCACTTTAGTCCCGGCTTAGTCCTGGTTTAGTCCTGGTTTAATCCTGGTTTAGTCCCGGTTTAATCCCGGTTAAATCCTGGTTTAGTCCTGGTTTAGTCCTGGTTAAGTCCTGGTTTAGTCCTGGTTTAGCCCCACTTTAGTCCTGGTTTAGTCCTGGTTTGGTCCCGATTAAATCCCGGTTAAATCCTGGTTTAGTCCTTGTTTAGTCCTGGTTTAGTCCTGGTTTAGTCCTTGTTTTGTCCTTGTTTAGTCCCTGTTTAGTCCTTGTTTAGTCCTGGTTTAGCCCCACTTTAGTCCCGGCTTAGTCCTGGTTTAGTCCCGGTTTAATCCCGGTTAAATCCTGGTTTAGTCCTGGTTTAGTCCTGGTTAAGTCCTGGTTTAGTCCTGGTTTAGTCCTGGTTTAGCCCCACTTTAGTCCTGGTTTAGTCCTGGTTTGGTCCCGGTTTAATCCCGGTTAAATCCTGGTTTAGTCCTTGTTTAGTCCTGGTTTAGTCCTGGTTTAGTCCCGGTTTAGTCCCGGTTAAATCCTGGTTTAGTCCCAATTTAGTCCTTCTTTAGTCCTGATTTAGTCCTGGTTAAGTCCTGGTTTAGTCCTGGTTAAGTCCTGGTTTAGTCCTGGTTAAGTCCTGGTTTAGTCCTGGCTTAGTCCTGGTTTAGTCCTGATTTAGTCCTGGTTTCCATTTCTTTACACCAGCATCAAACACAGTCCTCTTCTTTACACAGTCTATGGTCCAGACACACAGATTCTAAGTGAGTGTGACGTCACCCACAGCGTTCAGCTCCAGTCAAATGAAGCTCACCGAAGCTAGTAGTTATAGGAGCGAATTTGGAGCCAAGTTTCATATTAGGAATAGGAACTGATTTACCCAAAAATTACAAATAAAAATCCCCAGGATCATGTAGAGCGGGTTAATACAAACATTTTAAATCCAAAATTACGAGGCCACAGCAGCAGGTACAGAGAGAGGGGGACAGTTTTTCAATAGAAAGTGAATTGGAATGGAGGTTGATGGAGCCCGAAGCGTACCCATGCTCACTTCCTGTCTGTAACATGGTGGTTAGCGGGTTAGCGATGTACATACAGTCTATGACCTCTACTCTGCAGCACTGAGGCTACCTGTATTAGCCCTTAAATAGCCACACCTGGGCATACCTGAGCACACCTAGACACACCTGAGCATACTTGAAACACCTGAGCACACCTGGGCATACCTGAGCACACCTGGACACACCTGGGCACACCTAAAACACCTGGACACACCTGAGCATACCTGAAACAACTGAGCACACCTGGGCATACCTGGGCACACCTAAAACACCTGGACACATCTGAGCATACCTGAAACAACTGAGCACACCTGGGCATACCTGAGCACACCTGGGCACACCTAAAACACCTGGACATACCTGGGCACACCTGGACATACCTGAAACACTTGGACACACCTGGACATACCTGAGCACACCTGAAACACCTGGACACACCTGGAACACCTGGGCATACCTGAGCACACCTGGGCATACCTGGAACACCTGAGCACACCTGGGCACACCTAGACATACTTGGGCACACCTGAAACACCTGGACACACCTGGGTATACCTGAGCACACCTGGGCATACCTGGAACACCTGGGCACACCTAGACACACCTGGAACACCTGGGCATACCTGGAACACCTGGGCATACCTGGGCACACCTGGGCACACCTGGGCATACCTGGAACACCTGGGCATACCTGGGCACACCTAGACATACTTGGGCACACCTGAAACACCTGGACACACCTGGGTATACCTGAGCACACCTGGGCATACCTGGAACACCTGGGCACACCTAGACACACCTGGGCATACCTGGAACACCTGGGCATACCTGGAACACCTGGGCATACCTGGGCATACCTGGATACACCCACACAGACCACACAGGAGCTACAGTGCCACACACTGGCCGGAGATGCAAACTGGCTCAAAATTGCTCTTACAGTGTTTATAAATGAACTGTTGAACTTCTAGAATGTTCTTCTCAGGTCCAGTCCTACAAAACTGATACGAATAAATACATTTGTACCATAGATTTGTATTCGACCACAGATTTGAACCTCCAAAGTGAAAGAGTTCCGTGGTGCATCTTTAAATACGAGCTCAGGCTCCGTCAGGACTCCTCCTCAGACCTAAAGAAGGAAACAGAGTGTGGATTCTTTGGCTGTGAGGAGGAGGTCTGGATCTGAGACACTCCAACACCGCCAGCTCCAACCCACAGACCTGCTGCTACGGATACTGCTGAGGAGGGGGGAGGAGGGGGGAGGAAGAAGAGAGAGAGAGAGGGAGGAAGAGAGAAGAGAAAGAGGGGGAGAGAGAGGGAGGGAGGAGAGAGAGAGGGAGAAAGAGAGATGGAGGAGAGAGAGAGGGAGGGAGAGAGAGAGGGAGAGAGAAGAGAAAGAGAGAGGGAGGAGAGAGAGAGGGAGGAAAAGAGAGATGGAGGAAAGAGAGAGGGAGGAAGAGAGAGAGGGAGGGAGAAGAGAGAGAGAGGGAGAAAGAGAGATGGAGGAGAGAGAGAGGGAGGGAGAGAGAGATGGAGGAGAGAAAAAGGGAGGGAGAGAGAGGGAGAGAGAAGAGAAAGAGAGAGGGAGGAGAGAGAGAGGGAGGAAAAGAGAGATGGAGGAAAGAGAGAGGGAGGAAGAGAGAGAGGGAGGGAGAAGAGAGAGAGAGGGAGAAAGAGAGATGGAGGAGAGAGAGAGGGAGGGAGAGAGAGATGGAGGAGAGAAAAAGGGAGGGAGAGAGAGAGGGAGAGAGAAGAGAAAGAGAGAGGGAGGAGAGAGAGAGGGAGGAAAAGAGAGATGGAGGAAAGAGAGAGGGAGGAAGAGAGAGAGGGAGGGAGAAGAGAGAGAGAGGGAGAAAGAGAGATGGAGGAGAGAGAGAGGGAGGGAGGGAAAGAGGGAGGGAGAGAGAAGAGAAAGAGAGAGGGAGGAGAGAGAGTGTGAGGAAAAGAGAGATGGAGGAAAGAGAGAGGGAGGAAGAGAGAGAGGGAGGGAGGAGAGAGAGAGGAAGAAGGAGATGGAGGAGAGAGAGGGAAGGAGATAGAGGGAGAGAGAGAGGGAGGGAGGGAGGGAGAAGAGAGAGAGGGAGAAAGAGAGAGATGGAGGAGAGAGAGGAAGGAAGAGAGGGAGGGAGAAGAGAGAGAGAGGCTTTGAGGGAGGAGGAGGAGGGAGGGGAAAGAGTGGGGCGAGGGAAGTGAGGGAGGGAGAGGAGGGGAAAAGAGGAGGAGAGAGCGAGGGAGGAGAGCACAGATCAGATCACCTGTTTTAGTTCCAACTAAATCAAATTTTCGTGGTCAGATTGTGTTAAAATAAAGCTCAGATTAAAGACTGACTTGAGTAACAGAGCTTCAGACTGAGCAGTGCCTCCGGTTAGCTTCACTTTGAATCAAGCAGTTAGAGGCTGATGGTTTGTATGCTAACCACTCTGCCACTGATATTAGCCTGAGTGAATATGTCCAACTGTGTGTGTGTGTGTATGTGTGTGTGTGTGTGTGTGTGTTGAACGATCCAATTATTCATCTGTGGAAAGAGTCCCATTTCCACACGTCTCCCTCGCTCTCTCGCTCAGATTCACTCACAGAAATAAAAGACTCGGCGGTGTTGCCGTGTGCGTTGCCGTGTGCGTTGCCGTGTGCGTTGCCGTGGCAGCAGAGGAAAGTAAATAACTCATTTATGGAAAAACAGAGGAACATTAAAGTGACGGATGTATTTTGGAGCCCGCTGTGTTCATTAGAGCGAAAGGGCAGATCTGTTATCTCAAAGTTTGGACTCAAATCCAACATGAGTCAGGTCCAGAGGTCCAGACCAGGTCCAGACCAGGTTCAGACCAGGTCCAGCCTCAGGGCGTTTCACACCTGTTAAAGCTGCACTGTGGAACTTTCCTGGTTTCCTGGTTCACTGCTCGCCTCAATGGACTGGAAAATGGTAAAGGGTCATATTTTTATACTGCGTTTTTCCACCTTTAAGGCCCTCGAAGCACTTTACTTCAACTCATTTTCATACACCAGTGTACGCACATACTGGGGGCGAGGTGGGTTAAGTGTCTTGCCTAAGGACACAACAACAACATTCATCTGTGGGAGCTGGAATCACACCGCCGATTGACCAATGTTTTTTTAGAAGAAGATTCAAACCACCAACTTCAGATCTGTGGAGAAACGCTCTACCCACTGACCTACTGCCGCCTGGAATCTTATTATTTGCCTGGAATATTCCACAGTATGGCATTAAGCTTATCTATCTCCATGGAGACAAACATGTGACACAACCAAACCAAGTTACAAGCCAAATCTGTGCAGGTTTTTTCCAAGTTTTTCAAAGTATTTTGGAGAAATAAAATCGCCTGTAAATGAATAAATGCGAGATGGATTTTTGAAGTTTAATGCCATACCGTGGAACATTCCAAAGCAAAACTATGCCATTTCTATAAAGCCAAGCACCTGAAAGTTACACAGTGCACCTTTAAGACGAAGGAAGCTTCTGTCCGTCGTCTGTACGGTTCTGTCGTATTCTGGTCCATTTCTGCAGAACATGAGGAGTCTTAGAACTGGAGCAGTACCGGAGCTGACCACTGGGGGCAGTAGTGAACACAACTCCACAATAGAAGAAAAAATAATTTAAAAAATGACTTGAACCAGCTGCAAAACAAACTAAAACCTTCTCTCTCCTCGTTTTCTTGACTCTTTTCCAACAGACGCGATCTAAAACCTGCTGCGGGCGCCTCTTTGTTTGTTTATTTGTTGCTCTATTTTGTCCATTTTGGTCAATTCTCAAACAGACTCATAGCGCGCTTTATTTTGTTAAACCACCACCTCTGGTGGTGGTTTAACAAAACACAGATTTGACATTAGACACGTTTGGAAGTGTAAATACAGAAACGGTTTCTACGCCTGGACTCTCAGAAATGAGCCTTTAGCCTGGTTCACTGGTTCAATTTGGGACTAAAGTTAAGGTTGAACCATTTTTGGAGTTTTAATAATAATAATAATAAGAAGAAGAAGAAAAAGAAGAAGAAGAAAAAGAGGAAGAAGAAGAACACTTGTATATCGCTTTTCATGCCGCTCAAAGACGTCGCACATAGATCCAGACAGACACAAACACAAATGAAAGAAACAGATAAACACGAGATGCAGTTTTTTAAAGGCAGTTTTGAACAAGTGAGTTTTTGTGTTGAGTGATTGTGGATGAGTTTCTGAAGTGTTTGGGCAGAGAGTTCCAGAAGGTGGAGGCAGCTGCAGAGAAGGCCTTGTCCCCCCAGGTCTGATGTTTAGTTTTCCTTCGGTGCGGATCGGGACCTCACCACGTTTCAGCTCAAACAAACTGAACTAAAAGAAAACAGAGTCTGACCCTTTCCCCAAACTGTGAAGGAAACAGTGAAGAAGAATCCACAATCTCCCATCGGCCAGAGGAAAGTCCTGACCCGATTTATCAGTGAAAGAAGTCTGAAAACGGCCTCCGCTTTAGTTTTTGAATGAAAAAAAATGTTAATCAATTGATAAAGCGATGAATACGCCATTGCTTTGCCTGGAATGTTCCACAGTGTGACATTAAACAGCTCTACTTTACATTTATTCAATTACAGGTGGTTTTAAAGCTCAAAAATACCTAGAAAAACAGACATTCTGACTGTGAGCGGGGTCGCCTCTCCACAGATCTGACCTGGAACTTGGTCTGGTTTGGTCTCCATGAAGATAGAAAGGTTTAATGCCATTTGACGGACCCTCCACCAGAAAAGTTACACAATGCACCTTTAAAGAATCCTCACAAACTTCAGTCCCTCGGCCGTTTGACTCGTCCGAGTCCGAGTCCTGCTCCACACGTCGCACATTCCAAACATTCACCACTGTCTGCAGGAGAACAGTGTGTGTGTGTGTGTGTGTGTGTGTGTGTGTGTGTGTGTACGTGTATATGTGTGTGTGATGGAGCCTGTATCTCCAGGCCCGGTTGCCGTGGAGACTGCTGCTCACATCAGGACCAGCCCGGGGGGAGGAGGGGTCAGACCTCCAGAGACCTGAGGTCCAGACCGAGGCTCCGGTCGTCACTCTGAGCCCTCAGGTTCTCCGGTCACATCTGAAGTGAACCAAACGTGAACCAAAAGTTCAATACGACTTTATTTGTACAGCACGTTTTAACACAAAGTCTCCTGCGCAGAGTAGGCACAAATAACCCTAACACATTAAATTAAAATAAATTATATAATAAATAAATAAGCAAGTCAATAAAAAAGATTTAAAAAAATACTAAAATTAGCAAATGGAAAAATAGCAAATAAAATCAATAAACGACAGTTAAGAAAACAACACAATTGTCTTGCCGTGTTAAAAGTCAGTGAGGAAAAGTTTGTCTTTAAACGAGACTTAAAAGAATCGACTGAAGTCGAGACAAGTCAAGTCATTTTATTTACAAAATGCTTTTGAGGCGGGACAGTGGGATGGACAGTGGGTGGAGAGAGTTTGACCTGAGAGACCGAGGGGCCGTGTGTGGGGTAAAAGATCAGTGATGTTCTGTGGAGCCAGTGAGTTCAGTGATTTAAAAACAAATAATACAATTTTATAATTATATTATATTATATAATCAATTCTGTATTTAACAGGTAGGGGCGAGAGGGGGGAGAGGCGACCACAGAAAAGGCCCGGTCACCCCAGGGTCACCCCAGGGTCGCCCCAGGGTCACCTCAGCTTTTGAGTCTCGTTTTTGGGACGATAAGTTGGAGCCTCAGACCTCAGAGTGGGTGAAGGAGTGTAGGAACAGTGAGGTCTGAGATGTTCACTGGGGCCAGTCCATGAAGAGCTTTAAAAACAAACAATAAAATGTTAAAATCAACTCTAAAATGAACGAGGAGCCAGTGCAGTGAGGAGAAAATAGGTGCCGGTTAAAAGACGCGCTGCAGAGTTTTGGACTCACTGTAAGCGTGGCAGGTTTGCTTGGCTCATACCAGTGCACAGGGCGTTAAGACGTGTGGAGTTAAAAGCAGATCACCTGCTCCAAATCACTAAAAGACAAAACCGATCTGGATTTAACCAGAGTTGTACTGAGGAACAATTTCACTTTTGTTCCAGCTCCAGAACAACACAGGAGATTTTCTTTGTTATAACATTGTTTCCTGATCAAAACAGACCTGGAGTTGTATTTTCTTCGTTCATTGTTGTTTCAGCGATCGTCTGACCAGCTCCTCTGACTGTGAGTCTCAGAAATCCGTCTCTTTTCCTCAGAGAGTTACACAATAAACCAGAGTCAGATGGAGTTTTTCTGTCATTCTTTCTGTTCTGTTGTGATCATTAGTTTCACTGCAGCTGTCGCGTCAATCAAACAGCTATAGGAAGGTTAAGAAACACTTTAGGGACTTGTGACATCAACCCAGACACAAAACCAAACATAAAAACTCCAGAATTCCCTCCCTGAGCTGCAGAGGCTGCACTAGCACTGACTCTAGGGTTTAGGGAGTGACCGTTCAGATCAGAGAGATTTTAGGTTTAAACACACTGGATTTCAGCTTTGAAGCAGCAACCCACATGAGAGTGTCATGTGAGGCTCATTCTGTGTTCTGATTGGATGATGATCTTGAACTTAAATAACTTGTCCATTATGTCCATTCTTTTATAATTAACAATAAATCTGCATTACAGTTGTTCTCAGTAAAATCTGTATTTGATTTGAACATGTTTAGCTCGTATCTGGGACAAAGTTAGGATCTGTTTATAAAATGTAACTCAATACAGTATGTCCTTTAAAACCAATTAAAAATACCCAAACATTGACATTCATTAGCTTTGTTAGACTTCTTTATTTTGAGCTGAGATGACGGGGCATGTACTTTAAAAGCTCTCGTACAACCCGGGCACCTGAGCTCTCGTACAGTCCGGGCAGTTGAACTGTAATGCTGATTTTTTCTTAACTACAAAAACACTGGGCCTCATTCATACAACGTTCTTCCAAGAACTGTGTACTTAAGGGCTTCTTATGAACATTTTTGACTTTCACAAAATGTTTTCTTAATTGAAAATGTTTTTCTAGAAGAACAAATCCTACGAACAGTCAGGAGCACTCGTAAGAACAAAAATGTTACAGTTTTAGAATATTATTACTCTGATAATGCAACTAAAAATTATAATTCCTCCATGATTGTAAGTTATATATTTTCTTAAATTATTTCCTTTAAACATATGACTGTGTGATCCAATAACATTTATGAGGAGTTTTCTAGAGCCTGTGTCTATTGGGTCTAACAGACTTTATACACATGCGCTCGCGGAAAGTGCAATAAATACGGTAAAAGCGCCTGCTTATTTCAATAAGTTTATGACTTAAATCTTCCCTCCCTGAGTGTGTTCATGTGAGTTTGAACATTTGAAATAAGCCGTAGTCTGTAGACGCTCCACCTGACCTCCTTGGTCCACCTGACCTCCCCAGTCCACCTGACCACCTCGGTCACCCTGACCTCCTCGGTCACCCTGACCTCCTCGGTCACCCTGACCTCCTCAGTCACTCTCTCCCTCACACTTTCACACGTCATAAAACCAAACCCATACTGGCCAAAAATGGAAGTTCAGAGGGCGTTTCTAACCAAATACATATTAATATTTTTATGTATATGAAATGTAAATGAGCTTGGAGGTGTGGAGGTGTCTGGGTTTTGGTGAAGTTGGCGCAACTGTCATTTAAGAAGGAATTTGCGATGTTAAGAACGTTTTGTGAATCTGGCGCAGAGTTCTCTCAGCTTCTTCTTAACGTGGAAGTTATGAACATTTTTTAAGAAAAGATTCACAACATCTCCATGGAGAAAAGCATTTGACAGACCCTCTACTAGAAAAGTTACAAAATGCACCTTTAAATTGCTCTGTCAGAGTTTAAAATAGACTCACGTGTCGCGTGTGGTGGTCTCTAGTTCGTGTGAGTCATCTTTTCTCTACACCGTACATATCTGACACTCACAGCTCCATAGGGACGTGTGAATGGAAGAGTCTGCTGCTCGTGTGGACCTGTCTCATCTTCCACCTTTTCCAAACCACATTAACACAGAAACAAAACTGCTTTCTGTTTATTCAGTGTACGGCCCATAGCCTGTACAGAACTGGACATAGATAACCTGTTAGTCGCTGTGTGGCTCCATCGACTCCATTTTCACTGTAAATTAAAAAAATGCCGGCCCTTTCTCTCCGTAACTGCAGCTCTACGGCTCCTCGTTCTGATCTTAAAATGTCTGAACCGGCTCTACATGATCCTGGAGTTTTTATTTCACGTTTTGTTTGTCATAAATCAAGATATAAACATTAATAACAAACTAATCCGGCGTCTTCTTTCCACGACGTTGGCGCAGCTCGTGTTAGCTACAAGTTTGATTGACAGCGTTGTTGCTAAGCGCCCACTCCCCGCTAAACCGGCCTCACTTCTGATTGGCCGTTATAGCCGCTAGCCTCCATGAGCTTCATTTTTTTGTTTTTTCTCACTTTTATTACAGGTGATAGTAGTACAAACGTATAGTGCAACATACAGTAAGTGTACAAAGTGACATACAGTTATTGTTATATATGAAAATAGAGAAAAGAAAGAAAAGAAAGTGGGAAAAACGAAGAGGACGGACAGAGGGAAAGGATCTACCGTCTTCTTTCACTGGGGGTTTTACTGATCATTCATCAGTGGGTCACACGGCTCATGTGACGACATTTAATGCACTGCAGATCTCCTTTTCCTTTTTATTTTCTGACTCTTTAACTGAAAGAATGTGCTGTTTTAAATTATTGTCAAAAGCAGCAAAGCGGCTTCTTTCCTTTAAATTTACTACAGCGAATGTGGAATTTAGACATCAGGATCAAAAGATTTTTGCATTATATACATTATTTTCATTAAAAACAAACCGTACATTCTTCCAGGAGAATAGACCTTTTTCACAACGGCCGGAAGTCCCGGGCTGTAGTTTTGTGGAACTTCTGTTTTACGGTTTTCTGTGGCTAAATGTGTGTGTAAATGTGTGTGTAAATGTGTGTGTATATGTCTGGCGTTTTCTCCAGCAGCTTCATAAATCTGCCCCATCACCAAATCTTCAACAAGGTCCACAAAGGATAAACATTCTTCATGAAGAATTTATCCACAACGATCAAGGGAAGAAAGACGAAAGCTTAAAGGAGAACGACGACGAGCGTTAGAGAAATACTGAGAAAAACTAATGTTATGGTCATGAATAAAACAGAAGGAACTTGTTCACTCAGATTCTAGAAATCAAATTAAAAATAGATTTCATGATGTCGATATTTGCAGAGACAGATTTGTGCAGTTTGAATGCGAGACATCTCTAGCAAACTATACACTATAAAGTCTTTAAGCTTTCGTCTTTCTTCCCTTGATCGTTGTGGATAAATTCTTCATGAAGAATGTTTATCCTTTGTGGACCTTGTTGGTTGAAGATTTGGTGATGGGGCAGATTTATGAAGCTGGTGGAGAAAACACCAGACATTTTGCCACAGAAAACCATTAACCGGAAGTTCCACAAACCTACAGCGCGGTGCTGAAGGTCCTCCTCAGAGCAGAGAAGAAGTTGGACCAGACTGACCTCGGGCAGGTTTGAAATGCCTTGAGCTCAATGTTGAGATATTTTACAACATTTGCTTCAAACTTTGCATTGTTGGGGGCCCATGCTGCGTGTAGGAGATTGGCAGGTGAACCATATTCTATTGCTAGATGTCTGGCAGCTGCTTTGCCGATTTTGGCGAGTTTCTTTTCACTGATGAAGGTATCTGGCCCCACGATCAGCTGGTCCTTGATGCTGTCGTCCAGTCTGTTGGAGATGACGTGGCAGGTACCTCGGCTGTACACTTTGTTTTTTTGAAGTATTTTCTTGACCACAGTGCGAATCAGGCTGCAGGACACAGTGGGCCCAAACTGAAGCACAGGTGAACTTCTACTTTCAGCTGAAAATGCCTCATTTGTCTCTGGTTGTCCAGCTGACTCTCCTTCACTGATGGTGCTTAGTTCAGTGGGAGAGGTGATAGGTTCAACTTTGGCCAGTTCAATGACTGGCCAAAGTGAATACTGTTTTAGTCTTTTTAGTCTGAGCTTTTGGCTGACTGGCCGGTCGCTCATTTTGGATTTCATCTTCTGACCTCTCCACCACTGTATCCTCTGGTACCACTGGTGTCTCAACCTCGGTAACATCAGGTCCCTCTGGAGTCTCAACCTCGATAACATCAGGTCCCACTGGACTCTCCACCTCGGTAACATCAGGCCCCTCTGAAGTCTCCACCTTGGTATCACTAGGTCGCACTGGAGTCTCCACCTCGGTATCATCCGGCCCCTCTGGAGTCTCCACCTCCGTATCACTAGGTCCCACTGGAGTCTCCACCTCCGTATCATCAGGTCCCACTGGTTTCTCAAGTGCAGGTTCCTGGATAACTGGATCCACAGGATCTTGTAACAATGGGCACACTGGTGCAGACACTGGTGGGGCTGGTTGATCTTCTGACTCCTTTAGTCTCTCCAAAACTCTCATCGCAGTCAACATTGGCAAGAGTTCTTGTGGTATGTGGTCAGTGATGAAGTGTTCCACCTCAGTAACCTCTGGTACCTGTGGTTTCTCCATTTCAGCATCACAGACCTTTATTTCAGGTTTGCCTTGCATTTCAGGTGCAGGTTCCTGTATAATTGGATCCACAGGATCTTGTGGCAGTGGGCACACTGATGCAGACTCTGATGGGGTTGGGTTTTCTTCTGATTCCTTCAGTTTCTCCAAAACTCCCATCGCAGCCAACATTGGTAGTACATCCTGTGGTATGCACTCGATAATGGAGTATTTTGCCCTTTTTTTCACTGTGGACATGTCAGATGTGCACGTAACCTGAGGAACATCTTTATGCACAGCAGAAGTGACAGTCTGTGAAACTTCCTGTGCATTTTCAGTAACGCCCTCTGCTGGCAGAATCTGTAAGTCCACTGAGGAGCACTGAACTTGAGTCGTGGGTACGTCATTTCCTTCCTGGGTGAGTGAAGGTGGATCTTCGTTTACAGAAGCGACATTCAGAACCTGAGGTTCATCTGTTTTAAAACTGTACCCAAACCCATTGAGGATGAGGGCCGCCGCATTCTTTTTGGCATCTTTTGCTGTGAAGCCTCTGGCAGTCACAGTATTGCCTCCAAAGGTTACCTGCACATGGTAAATGCATTTCTCCGTGCTTCTGTCCACGTCCACCACAGTGTACACAGGAGGTCTGGCTCGCTTCACAAACACCAGATCATTAAGGAAACTCACAGGGTTTCTGTCCTCTTTAAAAACTGGTGCTTTTTGGCTGACAGCCTGACCTTTCTTTTTCCTCTGGTGTTTTGGGACTTTCTCTGGGAGAGGCAGGCGCCGCAGCTCAGGCAGCACCTGCTCAGCTGCCTTTCGTTTGGCTGTAGGAACCGAATGTCCATCACCTGTCCCAGTGAAATGTCCCACAGTCACTTTAAAAGAGAAAGTGGCCTTGTGAACAGGGCCTTCTCTTTTCAGCTCTGTAAACTCAACTGGCAACCCAAGCTTTTTCCCAAGTTCAAACACTTCAGAAACGACATTCTTGTAGTTGACATCCAGCTGGTTCAGAGCTGTGCTGTTTTGTGGCGTGTCCATTTTGGCTTGTCGTCTGTTAATGGACAGTTAATGTGTTTGTTTGCTGTGAAAGATTTGCTTTCTCATTTGCTGCCTTTGCTCAGTGAAATGTGTCTTGTCTCTTCAGAAGCAAGTCAACGAATGACCAACCAATTAAGAATGTGTCAGTAACCAGGAGTAACACACAAACCTTGGACTGGGGGAAAAAATACCAGGACTAAACCAGGACTAAACCAAGTCTAAAGCTCTATACCAACCTCACTAAAAACTAAAAAGCCTTGCTCAATGACACAGTGACAGTATTAATTGGTTGAAACTCCACAGTAAAGATCTTCCTCAGCATTAAACAAATATATCGTACATTTAGTACATTACAGACATTTTTATTGCTCAAAAATACCTTGTGATAGAAAGCTAAAATAAAGCTAAAATAAACAAAAACAAAAAACAAATAAGTAATATTTAATTTTTGAATCAAACTGCATAAAAAACGGTTTCCTATTCCGATTTGCAGGAGAAACTGTCAAATATCATAAAAATGTTCAGACATCAGTGATTTTTATGAATAAAATGCTCTGAAACTCCTGTGTGAAGAATTATTAAAGGTCCAGAAATCAGAATTACCAAATGCTGATAGTTTAGGATCAGAACACCGCTCTGCTTTATCATGGAACTTCTTTACTTTACTATAAAACAAAAACTTTTGACCTCCAGAGCTGCTCATACAACAGCCTCCTGTTTAAAGCAGGTTATTGATCTGTTATTCATCTGTTATTCATCTGTTATTCATCTGTTCATCTGTTGATTCTGGGTCCCCAAGAAGCAAAGATTTGTGTAATGTGATTTCTGTCCCTGTAATGTAAAGATCTGCGCACACACAACACACACACACACACACACACACAAGACCATCACAAATGTAAAATGTCAGCTGTCAGAGCAGCTCCTGTTTAATTCGTCTGTTTGGAGCGAGGTCAGGTCTGAGCGATGGAGCGGATCTGTCACAAGAAAAACACAGAGAGGAGGGGTGGGGTAAAAGGGGAGGGGTAGGAAGGGGTACAAAGGGAGGAGTAAAAAGGAGGGATGAAAGGGGGACACAAAGTGAGAGGTGGGTACATAGGGGATGGGGGGAGCACTAAAGGGATTGGGCATAAAGAGGAAGAGGCACAAGTGGGGCAGAAGGGGAGGAATTAAAAAGGGGGGATGAGTTAAGGACACAAAGAGAGGAGTAAAAAAGAGGGATGAAAGGGGGACAAAGGGAAGAGTAAAAAGGAGGGATGAATAGGGGGACACAAAGAGAGTTGTCAAACGGAGGGATGAATAGGGGGACACAAAGAGAGTTGTCAAACGGAGGGATGAATAGGGGGACACAAAGGGAGGAGTAAAAAGGAGGGATGAATAGGGGGACACAAAGGGAGGAGTAAAAAGGAGGGATGAATAGGGGGACACAAAGGGAGGAGTAAAAAGGGCTGAATAAGGGGACACAAAGAGAGTTGTCACATGGAGGGATGAATAGGGGGACACAAAGAGAGGAATAAAAAGGAGGGATGGAGGTACATAGGGGATGAGGGGCACTAAAGGGATTGGGCACAAAGAGGAAGGGGGTACAAAAGGAGGGGTACAAAAGGAGGGGTACAAAGGGGCGTAGGGAGTGGAGGTGGAGCTGTCCCAGCAGGGGTGGTGCTGAAAGCTGCACCAGCCTGACCAAAGCAGGAGGTGCTCCAAACTGTACCTGAGACAGACTATTGATCTGTGGAAACACCGTCTGTGCACAGCCGCTCACACGGGCCGTGGAAAAACAGAGTGCAATAGTTCGAGCGGAATCGTCCAGGAAATCCAAATCGTTCCGTTCTTTTTCCTCATGGAATTAAATCAAGTATTAAAAGGCCCATGCGACGCTATTTTATGATCTCTGCTCTAATGTCGTTTCCTCGTCACAAACACCTGGAGTCGTGTTTTGTTTCATTCACATGTTTAACACACAAACCTGCAGAGCAAGTTCTTCTCTCAAACAAAAAACACTCTGTTCCACCTTGTGATGTCATCATGTCGTGATACAGGAAGTGCTCCACTGTGTTTTTAAACTCCACACACCTTCACTAGAATCATTTGGATCATTTCAGTCCTGGAATTGCCGATCTCTACTGAACTAAAGGTAAAAGGAGCTGTTCACTTAAACTATCACTTGATGACATCACAAGGTGGAACAGAGCGTTTGGAGCTTTGGAGATGTAGACAGACTAATAATAGAGTTCCTCAAACATGTGAATGAAACAAACACAACTCCAGGTCTGTTTTTGTGGAGGAAACATTAGAACATGAATTAAAGCTGCAGAAGAATCCAAGTATTAAAGGTTCACGCTGGAACTTTTTAGGGAAGTGTGCACCACCTGCTTGTCTCTAGAATGTTCCAAATTAGACAATTATAGCATTAAAGTTATGTATCGTCGAAATTGGCACTGAATTATGATAAAATAATACGTTTTAATCTGATCAATTAGAAGAAGAAAAAAAAAAAAAAAAAAAAAACAAGCGTATTTCTTTTGACATTAAATCAGATGCCCTAACTGTCACAACAACAGTCAGTATATGTCAGTCTGGAGTGGGCAGTGGGAGTGAAGAAGTGTCTTGCCCAAGGATACAATGATTCACCTGATCATTCAAAGGAGACAAATGATGCTTTTTTTCTGTTTTGTATAACTGGATTTTGGACATTTTAAATCTCAATTTTGATCTAAAACAACCGAATAAGAAAAAAATCCACTGAATTCTGGTAAAAACACGGCAATGGTCTGTAGTTCTTTGCTCGTTTAGTCGATTAATTGGTAGTTAATTGGTTGCCTCGGTCGACCAGAATGTGCATTAGTGGATCATGTCACAGTTCTGGTTCTGTTCTGTTCAGTTTATTTACGGACAGGACTGAGACTCGACAAAAGGAACAAAAAAAAAAAAAAAAAAAAGAGATTTTCACTGTGGATTTCCAGTGTCATAGAACAATAATGAAACAATACAAAACATGCACAGGGTTTTCAGATTTATCTTTGTTTTATTCCGAGAAACTGTCCGTATTTTTACTTTCTGAGGATTTAAAGTGGGACCGAACAGCAAACTCCTCCCAGAGCTGTGTGGAGCTGTCCCTCTGGGGTGGTGCTGAATCCTGGAGCGTGCGACACGAGAGAGAGGTGACCGAGCAACTGGTCATGCACGCACAACTCACACACAACTCACACACAACTCACACACAACTAATGCAGAACTCATATAAAATTCACACTTTTAGACTATGGCCCATCACGGATCCACCGGGAAAACCTTCTGGTCACGGTACTTCAGTCACACACACAAAATAAAACTTCTAGATAAAATGTTTGTGGGAATAGAACAGGATTTAAACTTTATTTGAAACATTTTAAGCCTGACGGAGACACTTAAAGGACTTTTATTCTAATTCCAACAGAGTGCATTTGAATTTTTGAAAATTTTTTACTAAGTTTTTTCATTTCACAGTCGTGCTCATCTTCACCGTCTGTTGGTATTTAAACTGGACCCGGGACAGTGTGGAAAAAAAACCCTGCTTTTATTTGAGTCTTTTTTAGCTAAAAAGTTCCCCACTGTGGCTTTAAAGGTGCTGTACTTGGTTTGGGTGCTCAGGTGCTGCCAGGCCGGGCAGGTGAGAGTTTAAATGGGTGCTGGGTGACAGTGTTGGTTGGGTGCTGAGGCTGTATGACGGGAGGTTGTTTGGGTGCTGTAGGTGGGTGAGATACTGGTTGGGTGCTGGGAGGTTCTATGGGTGACTGGGTGCTGGGTGACAGCGATACTGGTTGGGTGCTGTGAAGCTGTATGTTTGATAGTAGACCGGGTGGATGAGATGTTGGTTGGGTGCTAGAAGGTTGTATGGGTGCTAGTAGACAGTATATGGATGAGATATTGGTTGGGTGCTGTGATGTTCAGTGGGTGCTGAGTGATTGGGTGCTGGGAGATTGTATGGGTGCTATAGGTGGCAGACTGGATGCAATGTTAGTTGTGTACTGGGTGCTTATATGGGTGCTGGAAGGTTATATGGGTGCTGTAGGTGACATGTCGGATGTTGGTGGGTGCTGTGATGTCGGGTGGGTGCTGTAGGTGACATGCCGGATGTTGGTGGGTGCTTGGAGGTTGTATGGGTGCTGTAGGTGACAGGCCGGATGTTGGTGGGTGCTCGGAGGTTGTATGGGTGCTGTAGGTGACAGGCCGGATGTTGGTGGGTGCTCGGAGTTTGTATGGGTGCTGTAGGTGACAGGCCGGATGTTGGTGGCTGCTGTGATGTCGGGTGGGTGCTCAGAGGTTATATGGGTGCTGTAGGTGACATGCCGGATGTTGGTGGGTGCTCAGAGGTTGTATGGGTGCTTTAGGTGACAGGCCGGATGTTGGTGGGTGCTGTGATGTCATGTGACGAGATCTGAGCTGACAGCTGCTGCGTTTCTCTGCATGAAACTTCCATCTGACACTTTCCGCACAGGACTGGCCTATTTATAACACTGTACACCCCCCCCCCACCACCCCCACCCACCTGACCCCCCCCCCCCCCTCCCATGGTGCACCTCTTCTTTAAACGGACATATTCCCTCTGCAGATGAAGTGGACGGGCTCTTGGTGCTCTGACCTTGTATTGATTTATGTCTCTGCTGAAGCCCCCCGTGATCTGCTGTCGTTAGAAACAGGCTCGTCTCAGCTTGAGTTCTTGTTCAAACAGGCAACCGGTGATCCTTTATTATGTCAGATGCCCTTCCTGACGTATTTCAAGTGCATTTTGTTTGACCCAAAAGCAACACAAATTCTTCATTACAAATATGCAGTTGAGTTGCTGCAGTTGAGTTCTGATTATTTTAATATTTTTACTTTCTTTCAGTAGATCTTTTGTAGACATAAATACACAGAATACGACTCAAGGCAAAGCAAAAGCATCTCCATGGAGACGAGCAGGAAAAAATTACATAATATGCCTTTAACAAAACTTTAAAGCTGAGGTATTATGTTATAACATCAAAAACCCGCCTAAAGAGGTTTTAGAGTTATACATGCATGTTTTAATAATCTAGCGATCAACGTTTTTTTATATATCTATCATTTTTGTCATTTTGAGTTAATAAATACCCAGCGCATTAATAACAAAATAAATAGAAGACGTAACAAAATGTAAGACTAACACACATACTAAAAAAGAAAAAAACAAAACATAACAACAACAAACAACAAAAGAACAATAAATAAATAAAAAGAGGGTGTGAAGGTTTGTAAATTTGCATTTACATATTTTCTGTTCCTTTAGGGTTATATTTAGTTTTTTCTTTATTATTATTATTATTATTTGTTTGTTTGTTTGTTTTTGTTTTTATACAGCAGCTTGACAAACCTGATGCGACGTGCAGTAGTTTCATTAACGGGCTGCACGCTGGTTGTGTTGTGATGGCGCTCTGAAGGGGGAGAGACTTAGCACAGAGAGAATACGAAGGAAAATATGTTAAATATGTTCTGTGTTTCAGTTAATAGCCCATAGAATTGTAATAGCTCCACTTTAATCCTGTATAAGAACCTCAACTGCTCCCTCTCAACATCAGCAGACCTGTCAGCCTGCTCCTGTCAGGCTGCTCCTGTCAGGCTGCTCCTGTCAGCCTGCTCCTGTCAGCTCCGCCTGGGTCTAATGGACACGTCTTCACGGCGCACAGAGGGCAGACAGAGTCCACACACGCTACGACAAGGATCTATGAATTATGCAGCAGTTTAAACTGCAGTCGCTTAAAGAAGCAGTGTGTAACTTTCCTGACTGGGGTCTGATACCTGCTTCTGTTAGTCACTTTACCTGGAAACATCTTTATCTCCATGGAAACAAACGAGTGACAACACAGAGCATTATGAGTGATGGTATTCAGTGTTTTAAAGAATGAAATATGAGAGACAGAGAGAGATGGATAGAGAGAGAGAGAGAGAGAGAGGGAGAGAGAGACAGAGAGAGAGAAAGAGAGAGGGAGAGAGAGAGAGAGAGAGAGACAGAGAGAGACAGAGAGAGGGAGAGAGAGAGAGAGAGGGAGAGAGAGAGAGAGAGATAGAAAGAGAGACAGAGAGAGATAAAGAGACAGCGATAGATAGATAGATAGATAGACAGACAGACAGACAGACAGACAGACAGACAGACAGACAGACAGACAGACAGACAGACAGACAGACAACATTAGAACATAGACAGAAAATAGTTAAAAAAAAAAAAAAGGCTAAAATCAGTGGGTTGAAGCTGTATTGTGAAAGACATTTAAGAGCTAAAAGGTGAATGGACTTTAAAAACCAGGAGGAGCCTTTAAGTTCTTTGGCTTACAGTGACACACAACAGGGAGGGAGGGACCATGAGAAAGACCCATTTTCCTGGTGGAATTCTTTTTATTAATCAAACACGTCTCACAGGAGCGTGTGGAGTTTGCCTCAGGATCCACAGAATTACAAATAAGAGAACTTTCCCACTGTGAGTCTGTACTGTAAATAATGACACGTCCACTCAGGCAAAAACACAACTTTACCTCCAAAAAACTCCTTCTCACGTGATTTTTATTCACAACAAGCACGAGAAACACAAAAGATCCGTGTAAACAAAACCTGGATCAGACAAACATCGATATGAAGACCTGAGGATCATCTGCTCTGCTGCCTGGAGACCTGAACTCTGGAATCATTTCAATTTTAATTTTTATTTTAGCTGCATTGTGTAACTTTTCTGGCGGAAGATATTATTGCTTTCTCTGGAATGTTCCACAGTATGGCTTTAAACCTTTTTATCTTCACGGAGACCAAACCACACCAAGTTCCAGGTCAGATCTGTGGAGAGGCGACCCCGCTCACAGTCAGAATGTCTGTTTTTCTAGGTATTTCTGAACTGTAAAACCTCCTGTAATTGAGTAAATGTAAAGTATAGCTGTTTAATGTCACACTGTGGAACATTCCAGGCAGCGCAGTGACGTATCCATAGAAACAAGCAGGTGACGGACCCTCTACCAGAAAAGTTACACAGTTCACATTTAATTTTAATTTGAAGCAGGCCTGAGCGTGGTTAGCACTTCGATGGGTGTTTCTGATACACCTGGCTGTGGGGGCGGAGTCTGAAGTGTGGGTACCTGTTCGACCAATCACAGCGTTCCTTACACCACCAGGCCCTGCCCCTCCGACCCCTCACTTACCCTTTAGTCCACCAGGCCCCGCCCCTCCGACCCCTCACTCTCCCTTTAGTCCTCCTGGCCCCGCCCTCCGACCCCTCACTCTCCCCCTGACTCCACCCAGTTTAGCAGCTCTATCTGAAATGTGGTTGTGGGCGGAGTCAGGTGTTTAGTGATTATAAAACTCTGATTGAATGAATTCAGTTTTGTCAGATTTGTAATTAATTAGTAAACGAAGTGTTAATTGATCCCCGTCCGTAAAATAAAAAAGTATTCTTCAAAAATACAAAAACAAAACTAAAACCTAATGTGAAGCTTTAATTTTAATTTTAATTTTAGCGGCTAAGCGGGGCTGGGCCTGGTTAGTACTTGGACGGAGACTGTGGGGTGCCAGAGGAAATTGTAGTTGTGTCCTTAGGCAAAACACTTCACCTACCTTGCCCAGTATGAATGTGTTGTGTGAGGGCTGATTTAATTCCATGTTTTTGTTTGTGTGTTGTGCATTGTGTGTTTGTTTTGTTAGTGGGTCAGGAGCAGCACATCCGTCTCCTCCTGAACTGTTCCCGCAGAGACACAAGGACGAGCTTTAAATAACAGACCCCCAAGAACTGATGCCTGAGTGTGTATATGTGTGTGTGTACATGTGTGTCTGGGGTAGTAGGTGGTCTCGGGTGGTGCGTAGCGGGTACCCATGCCCCTCTCTCGTGGCCTCGCGGGCAGTTTTCCGGAGCGTTCCTTGCTCAGATCCAGCTGTGTGACGGATACAGCTCCACACTGTCTCCATATTGAGACAAAGATGGCGTCCTGTATGTGATTTCAGGGGCCGGTGTGTGGACCCCCTCTGGGCCCCTGACGGCTCCGAAATACAAGAAAAATTGAGTCATTTCATTAACACACTTTACTCATGTATTTAGCAAACAATTTATTTAACGAAAATGTTTTCCCAGAGCGCGAATACAGAGACTTAATTAAAATGGCCCCCCTTTGCTTTGTGTGTGTGTGTGTGGGTGTGTGTGAATCAGTCTGGCCCTTCACCTTGGAACATTACAACTCTCTCGGTTTATTTTTGATTGATTTATTAAACATTTATGTAGAAATTCCACATCTTGCTGCACTATTTGAGATTTTTCCGGGCGATCGCTCCTTGTCACTCTGTTTTTTGACCTTGTAGCTTTTCTTACACTGGCCACGTTTACATGATGTTTTTTTTAATTCCGAATTAATTGTTTTGAATTAAATAGTTCTGAATTAAATTATTCTCCTTCGAGTTTACATGGAAATAATAATCCCAATTTGAGGTTTACATGGAAAACACGTTAAATCGTCTTTATTTAATTCCGCTCATTGTCTGGGGGTCGGGAAGGGTTCTGATTGGACAGGGACACGAACGGATTTACGTCGACCGGAAGAAAACTCACACTTCAGCTGCTACCGGCTTTTTGTCATCTCGGTTTGGTTTGTGTTTTTATGTTTTCCATCCGCTCTTTTCATTATTTGTAGTTCTTCCAGTGAACTTATTAAAATAATTGTTTCGATTCGAGACCAACGTTTGTTCCGGGTGTCATCTCGCAGTGCGTCATCACGTCAGAAGGACGACCCAATGAGCGCCGAATGACCGGAATTATTTTTAAACGGAATAAACATTTACATGATCGAGGAATAAATTAATTTGGCTTTAAAATCAGACTAAACCACCCACTTAATTCGGAATTATTAAGTATTATTAAGTGTTTACGTGGTCTTTTTAAAGCGGGATTCATTTTTATTCGGAATTAACTTTTAATCGGAATATTAAAGCTCTCATGTAAACGTGGCATCTGTTGGCTAAATGGGCTATCGTGATGTGCTGGAAAAATCCTCACCCACCCAAACATTCTCCCGGGATAAAAGATGCCCTCTCATCCATGAAACTGGAGAAAATAAAGCTCTAAATTTACTGAATCCTGGTTACCTTTTATAGATCATTGGAGGTGACCCCATGAGTTGTGTTGTGTTTTATTTCATGTGTTCATGGGCATCAAGTGGTTGTTAAAATGTCTTAGCAGCGCATATTCTGTGTTTTTATCCTTTTTTGGTTTCCTTTTGTACGCCTGGTTTCTCTCTCTACATTGTAAGTCGTTAAAGTTGTATATTGGCCCTGGATATTACACACTTCTATGTACATTTTCTTTTAAATTTCGAAAAATCCGAAATAAATCATACATAAAAATAAATTCCACGTGTCGTACTGACCCCTGTGTGTGTGTGTGTGTGTGCAGGGTGGAGCGAGGCCCCTCTCTCGGGCCCCCCTGTCGGCTGCAGTTGGAGGATTGTCTGTCGGCGGATCAGGAGCCCACCCCAGAGCTCATCCAGGGATATGTGAAGAAGGTGAGTGTTTGTCCGCACACATACTGACCACACAAAGACGCACACATCTGTTTTGTGTGGTTTCTTGTAGTTGTGTCATGGTAAAGATATTAATCCTTCAAAATGCAAATGTGAAAAGTCTTTGCTTTTGTGACCAAATAATTTCATTCATATTAAATTCCTTTTTGTATTAAATTTCATTTCCAATCGGAGGAAGTGCAGATATGAAACAATATGTCTCCAAATGAGAAACTTGTGCGGTTTCATTTCAGAGTCCATAACCTGATTCTGTTTGATCTGACTCATGATGGAGAGAAGAGGACGAGAGGAGGAGGAGGAGGAGGACAGAGGGAGGAGGAGGAGAGAGGGAGGAGGAGGAGGAGAGAGGGATGGGGAGGAGAGAGGGAGGAGGAGAGAGGGATGGGGAGGAGAGAGGGACGGGAAGGAGATGGAGGAGGAGAGAAGGAGACAAGAACAGAGAGAGAGGGGGAGGAGAGGGAAGAGAGAGGGAGGAGGAGGAGAGAGGGAGGAGGAGAGAGGGAGGAGGAGAGAGGGAGGAGGAGAGAGAGGGAGGAGGAGAGAGGGATGGGGAGGAGAGAGGAAGACAAGAACAGAGAGAGAGGGGGAGGAGAGGGAGGAGAGGGGGAGGAGGAGAGAGGGAGGAGGAGGAGAGAGGGATGGGGAGGAGAGAGGGAGGAGGAGAGAGGGAGGAGGAGAGAGGGACGGGAAGGAGATGGAGGAGGAGAGAAGGAGACAAGAACAGAGAGAGAGGGGGAGGAGAGGGAGGAGAAGGAGAAAGAGGGAGGAGAGAGAAGAGAGGAGAAGGAGAGAGGAGAGAAGGACAAAGGGAGAGGGGGAGGAGGAGAGAAGGAGATGAGAACAGAGAGGGAGGGGGAGGAGAGGAAGAAAGACGGAGGAGAGAGTGAAAGGAGAAGAGAGGAAAGAGGGAGAGCAAGGAGGGGAGAGGGAGGGAGAGGGAGGAGGGGGGAGGAGAGAGGGAGGAGGAGGAGAGGGAGGAGGAGAAGGAGAGGAGAGAGGGAGGAGAGGAAGAAAGAGGGAGGGGAGAGGGAGAGGAGTAGAGAGGAAAGAGGGAGAGCGAGGAGGGGAGAGGGAGAGAGGAAGGAGGAGGGGGGCAAAGGAGGAGAAGAAGGAGAGAGGAAGGGAGAGCAGAGGAGGAGAGAATGAGGAAGAGAGAGGGAGGAGGAGAGGAGGAGAGAAGGACGAGGGGAGAGGGAGGAGAGAGGAAAGGGAAAGAGGAGAGAGAGAAAAGGAGGAGAGGAGAGGGAGGGAGAAGGAGAAAGGGAGGGAGAGGAGAGAGTGAGAAAAGAGAGGAAAGAAGGAGAGCAAGGAGGGGGAGAAATGTATTTATTTTTTATTTTTATTTTATTTATTTATTATTTTATTTATTTATTTATTTATTTATTTATTTATTTATTGTTTTATTTATTTTAAGATATCTTGCTGCATGGACAGATAATTTCACTACTTTTAAGTCATTTTCTGATAGATTTAAGTGTTTATATCTTACATTTTGGCCAGGCTTTTTTGCAGGTGATGCGCCTACTACAGAAAGTTCCACAGTGTTGCTTTAATTGGAGCGCACTCAGTCCAAGGCCTGACTCAAAGTTTAGTTCATGGATCAGTACGTCACATTTTCACTGACCTGCGTCTCCTCTGGCCCTCAGCACATCCAGGACGCAGCAGATCAGGGCGTCATGTTCGTGGGCTTCATCCAGGAGGCCTACAGCGCCCCCAGCAGGAGAGACGCAGACACGCCGCCCCTGTCCCTGTCCCTGCACTCCAGCCCCAGCTCCGTCCTGGGCTCCCTGTGCAGCAGCGGGCCCCCGGACACGCCCCACAAGGGCCCCCTCGAAGAGGAGAGGCCAGAGGGAGGAGGAGGAGCAGGGGAGGAGAGCGCCCCCTGTGGTTCAGAGGAAGGAACGCCACGTCTCAACAACAACGCCACGCCCAAGGACAGGCCACACCCACAGCGCTACGGCAACGGTGAGAAGGAGGAGTTTGTTTAAAGAGGGGGTTTTAAAATCAATTCTTTGAGTTCCCTGATCAAAAACACTCCTGGAGTTTTTTTTTTGCTTCATTCACACTGGTTTGATGTTTAGTAAAAAACAAAAATGTGATTTCCCAGGATTGTTATATCATAGATAAAAGTCCTGTGCAGTTTTTAAATCTTTAAACCAACGGATCACGAGTCAACTTTTTCAACTGCCATCCGCCATGCACCAACCCACCTCCAACACCAGGGGGCAGCGACAAATGAGACCCATAGATAAACATGCACACGTGATTACATTTTCATTGTTTGATTATTATAATTCTATATTCTGTATTACAAAGAATGAGATTTTTAATAAAACAGGGGTAAATATGGGGGTCTTGGGATCTCCCCCGGAGAATAAAGAATGAAACATACGTAACTTTCTGTGTTCTAGTGTAGATGATTTTAAGAGAAAATATCAATACCAGGATTTCTAACCAGGAAATAACATTTTAAACCTAAAAAAAATGGTCAAATTGGGAAAAGATTTTGAGATGTTTCGCAAAATCTTCAGTATAATGATTTTTGTTTTAGTGAAATTTTATGAATGTTTCTTTATTAATCAACAATTTTGTGAAGTCCGCCGAGATAACTCTTGTTGTGATTTTGGGCTATACAAAAATAAATTGAATTGAATTGAAATTGAATTGAAATGAGTGGTCTGTCGGGTCAGGCACTCTTTAAAGGTCTTATGTCACGCAAAATTACCTAAATATAATGTCAAAAACAGAGCTGGAGTTGTGTTTGTTTCATTCACATGTTTGAGGAACTCTTTATTATTAGTCTGTCTACATCTCCAAAGCTCCAAACGCTCTGTTCCACCTTGTGATGTCATCAAGTGGTAGTTTTCAAGTGAACAGCTCCTTTTACCTTTAGTTCAGGAGAGATTGGCAATTCCAGGGCTGAAATGATCCAAATGATTCTAGTGAAGGTGTGTGGAGTTTAAAAACTGTATTACCACATGATGACATCACAAGGTGGAACAGAGCGTTTTCAGTTTGACAGAAGAACTCAGTCTAAATCTGCAGGTTTTGTGTGTTAAACATGTGTGAATGAAACAAAACACAATTCCAGGTTTGTTTGCGACAAGGAAACGACATTAGAACATCAGAAAACAGTGTAATATCAGCTCTTTAACATTAAATCTGCAGAGTTCACCGTAGATCCACCATTTTGACCTCTGCACACGAGAACAGCAGAGGGGCCCCACTGGAGCTGAAGCCCAGGGGCCACAGAGCCGGGGCCAGCTCTGATTAACATCATCACAATCCATTCTTTTGAACAGAGCAAAGGACAGGCCTTACCGGGAGCGCCGCGGCAATGGTGAGCGTGTCACCATGGCAACCGGCACAACTAAAAATAACAGCAACTGGGTCAAAGAGAAAAATCCAATAAATCAGGAGAAAATTGAGAATAGGGCAAAGCCGCGCTGGGCAGGGGCAGAGTCTGGAGCCGGAGCCGGAGCAGGGAGCCGGTCTGACCAGAGGGCTCCTGCAGGTCCACTCATACAGGGATTTTTTTTTTTATTTCACGGCCAATATTAATATGTGTTTTTTTTGTTTTTTTCTTAAAGGGCCCATATTACGCTATTTTCTGATCTATATTATGATGTAGTTCCCTCCTCAAAAACACACCTAGAGTTGTGTTTTGTTTCATTTACACATGATTAACACAGAAAACCTGTTCTTCACACCTTCACCTACACCTTCACTAGAATCATTTGGATAATTTCAGCTCTGGAATTGCCGATCTCTACTGTAAATGTAAAGTGAGTTGTTTGAGCTTTGGAGATGTAGACAGAGTAATAATAAAGGGTTAGTCAAACATGTGAATGAAACAAACACAACTCCAGGTCTGTTTTTGAGGAGAAAATAACATTAGAACATGATTTAAAGCTGCACAAGAGTTAATTTTGTGTAATATCGGACCTTTAAGAATCCAGAGAAGCCAGTAGCCCAAAGGTTCTGCCAAAATTTTGATGTTAATACACAACAAACTGTGCCCCAAGTACTGGTTTGTGTGCACGTGGACTTCACCCACTCACCGTTATAATGTTGGATTTGTGCGCTACTTTTTTGTGCGTATGTGATTCGCGTCTTGGGCGTAGACTGTTTATATAAATGGACATAGCTAACCCGCTACCCGCCACGTTCTGAACAGGAAGTGAGCACAGGGGGCGTTTCCTGCTCCATCGACTCTGGTTCCAGTTGACTTTACATGGAAAAACTCTTCTCTCTGTACCCGTTGCTGTGATTTTGGTCTTAAAATGTTCGTATTTACCCGCTCTACATGATCCTGGTGTTTTTATTTCACTCTTTTGTCCGTAATTAAATGGAACTCTGCTCTAAATTCCCCCCCATAAATAACTCCTAGCCTCGGTGAGCTTCATTTGGGTGACGCCACACTCACTTCGTCCACTTCTTTACACAGTCTGCGGTCTTGGGTGAATGTTTGGATGAGGAAAAGTACTTCGATCTTCTGATGTGTGGATGTTCTGTGGATGTTCATTAGTTTTCTTTGGGTCTACACCAGGAGACCAGCTCTTGTCTCCGGGGATTTGGACTACGGAGGGACGGGGGGTCTGTAATGTGCATTTTTTTTTTCATTTTTAAAACGTAGTGTGGCCCCCAAGACGATTTGTCCTCAGGGAATGTGGCTCTCCACCCCTGCGTGTCTCTAACCAAACTCATGCGCTCGTTTTCTCGTTAGCGTCTCTGATCAGAACACTTATGCATCAGTGAGTTAGGAGGACATATGACACAGAGGACATAACCTGCTGTCCAGAATCAGTCCTCTGTCGCCATGGCAACATAAAACTGACACAGATGGACTCAGAAGTGGCAGAAATCTCACTGTGGTGCTGCAAAAATTAAGATTAAGAGCATTATTCTCTTTTTAAACTCTGTTAGTTTTGTGGTTTGACCTGGAGGTAGATTTTTAAATAATCACTAGTGCAAAAATGGAGCTCAGAGACGTCCGTTATGACCCTGTAAATCTGTATTGATGCTGAGTCCAATAAATAAAAACACAAACACAACAGTCTTTGAAATTCGCTGTGTTTGCGGCTGTCCAGACTGAGCTCTCCTCCAGGCCGTGCAGACGCTGTGGCCTCACTGTCCTCTCCTGTCTGAACATTTGCATAATCCTTTATCAAACGCAGACGCTGAATTTATTTAAAATACTTCAGGCTGAGTCTGATCAAATCCACAGCTCACATATGGTTGGTTTTGTCACAGTATTAACACATGGTTTTTGATGTATTTAGTGTATTTCTGAAGTCCATAGGCTTTCAGTGTGTGGGGGTCTCGTCTCTTCCTCAAAACAATCCAGAAATACTGTGTTCCAAACAGGATTATTGGTGTAACTTTTACCTTCCACAAATGCACAGATCTCCACAGAACACGTCCAAACACTGTTTACCTCCACACTGCAGCACCTGTCTGCACCTGCCTCTCCTCTTACACACAGTAGGTCACTGCATAACCACACATGACCAAAATAATAACTCCATTGTCTAGTTTAGACTTTATTGTAGAAATGCTATTCCTCTCACAAAAACAAAACATTAAAATCTAGTTTATGGCATCATGTTGTAAATGTTCAGTTTTGTGAGTCTGTGTGAGTCTGTGTGTGTCTGTGTGAGTCTGTGTGAGTCTGTGTGAGTCAGTGTGAGTCTGTGTGAGTCTGTGTGAGTCTGTGTGAGTCGGTGTGAGTCTGTGTGAGTCGGTGTTTGCCTCAGTCCAGCCAGTGGGACGAGTTCAGAGCCAGAGCAGAAGAGATAAGAGTCACACAGCCCGGAGCGCGGACAGGAGCACAGACAGGAGTATGGACAGGAGCACGGACAGGAGCACAGACAGGAGCACAGACAGAAGCACAGCCCAGAGCGCGGACAGGAGCGTGGACAGGAGCACAGACAGGAGCGCGGACAGGAGCACAGACAGGAGCACAGCCCAGAGCGCGGACAGGAGCGTGGACAGGAGCACAGACAGGAGCGCGGACAGGAGCACAGACAGGAGCACAGCCCAGAGCGCGGACAGGAGCACAGACAGGAGCGTGGACAGGGACAGGATTTCTGGAGGAAGATCACCAGGGGACAGATTTCTTCTACACGTGGCAGTTTTCAGCTCAGTGGCGCCGCCCTGTGCAAAATGAATATGGGACTTTTCCTTTGAACAAAATTAAAAATTAAATAAAAATGAGTTCTAATCCACCGGCGATTTCAAGAACTCATATTATTCTAAATTCTCTTAATTCTCTTTCAAACATGCTTTTGGTCGCCTCAGGATCAGGATTTCACATTTTAAAATAAATTCTGCCTTTGGAAAATGCACTTCATAAACTTCACCTCTGTCATGTGGTGATACAGGAAGTGCTCCACTGTGTTTTTAAACTCCACACACCTTCACTAGAATCATTTGGATCATTTCAGCACTGGAATTACCAATCGCTACTGAAGATAAAGGAGCTGTTCACTTGAAAACTACCACTTGATGACATCACAAGGTGGAACAGAGCGTTTGGAGCTTTGGAGATGTAGACAGACAGAGTTCCTCAAACATGTAAATGAAACAAACACAACTCCAGGTCTGTTTTTGATGACGTTCCAACATCACGACTGAAAGCTCATAAGGGTCAGTTTTGCTAATATTGGATCTTTAAAAATAAAACATAAGCGTCTGTCATGTCGTCGCTCATTAGTCTGTCTGAGCAGCTTGTTCTCCGACAGTGTTAAATGAATTCTAATCCTTAAATCCCTCTTGTCTAGCCGCTGCAGAGATAGCACTAATTAGTCCTGGTCTGGTTCTGAAAGTGCCTGGTCAGAGAGTCTGCAGAGTCTCACACCTCTCTCACTCTCACTGCTCCTGCTCTCTTTAGTTTTTGTCGTTTTGCTGATTATAGGCCCTGTACATGATTCTTCTCCACGTCTGTGAGGAAAATGTGTCTCAAAAATTCATTGCGGTGAATAATTAGAAAGCTCCGAACGCAAATGGACCACTGTGAACCATTTAGAATGAAAGAGTTCCGTGTTTCACATTTTTAAGACGTGCGCAGCATCTTAAAGCAACAGTCGGTGAGAAAATCAAACAGTGAGTGCGTTTACCTGCGCGTCAGTGTCCCGGTTCTGAGTCTTATCCCGGTTATGAGTCTCATCCCGGTTCTGAGTGTTATCCCGGTTCAGAGTGTTATCCCGGTTCTGAGTCTTATCCCGGTTCAGAGTCTTATCCCGGTTCAGAGTATTATCCCGGTTCTGAGTCTTATCCCGGTTCAGAGTCTTATCCCGGTTATGAGTCTTATCCCGGTTATGAGTCTTATCCCGGTTATGAATCTTATCCCGGTTATGAGTCTCATCCCGGTTCTGACGGTGTTCTGGATCTGGTTTTTACCTGCGCTCAGAGAAACCAGGACACTCATATCTCTGTAAACATGCGCCGTTAGAGCATCCTGGATATTTAGACTGGTCGCTATGGTAACTATGATATGGCAAGGAGCTAAACATGTAGAAACTTTGCTAAATTAAGGCTTTTTAACAGGTTTCTAACTATAAAAAAGAAGATGTAGATTCAAGTCAGAACATGGAACGTGTAGCTCTGTGGAGCTCTGGCACAGCTTCAGGAAAAGTCGTTTTTAACAGTTGAAAAATAAAACAGTCACAGAGTCAGTTTAGTTCAAGAGCGACACAGACACAGAGCTGAGCCTGGGGTTAAAATGTGGTTGGACTGATTTATTTTGTTTACAAGTATAAAATAATATTACTTAAAAAGTCCTGGTAGGAGTCGTTTTGATAAAGTACCTGCTCCTGCTGTTTTTGTGACTTGAGTTCGCACATGCTCAGTACAGTTCCAGGTTTGAGAAATCAGGATCCTGCGTCTACAGGCCACAGTGTCCTGGAGACTCTGAGGAAAACCCAATGAGAGTCTCCTGGTTTCTCATCAACGGAATACAGGCAAATCCAGGAGACTGAAATCAGGATCCTGCATCTACACGGACCCTCACAGAACCAGGAAACTCAAAAAAACCTGATCAGAACCAGGAGACTCGAGCTCATGTAAACGCACTCGGTGAAACAGTGAAAAGTGTCTTCTGCTGTTATTCTGACGAGCCCTCGTGTTTTGAGGAGCTGTCTGTATCTTTTACTATTTTAAAAAAGAACTACAATCACATCTGACCCTGTGTCTCCAGAGCTTCACCTGCAGACGGAGACACAGAGACACGTCCAGGTTTGTCTCAGTCTCAGTTTATGGACAGGCTCATGTGGAAGATCGGAACCTCCAGAATTCCCTCCCTGAGCTGCTGACACCATTCAGATCAGGGAGAGTCCATTTAGGGTTTGAATAGTGTAGAAAACAGCAGAATTTTTCCAGGAGAACATTTCAGTGAAGAAAACCTTTTGTGAACGCTGAAAATAAGTCTTGAAGTACAAATTTACAAATCAGAAGCACTCTTCATGAATGAGGCCCACTGTCTCTTAAAACAGTTTTCATCATTTCTAATAACGACACGTTCTTTCCCTGAACACGTCTGTGGGCGTTTGAAAAGACCAAAAGGCTGTAAAGCTGTAATGAGCCTGTTCAGTCTGCTGATCTTGTGCCTTTGTGAGTCAGTGAAGCTGGAGGAGCAGAGGAGCTGCAGGGTCAGGGCCTGTGTGAACCTGCACAACGTGTGAATATGACCTGCTAAAGTTACAGCTAATAGGCTACAGGCTCCAGGCTCCAAGCTACAGGCTACAGGCTAACGTCCCTCGTGTTCTGATACGCAGAGGCTCGAACACCAGTCGAACTTTATCTCTTATCTAATCTTTCATTCACCAACTAACTTTCATTCACCTGCTGTGTGTGTGATGTAATGTCAAATACACAACAGTCAATTTGAATTTGAATTTGAATTTATTTATGGAAAGCCCCTTGAGATGCAGCATCTCGTTTTCAAAGGGGGACCGAGAACATAAAACATCCAGTTTACAAACACATAGTTTCACAACGACACAAAAAACACGATAATACATACACATGCATACATACATACATACAAACAATACAAGTAACAGGACAATTTTTGCTCACATCCCTCCCCACGTCCATAGGTTCATCTCTTATAGTCATTAACCTAAACACAGTGTTATGGAACCAACAGCAGTGACCGTCAGTTTTCAGGTGAGTGAACAGAGCCGTTCTAAAGGAGCTGAGAGAAGTTAGAGACCTCAGTGATGAAGGCATTTTTGACACCAGTTTCTTGCTGTCTTTTGTGCTACTTAGTTAATTTATTATTACCATTTATATCTTTTACTTTTTGTTATTCTAATATATTGTGATGTGTGAGCTGCTGTGTCCAAGTCATTTCCCTTGTGGATTAATAAAGTCTAAGTCAAACTCAAACGTTTGACTTAGACTTTGACAAACTTTTGATATGATGCAAGATATATGGAACTATGTAGTAAAGAAAGAAGGTTAAATAACTAATATTTTTATTATATTTTATATTCAAATCCTCCAAGTATCCAGCCTTTGCTTTGTTGACAAGCAGAGTTTGCACTCTCAGGTATCTTCTTGATGAAATGGTTTTCGCTTCACAGCTGTGCCGCATCAGGGTCAAGAAATGCCAAAAGTGCAAAACAGTGTTCAAAACAAAAGATAAAGGCTATTTTTAAAAATCTAAAATCTATAAGAAGTTTGGAGTTATTTTTAGTTAATTTTTGTTTGCTACATTCACATCGTGTCGTTCATAGTTTTGAAGCCTTCAGTGAGAATCTACAGTCTAAATAACCATGGAAATAAAGTAAACGTGTGTCCAAACTTTTGACAGGTCGTGTATCTGATCTTTTCACACTGTTCTCCTCCTGCTCCTCTAACTTTCTCCTCTCTCTGCTCCTCAGGTTTGGAGCTGCTGGCGCTGTATAACCTGCCCCCGGTGAGAGAGCCTGCGGTCAGGTTCTACACGGTCAAAGTCCCCCTGAGGGTCCAGAGCAGCGCGGAGGGAGCGGTCAGCGGCCTGGACGGGCCCTGGCTTGACCACCTGACTCAGCACTTCACCAGCGGAGCGTCTCTGGTGCACGGACACTTCCACCTGGGGCAGAACAGTGGTCAGTACTGGGCTCTGTGGGGCTTTACCTAATCTAAACATTAAAAGAGTTAAGGACAGACGGTGAACTGTGTCAGCGTCAGATCTCATCTGATCTCAGGAGCTAAGATGGGCGGGGCCTGGTCTGTGAATGGATGGGAGACCGCGGGGAATGTTGTGTCCATTGGCAAGACACTTCACCCACTTTGCCTATGTGAATGAGGTGTGTGAAGGACTGTTGGTCTTGGTCAGAGGGGCCGATGGCGTAGATTGGCAGCCTGATTTTCGGTCTTTCTCAGGCAGGCGTGGCTACAACAGTAATGTCCAATCATTGAGTCTGAAGTGAATGAATAATAAACTTTAAAGTGATTAAGTTATGCCATAGTTTTGTTTTTGAACTTCAGACTTCTGTCACCAACACCTCAGCTCCATTCTGTCCTCCTAATCCTTCACTTCACATCACACCTGATCTGGTATCAGTATAATCATCAGAGTGAGCCGCGGTGCGTTCGCTGTCCCACGTGAACCAGCTCGCGGTGCGTTCGCTGTCCCACGTGAACCAGCTCGCGGTGCGTTCGCTGTCCCACGCGAACCAGCTCGCGGTGCGTTCGCTGTCCCACGCGAACCAGCTCGCGGTGCGTTCGCTGTCCCACGCGAACCAGCCCGCGGTGCGTTCGCTGTCCCACGCGAACCAGCCCGCGGTGCGTTCACTGTCCCACGTGAACCAGCTGCGGTGCGTTCACTGTCCCACGTAAACAACAGCGCTGATGTTTACTGTGAGTCTAATCTAGAATGCAAAATGCTGAACCTGTCTGTGTGCATGCTGATGTTACTGCATCGCCTGGAATATCCCACATTATGGCATTAAACATACAGTATCTATCGTCATGGAGACAAGCAGGTGACACTGCAGGCCATGTTACAGGTCAGATCTGTGGAGAGGCCACCCTGTTCGCTGTAAGAATGTTTGTTTTTTGAGGTAATTTGGGCGCTAAAACACTTGTAATTGAATAAGGCGAAAACCCTCCGTCCCTCACGTCAGGCTAAAGTCATTGAATAATGTGAATCTCATGTTCAGAGCGGATCATAAGAGCGTCTGTGCTCAGGGCGAGAGGAAATTTACATAATTTAATAAAGGAAAGAGCTGACAGAACTGTGGAAGACATATCGGTCAGTATTTGTACCTGAATTTTTACCGTCTAAAACCATGAAAAACAGAACTAGTTCATTTTAAACAGTTTGCAGTGGTCCAAAGTTCTTCCTCACTTCCCTTCTGCGTTCAGGGCATCCTAATTATTCACCATGATGAGTTTATAAACTTTTTACAACTCTCAGAGACCGTCACTGTAAAGCTAACAACAACTAGCATGCTAACACACACATTCCTGTTTACCGTACAATAAAATGCTTTATAATCAGATGCAGACAGGACACAGAGGACTTATTTCGACCTCAAGAGCTGCTTATACTGCTGCTTATAGAGCTGCTGTGATGGCGCTCTGAAGGGGGAGTGACTTAGCATGGGGAGCAAAGGAAGAGGAGAGAAAGGGTGTGTTAAAATCAAAACTGAAACTTCAATCAAACAATAATACGTTAGTTTTGGTGAATAAAGCATTTTCAAAACAATAAACGTGGTGATCTAACTGTGTGTTACAGGTAATACCCCACAGAAATGTAATACTCCCTCTTTAAACTATAACAAAGATCATAATTTTACATTTTGTTCACTTTAATATTGATCTAATAAGGCTTAATAACAGAAACAGCTCCACTGACTTCAGAATTGGCGTTTCAGTGTAAGAAGCAGCAGATTTTCATGTGTGTGTTTTTACTGTTGAGAAAACGTCTATGTGACATTTCTGAATATAATCCCAGCGCCCTGCGGTGCCCCGCCTGTGGATGACCTCCACTGTGAAAGCTGTCAGTGCGGCTCCATGTTTAAACCACGTCCACGGAGGGGGCGGAGTCACGAAGGGGGCGGGGCCGTGACCTGTGTCCATCAGAATGTTCTTGTCCTCTCTGCACCTGTTACACTCTGCACATAATCAATGGATCTATGTCTCTGTTTAAAGAGGTTCTAAAATCAAACTGACCCTGTGTCCCCAGAGCTTCACCTGCTGAAAGAGACACAGAGACAGAGACACAGGGACACAGAGACATAGAAACAGAGACACAGAAACAGAGAGACAGAGACACAGAGAGACAGAGACAGAGAGACACAGGGACACAGAGACACAGAGACATAGAGACACAGAGACAGAGACACAGAGACATAGAAACAGAGACACAGAAACAGAGAGACACAGAAACAGAGAGACAGAGACACAGAGACATAGAAACAGAGACACAGAAACAGAGAGACACAGGGACACAGAGACACAGAAACAGAGAGACGCAGGGACACAGAGACAGAGAGACAGAGACACAGAGAAACACAGAGTCACAGAGACACAAAGACACGTCCTGCGTTTGTCTCAGTCTCAGTTTATGGACAGGCTCATGTGAAGCTCAGAACCTCCAGAATTCCGTCCCTGAGCTGCAGAGGCTGCACTAGCACTGACTCTGGGGTTTAGGGAGTGACCGTTCAGATCAGAGACATTTTAGGTTTAAACACACTGGATTTCAGCTTTGAACCAGCAACCCAAATGAGAGAGTCATGTGACGCTCATTCTGCGAGAACGATTGGATAATCGTCTTCAGAACCAAAACACCAAATTATGAATGAAAATTTAACCATTTGTCCATCATGTTTTTTGCAATTAAAAATAAATATAACTTGTAATACTCAGAAATCAACTTTACATACATGGAGTTTTGTTTCATTCACAAACTCTAAAAAAAAAAACTTTAACACACAAACTCTGCATATTTTGGCATTTGAGATAATTTCTCAGAACAGAAAACACTGCTCCACCTTGTGATGTCATCATGTGGTGGTACAGGAAGAAGTGCTCCACTGTGTTTTTAAACTCCACACACCTTCACTAGAATCATTTGGATCATTTCAGTCCTGGAATTGCCGATCTCTACTGAACTAAAGGTAAAAGGAGCTGTTCGCTTGAAAACTACCACTTGATGACATCACAAGGTGGAACAGAGCGTTTGGAGCTTTGGAGAAGTAGACAGACTAATAATAAAGAGTTCCTCAAACATGTGAATGAAACAAACACAACTCCAGGTGTTTTTGAGGAGGAAACAACATTAGAACACGACTTTAAGTTCACAAGAGTCAATCAGTAAAATAAAAGCTTTAAGCCTGAAGTTCAAGTCGAATCTTGAGTCATCAGTCACTATGATTTGCTCACTGTCAAAACCTTCTCCTGTCTCCTCCTGTCTCCTCCTGTCTGCTCCTGTCTGCTCCTGTCTCCTCCTGTCTGCTCTTGTCTCCTCCTGTCTGCTCCTGTCTCCTCCTGTCTCCTCCTGTCTGCTCCTGTCTGCTCCTGTCTCCTCCTGTCTGCTCCCGTCTACTCCTGTCTCCTCCTGTCTGCTCCTGTCTCCTCCTGTCTGCTCCTGTCTGCTCCTGTCTCCTCCTGTCTGCTCCTGTCTCCTCCTGTCTGCTCCTGTCTCCTCCTGTCTCCTCCTGTCTGCTCCTGTCTCCTCCTGTCTCCTCCTGTCTGCTCCTGTCTGCTCCTGTCTCCTCCTGTTTGCTCCTGTCTCCTCCTGTCTGCTCCTGTCTACTCCTGTCTCCTCCTGTCTGCTCCTGTCTCCTCCTGTCTGCTCCTGTCTGCTCCTGTCTCACACATGTCTCACACATGTCCTTGTCTCTCCTCAGATCTTCAGTCCAGAACCTTGGAGAGCGTGTTCATCTTCCAGGAGCCGGCAGAGGCGGAGGCCAGTGCCCAGGCCTACGACGCCATCGTGGTGGAGCAGTGGACCATCATCCATGTGAGTGCAGAACCTTCTCACGAGTGTGGTAGTCAAAACCAGTCCCGAGACCGAGACAAGACCAAGACCTCTGAGGGTCGAGTCCGAGACAAGACCAAGACTACAGTCCATCGAGACCAAATCGAGACCATCTATATATCAATGTTTTTATAAATTTAGCTCCATTTGATCTGATGAATGTTAATTTAAGCCTAAAATAAGACAAGCAAACTGTTCTGTACTGAAACACTCTGCCCCTTTTTTGGACCCTCACCCACAGTTTGAGAACTTCTTCTTTAAGAGAACTTCCACTGGCGCTCTACAGAAACCTGCTTCAAAGTGAAGAACGTGTGTTGGATTTAAACCTGTTTTCCTCACTGGAGTTACATGATCTTGCTAGTTTTGTAGACCTGCTCCGTGCTGTAGACCTGCTCTGTGCTGTAGACCTGCTCTGTGTTCTGTGCTGTAGACCTGCTCCGTGCTGTAGACCTGCTCCATGCTGTAGACCTGCTCCGTGCTGTAGACCTGCTCTGTGTTCTGTGCTGTAGACCTGCTCCGTGTTCTGTGCTGTAGACCTGCTCCATGCTGTAGACCTGCTCTGTGCTGTAGATCGGCTCTGTGCTCTGTGTTGTAGACCTGCTCCGTGTTCTGTGCTGTAGACCTGCTCCGTGCTGTAGACCTGCTCCTGTTCTGTGCTGTAGACCTGCTCCGTGCTGTAGACCTGCTCCTGTTCTGTGCTGTAGACCTGCTCCGTGCTGTAGACCTGCTCCGTGTTCTGTGCTGTAGACCTGCTTTGTGCTGTAGACCTGCTCTGTGCTGTAGACCTGCTCCGTGCTGTAGACCTGCTCTGTGCTGTAGATCGGCTCTGTGCTCTGTGTTGTAGACCTGCTCCGTGTTCTGTGCTGTAGACCTGCTCCGTGCTGTAGACCTGCTCCTCTTCTGTGCTATAGACCTGCTCCGTGCTGTCGACCTGCTCCGTGTTCTGTGCTGTAGACCTGCTCCGTGCTGTAGACCTGCTCCGTGTTCTGTGCTGTAGACCTGCTCCGTGCTGTAGACCTGCTCTGTGCTGTAGACCTGCTCTCTGCGGACATTGTAGCATAAATTTAGTTTAGTTTTTGCTTCGTGTTTCGTCTTGCCCTTCTAATCAGCGCGCATTTAGGAGGAAGCCTGTGTGCGTTCTCCGCGGGGAGGAGTCTCAAGCCCAGACGAGTACCATGACACTACTCCTCATGCAGAACAAAGATCTCATGTGGGTCTGAGGAACACGTGTGAAAGCCACAAGAGAATAAACGAACAGAAGGTCGATGACATAAAGACCACAGTGGACCATACTATATTTGGACTATAGCTATATTCATGTTTTATAAGTTTCAGTTGCGTTTTTGAGTCCTCCCCTTCCTTTGCTCCCTGTGCTAAGTCACTCCCCCTTCAGAGCACTATCACAACACAACATGTATCCCGCTAATGGCTTGTAGGTGGAGAATTGAACAATTTGGGTTCAAATACGGACCGGGAGAGATCACTACATTACTCAAACATGTATGGATGACTCATGTTTTGATGAAGGAACGTTATAACATGGGACAAAGCTTAAAAAAAATCTACTTTTAACCTTCTCATAGTTGTGTTCACACACAGTTGACCCTCTGAAGTTGTATTTGGAGTGATTCGTGCATGTTTGAGTCATCTTTTTCCCGTTTTCAGCTCCACCGGTACACGTCCGCACTTCCTTCTCCAGGTTGACGTTCTTAATGGGTGATACACGTAGGATTGGGCAGCGTTGTGAGGTTATTTTGGTCCAAATGTAAAAAAAAAAACATTCTGCTGTAGTGTGACGTGCAGCTGTCCATAGGAGGGGCCCACACCCTGCGGCGCTTTGTTGTAATGACGTTTACGGCGACGGAAATCAGCTCCTAATGCATCCTTTTGGGCTCCAACATGGAACTCATTGGACTTGTTTGTTTCATTAACTCGTTTTAGATCAATATTGCAATTTTCAATGTCCAAAATATGACAGAATGATCCACTGGTGTCATAGATTATAACTATAACAGATACAAGCACAACATGTCTTCTTTAAAAAGCCTTTTCAGACAGAGAAATGAAGCAGGGCCGTCTCACCCCAAACATTACACAGACACATCAGGCTCTTTGCTCTTATATAATTCAATTCCTTGTGCTGATGTTGTCACAAAGAGCTGCTTTTAGTCTTTACTCTTAAAAAACAGCTTGCTTACAGGAAAATGGTCTGGTGCAATAATCAGTCTTATTGAATTGAGAAACTTTCTAGATGGGGACAGGTATAATTTATATCCCACTATTTTTTATAAACTCAATTTTCTATTCAGTTCTTTTCTGTAGAGCCCAAATTCACAATCTGAATGACGATGAAAATAACATTGCCCATCAATTTCTAAAAAGCGGAGGAGAGGGAGCAGCCCAAGAACATCTTACCTGCAAATTATGGATTCTATTCTTTTGTAGAACATCACTAAAATCTTCACAAAACTGAGGATTTAACCAACGGAAAGTTAGAAAATCAAACAGACATTGGTCAATAACAGATGAACCAACATTCACAGGAAACAAGCAAATGAAAAACAACCCCAGAGCACCCCCTGTCCTTAGGGGACTCCATAAAATCTCAAGCGGGGCTTCCTCAAAGTTCTGTTGTAACCAAACGACCCACTTTTAAACAGTGTTTTCCTATTCACCTGAGTTTAAGACCTAAAATTATGACAAAAACACATCCAGTTTTTCTGTTACTTCCCCCTGATGCGTCAGAGGCTCCAGACTTAATGTTTTTTCCTTCAGATTAAAGGTCCTTTATTTCACAAAATTGACTTTTGTGAGCTTTAAGTCATGTTATAACGCTTTTACCTTTAGTTCAGTAGAGATCGGCAATTCCAGGGCTGAAATTATCAAAATGATTGTGGTGAAGGTGTGTGGAGTTTAAAAACATGGTGGAGGACTTCTTGTATCACCACATGACATCACAAGGTGGAACAGAGTGTTTTCTGTTCGAGAGAAGAACTCAGTCTAAATATGCAGGATTTGTGTGTTAAATATGGACTAAAACACAACTCCAGGTCGGTTTGTGATGAGGAAACGACATTAAAACATAGATCAGAAAATACTGTAATATTTTAAGGTCAGGGTTAGGATCAGGGTTTGGTTTAGGAACACGTAAGTTAAGGGTTTGGGGATTTGTAACCCAAAAACAAGGCAAAACTGAAGTGTAATTGATAAACAAAAGACAATTATGAACAAATAAAGGTATAATTTAGTCTAAGTGGGTTTAATGGATCATAAAAATACTGTGAATGTCAGTGAACCTTAATATTTGCTCTGATCACGTCTTCTGATGGTGAAATTAACTCTCTCCACGGAAAACAGAACACGCAGCAGTGAGTTAGCTTTAACTGACATGGAACACTAACCCCCGCCCCTGAAATACAGGGAATTTAAGGAGTCTCAGCAGTGCATTCTGTTAGCGTTCTGTCCCCTCCAGAGAAGAGACACAGAGAGACACAGGACGCTAACCAAATTACATTGACTGTATACAGAAATGGACAGAGCTAACGTGCTAGTCGCCATGTTACAAGTAGGAAATGAGCATGGGGGCACTTCCGGCTCCATCGATTCTGGCTCCAGCTGAGGTTATATTGAAAAACTGTCCCTACCTGCTCTTAAAATGTTCATATTAACCCGCTCTACATGATTCTGCACAGGAAAATAGAACAGTTTGTGAGAGAACGGGACTATAGATAGATTTAAATACCGACTTCCTTCTTCTTCTCTGATGGTAGTGGTGAAGCAGAGGAGATGGAGAGTCTGAGGAGGTTGATGTTTCTCCTGCTGTGGTGGACAGTTAGACCCCTGTGCTGACCCCTGCCCTCTCTCTCTCCTCAGGGGCTCCAGGTGAAGGCGGATTACGTCCCTCTGCTCCAGTCCTTAGCCTCGTTCGGCTGGAGACTCACCTGTGTCCTGCCCACCCCCGTCGTCAGGAGCAACAGGTACTACCCACAATGCACTGGGAGAAACTCTAAAATATATGAATCCACTCCATCACTACGGTCTTTATCAAAACAAACATAACGAGACTGAAAAAGCATCGCAGATTCTTGCAGAAAGAGAGAAGCCCTTTAGTCCGTTTATCTAAGGAGAGAGGAGTGTTTGTTTCTATGGATACGTCATTCCTCTGCCTGGAATGTTCCACAGTGTGACATTAAACAGCTCTCTTTACATTTATTCAATTACAGGTGGTTTTAGAGCTTAAAAATACCTAGAAAAACAGACATTCTGACTGTGAGCGGGGTTGCCTCTCCACAGATCTGACCTGGAACTTGGTCTGGTTTGGTCTCCATCAAGAAGAGGTTTAAAGCCATACTGTGGAATATTTCAGACAAAGCAATAACATCTCCATGGAGAAAAGCGTCCTTCACATGTCACTGAAATAAACCTGAGCACCAGCCTCAAATAATAACACTACATTAAAGCTACAGTATGTAACTTTCTGGAGGTGGCACATCCCCGGCATGATTCCATAGAAACAGAAAGTTAAAACCATACTTCGGAACATTCCAGTTAGAGATAGATAAGTTTTATGCCATACTGTGGAATATTATAGCCAAAGGTACAACATTTCCATGGAAACAAGCAGGAGCATAAAATACTTTCTTGTCTATTTTTTGGTCAAAACATTAAGTTAAATCGCTAAATCAAGATCACATTAATAACGGAAAAATCAGGCGCCTTCTTTTCCCGAGGTCGCCCCCGCCAGCGCTGCTGTCAATCAGACCTGCTAAACCAGCGGTGTGGGCGGAAAGGCGTTACCTCCTACAGCCTCACTCCTGTTTGGCGCTTTGGTTCCAGGCTCGGATTTACAAATATGGAACCTCCAGATCGGCCCCTGAAACTGCTAACCTCGATGAGCTTCATTTAATTGGAGCTGATGGTGTGGGTGACGTCACACTCCCAACTTCTTTTATACAATCTATGAAAATGAGCACCAGCGTAGTGATCTACTCTTCTGTCCTAACGCTAACTCTATTCTGTTGTCATAAAAGTGCCACCTACTGGTCATAGAGGACAGTGCATGTATCAGAGTCATTTGATACAAAGGCAGTGTTCAGTTTCAGTAGTGGAGAACAAACCTCCAGTATTTAAGCAGGTAAACAGGTACGTCCCTGTGAAGCGGCATGTGGAAGACTGCAGTTTGACATCCTCCTCCTCCTCCTCTTTCCTGTAATGGCCTCTGTGGAGCTCTCCTCGTGTGCAGCGCTGGTGTAAAAGTGCAGATTTGTGGTGTAAAGGGCAGATTTGTCGAGGTGTTTGGCTCCTGCAGCCTTCATAAAACAGAGTTAGAAGTATTGACCACAGGGTGACAGCAGCAGGACCCAAGCTCTAATTGAAACACATGTGGAGGGAGAGGTTCATAACCTGAGCGACATTCTGCAGTAACCTAAAGGACATGAAGTTTAGTCATGACAATACAGTAAAGCATGGAAATAGAATGGATTTACTGATTTTCTGACACTTTTTCTCATCACCTGCCACTGACCCGCTCTTCTGACCCTCTCCCCTGCTCCTCTGCTCCTCTGACCCTCTCCTCTGCTCCTCTGCTCCTCTCCTCTGCTCCTCTGACCTTCTCCTTGTCGTCTTCTCTCTCCTCAGTGATGGGAGCCTCTCCACCAAACAGATCGTGTTTCTGCAGAGACCCGTCCTGAGCCGGAAGAAGAGGGACACAAAGGTACTGACATGGAAACGTGTGTGTGTGTGTGTGCGTCTGTAAACTGTGCATAACCAAAAAGTACAGTAAATTAAAACCATATTTCAGAACATTCTCCATGGAAATGTATCTATACTGTGGATTATTATAGCAAAATGAACATTTCCAGGTCAAATAAGAGTCAGGTTTGTGGAGATGCAAGCCCACTCACAGTAAAGATGTAATATACACAACCAAAATGATAAAACATTCTTATATTTTAGTCTGTTATTTTGATTAAAAAATGACATACTGTGGCTTTAAACAATAAACTTTGCACAAAACAGGACTATCAAAATAAATTATCCCTCAGAGCGTTTAACATGAGGAACCACTCACCCACTCACCCATTTATACACCAATGGGGACAAGGCCAGTGAAGTGTCTTGCCCAAGGACACAATAACAGTGGCTGTGTAATCAGTGTAGTAGTGTTTATGCAGCGGGGCTTTGGAGACATTCAGATCTTTCTTTGCTCCCAGGCTCTGTAATACCTCAAACAAATGATCTCAATTTACTTCTGTGATTCGTGAGGCCATTTTGAAAGAGCGTTTTCTGGTGTAATATTTGATCTGACGCTGTTGTGTCTAAACGAGTCGGTCATGTCGACATTCTGCCCACAACTGTATTTCAGATAGATCTGCTGAACTGGGAAATACCTGGAGGATTAAAGAGGAGAGTGAGGGGCGGAGTCTGGAGGTATAAGGAACAATGTGATTGGTCTAACAGAGAGTCACTCTTCAATAATAATAATAATAATGCATCAGTTTTATATAGCGCTTTTCTGGACACTCAAAGATGTTTTACAGATCATTCACTCCACACTCAGTAGTGGTAAGATACTATTGTAGCCACAGCTATTCTGGGGCAGGCTAACAGAAGCGAGGCTGCCAATCTGCGCCGTCAGCTCCTCCGACCACCACCATCACTCATGCACACACCACTTTCGTACTAGACAATGTGGGTGAAGTGCCTTGCCTAAGGATGCAACAACAGTTTTTTTTTTTTTTTTTTTTTTTTGCAACTGGCGCCTCCCTGATTTTCCCAGTGTCTCCCATCCAAGTCCTAACCAGGCCCTGAGATCTGATGGGATCAGGCTGTGCCAAGATAGTACGGCCACAAACTTCACCTTTCTAATCTAATCTAATCTAATCAGGGCAGTCATGTGTGATGTCACATAGTACTTAAAACTGTAGCGGTCACTGGAGGAAGCACTCACATTTTATCAGTTTTTGTTCAGAAAGCTGCAAATGAATCTAGTTTGCACTAAAATTGTCAAAAAAAAGATTAGCAACTGGGGATGGTACAAGACCTTGTGAGATTTCAAGATGTGTTTAAAGATGTGAAGTGTTTATGTCTGGATCTAGGACAAAAAAGGGTTACGGGCTGGTGAGTTGTATCTCTTATAGTTCCAAAAAAAAAAAAAACGTCCTAGAATGCAAACAAAAACACTGAATTAAATAAATACAAAATTGTGAGGTCAAACTTTGAAACTGAATCTTGAAATGTAGATATTATATTAAAATCTCGTCTTGTCTCATTCTCATGGACCCAATCTCGTATGTCTTGGCGAAATGGTGTCTCATCCCATCCCTACTAGCAGCAGTAGTCAATGCTTTTAAAACACTGTTCTCATTACTTTTTTGCCAACTCCCTCATGCTAATCTTTCTCTTTCCAGAAGCTGATCTTCAAAACCAGGAGTAAATCCAACAAAAACTGCATCAAAGACTCAGCCAAGAACAAGAAGAAGGGCAAGAAGTCTGAGAAGGAACCTGAGGACGCAAAGCCGGCAGACACAACCATCGACCAACCAGAGACAGCGGGAGGGGACACTAATGAATGTAACACAGGAGAGCTAGGAGACATGTCCAGAGAGGGGGACGAGGAGGGCGGGACACCAGCAGGAGCAGAGCAGCCGGAAACCAAAGAAGAAGAGGAGGAGAGTGAAGAGAGGCAGGTGGTGGAAAACGGACTGGACACTGACCCGGACGACCAATCAACAGCCAGCAACGAGATTATTACAAAAGAGGGGGCAGCCGTGACCAATCAGAGCGCGGCAGGAAGTCAGGAGTAGAGTTTGGGTGGAGAACGTTGGCGCCCCCTACCTCTTGAAGAAGCGTGGGATATTCTTGGACAATCTTCATGTGCCAGTATCACTCTCGGTTTGTAGTGTCGAACTGCTGTGTTGGAAAAAAGACTTTTTTTGATTGTATTACTGGTTCTACAGCTCTGTCCTTAAAGAGGGGGTATTCTGCTAAATCTATATATTTTTTTAGCTTTCTACCATGTTATAACTTTGTTCCCCTATCAACAAACATGTCTGAAGAGGTTTTCTTCAAACCCTATTCAAACCCTCCTTACGATTAGCTGTAAGATTCTGTCATCATCACCCACGACAATTCTCCAAAAATACACAAAAACATGATTAAAAACTGTACACAGCAACTTGACAAACCTGATGCAATGTGCAGTTGTTTCACTAGCGGGATGTACGCTGATCATGTTGTGATAATGCTCTGAAGGGGGAGTGACACTGCGTTGAGAGCAAAGGGAATGGAGACTCAAAAACAATGTTAATATGTAGTTTTTGGCAAATATATAATTTTCAAAACAATAAAAGGTAACATGGTGATTTAAATGTTATGTTTTAGCAGTTAATAACCCATAGAAGTAAAATACCCCCTCTTTAAACTGTATGTATTTTTATTTTTATTTTATTTTCCAGATTTTATCAACAGTTGTGTGGTCGGCTGGTTAACATGGCCACAACTCCTGGGATGATTTTTTTTTTTTTTTTTTTTTTTCCCAAATCAGAGCCTAAAGAGCTTAAAATGGGACTAAACACCTAAACTCCGCCAGATTGGTCCAACAGGTATCCACACTGCAAACTCCGCCCCTGCAGACAGGTGTTTGCATCAGAAACACCTGTCTGTCATCAGGGCAGTTCTGTGTGACGTCACCAACTACTGAAAACTGACAGCACAAACTTAGATTTAGGCGTTTTTGACCTCAAAGCTGCACATTTTTAGTTTACTTTGTTTGAACAGTAGAAAATGCTGTTAAAACACCGTATGCACAGTTTAGTGGTGAAAAAAGTGCATTAATGGAACAGTGTTTAGCTCCACTTTAAGTCAGAGGAACATCAACATTCCTTTGAAACTGTATTTTTAAAGAAATTATTTATGGATTTTAGAAATAATTTTACCACACCAGAAAGACTAGAATGTCGACAGCCCTTGTGACAGATATAAAAGGTGCTGTATGTAACTTTTCTGCCACCTGCTTGTCCCTATAAACATGTTAATGCCTGGATTCTATATTCTACCACACATTTATGATATTACAGGTGATTTTATTGCTCAAGAAATACAATAAAAACGCTTGTCTCCATATTTAAAGAGTAACATTAATACCATACTATGGGACATTAATGGCAACTCCATCACCATAGAGACAGGCAGGTGGCTGACCCTCCGCCAGAGTTGCAGAGTTTATGTTTAAATTGAAATCTGACCAAATATCTGGCACTTAAAAAGTAACGGTGTTTAATATTACCTATTACAGTCACTGCTCCAGACTCTAAACACAAAAGGAATGTAGCTCCCCTCCCGGACAACAGAGGGAGCTGTTTGGAGCCCACAGAGCTCACAGGCTCATTTGATCAGTGAATGTCCCTCATATGTGTCCAGAATGTAGAGATGGTTTTGTTTTGCGATAGGCAATCGAAGAGTTAGAGGAGCTGTTTACGCGCAGTTACAAGCTGCTAACGATGTTCTCCCAACACTTTGGATTTTGAATGAGATTATTATGAGATGAGATTAACAACAACAACAACAACAAAATGAGTCACATTTTACAACAAACTGATATAAAAACATTTTTGAAGGACACATATTATGCATTATATCATTTTTGGACCATTTACCCACATTATAGCACTGTCAAAAACATAGCTGCAGTTGTATTTAGCTTCATTCATGCTTCTATTATGAATCCTGTTTACCAAGTGCTGCGCTGAGCTTCAAAAATCACTATTAAATTTTCCCTGAATAGTTGCGTCACAGGTAGAAATTCAGGTCTGTTCGAAACAACCGCATACTTAAATTAGCATGCTGGTCATGTTGTTTTTTGGATAGATAGTGTGCAAAAACAGAATCCAGATGGGTGAGCACTGACTGATGCAGTACAATGAGTATTTTCTACACACAGGCATTATTTTAAGTTCTAAAACATGAAATACCATAGCAGCAATACACACAATGCATAATGAGCCTTTAAAAGAAAAAAATAAAGGTCCTGTAGTACACAAAATTGACTCTTGAGAGCTTTAAGTCATGTTCTAATCCTGTTACCTCCTCAAAAACAAACCTGGAGTTGTGTTTTGTTCCATTCGGACGTTTAAGTGACCCTTTATTGTTAGTCTGTCTACATATCAAAAGCTCAAAATGTTCTGTTCCATCTTGTGCTTCTGAAACAAAACACAACTCCAGGTATGTTTATAATGAGGAAACAATATTATAACATAGTAGATTAGAAAATAACGTAATATGGGCCTTTGAAAATGCCGAGGACTCTATGTAATCTAACACTCCACATCCCAAGGAACAAGTGTTGACACTTTTTGGAACAATGCAGTTCATTTAATGTAATTGTGTGGATAATTTTTATATTTCAAGAGGCATTTTATTCTGATGTAGAATACTCTCTGAAGACACGATGGCCTGTGTTTGTAGATTTCGCTAAAATTGTTACTATATACTGTATTGTTATGAAAAAGAACACAGGACCCAGAACAGGCCCCTGTGGCACCTGCTCCATTTTTCACAGAAGCACTTGACTCGGTTGCCACGTTCACTGAGTGTCTTTGTTGTAAAATATAACTAAAAACAAAGTGAGATTACACCCTAACTCATATCCACTGGCCCTCAGAGACTTCAGGGATCCTTTGTTTCCTCATCCTCCCATCATCATAGGGGCCTCGGCCTGTGTGGGAGGGTCTGCTGCAGATGGATGGGGGTCGCAGCAGGTGGACTTCGCTGGTTTGCTCGTGCTCTAATGGGTTTTGTCAGCAGGGGTTCACAGTACTCTCACACATTTAGACAACAGAGCCCGGGTGATGTCAAAGAAAACACAGAGAAGGATCTTGATGAAGTAGAATTGTTAAAAAGATGGAATTCAAATCACATGAAAAAACAAAACAAAAACATATCTCTTTTGTAGCCTACCAACGGTGCATTGTGTAACTGCTTGTTTGTATGGATATGTCATTGCTCTGCCTGGAATGTTCCGCAGTATGACAAACAATTTTTTTTTTTCAATTACAGGTGATTTTAGAGCTCAAAAATACTAAGAAAAACAATCACTCTGACTGTGAGCGGGGTCGCCTCTCCACAGATCTGACCTGTAACTTGGCATGGTTTGGTTTCCATGAAGATAGAAAGGTTTAATGTCATACTGTGAAACATTCCAGACAAAAGCAATAACATCTCCATGGAGAAAAGCTTTTGACAGACTCTCCACTAGAAAAGTTACACAATGCAGCTTTAAACTACACCACTTTTCTTAGAGCTGACCCTTTGAATGGTCTCCTCCTGACTGGCAGTCCAAACCTCACATGATTGGTTTTTTAGTTGGTTGGTATCATGGTATAAAGAGAGTGTGACATCACCCACAGCGTTTGGCTCCAGTCAAATGAAGCTCACCAAGACTAGCAGTTAAAGGCGTTATTAGAGTCGGAAGCCAGAAGCGAACGCCGTTTTCTTTTTTTTTTGAAGATGGAAGATTCACTGTTTTTGAAAGAAATCTCCCAACTTCTGATCCACAAATGCTGAACCTTCTCATTATTAGTTTGGGATTGGTTTAAAGTCCTTTCAGCTGACAGCAATCACACGTTTGGATTTGAATAACGGCACTGCTGTCTGAGGCTTTGGTGAGAAAATTATTTCACTTTTGTTTATTTCTACTGTCAGAGTAGAGGGGCGGGTCAGAGCATCCGTTCCTGGCTGTATTCTCAAGTGCTTTCTCTCTTCTGGGTGAGAGGGAGGTGGAGATTAGTTGTGTTCTTGTGTAGCTGTGACCAGTGTAGCCTTATCTCGCTGTGGTCCCTGCCCTGGTGTCGGCGGATTGGGCGGAGCTGCAGCGACGTGTGCCCGTGTTTGTCGGTGGTGGTTCTCTATAGTTGTGTTCTATGTTTTACACTGGAAATGTCCGCCCCGTGAAAAGGCGTCTCCAGTCCATCCTGTGACAGTTGTTTCAATGGTCAGATAGTTTCACTGTTGTGCTACGGTCATGTGCGTCAGAGCAGTTTGGTCACTACCAGATTTGTCAAACGCTGTTGTCATGGTATTTAACGCTGTGTTTTCGCCATGGGGCTCCTTAAATGTTTGTTATTCCGTCCAGCGTTCCATGTCAGTTCAAACCTGATTTTCACACCATTGAAGGAGGAAGTAGGTGTTTAAATCTGACAAACTTGTCTAAAGCTTTCACAAACTCTTGAGCACATAGTCCAGGTCCTCATGTTTTCACTTTTGGGCGCGTGCAGTTTAGAACTGCTCTGTTCAGACGGCCCGGGGACAGCCAATCAGAGCGCTGCTTCTGGTGTTTAATTACAGTTTGATGAGAAATATTTTGTCACAAACGGCTGTTGTTTTTTTTTTTACAATAAAGTCTTTAGGGGGAAAAGACAAATTTTGCTGATTTACAGAAAGTCCTACCTACCCCTGATTTAATTTCATAGTCACCTGATTTCATTAACTTAATTTCTTGTAACACAACAGTACGTCTCTAAGGCGACGTTCAGACTGCAGGGCTTAATGCGGATTTTTTTGTGAAATCCATTTTTTTTTTCCGAGGTCGTTCACATTTCCAATTAAATGCGACTTGTATGTGATCTCCAGTGTGAACTTTAAACACCCTAAAAGTGTCTGGCACGCTCATTGGAGCACCTGACGATTTTGAAGTCGCTGTCGTACCAGAGCCAGAACATGAACAGCTTATTTGTTTTAAGGAAGAGATTGAGAAGGAGAAGGATTTTTTTGGCCATGGCGTTTTGTGGGGCAGTGGCAGAAACGTCCGTAGAAAGGAACATGTGGGTGTGGAGTCGCAGCCAAGAGTGGTGGGATTGCCATGTGCTTCGCTGCTTCACTGACACGGAGTTCATACTCAAAATTCGTATGACAAGAAGAACGCTTGCGTACATTTGTGAGCGTCTACTTGTACGATTCTTGCTTTTTAATGAAGTGTAGGTCGGATGAATGCGACCTGTCCGTTCAGACTGAAGTCGCATGTCAAAAGATCGGATATGTATCGGTTTTAGGACCAAATATCCAAGTGGCCTGGGTCTCAGTTAAAAAAAAATCGTATCTGTGTCGTTCAGACCGTCATTAAAAGATCAGATACAGGTCGCATGGGGGTGAAAAAATCGGATTTGGGTCACTTCAGGCTGCAAGTCTGAACGTCGCCTAATAAATCTTGAGTTCTGAACCAGATGCTGAATTATATTAAAATGAAATGAACTGATTCTCTTCAGAAACACAGCATCTCCAGAGCTTTAACTGACGCTGAGCCACACCCTGTAATGAACAATGATGCGTTTAGGGAGTCCCACTTGTCCATTTTGAAGACTACTGACCTTTCAAAAGATTGAATATTTTATTTTGAATGGTTAATTACTATAACAACAGTTTCACATAGACATTGACACATATTTACCACAGCTTATTTCTCTTCTTTAGCAGCAGATTCGGGCATTTAGCCTCATTCCGCCCTGAAGCCAAGGAGCAGCAGCATGAATTGCAAATCAGGTAGTGACAGAACTTTTTTTTTGTTGTTTTATGTTGCTATGCTAATAAGTGCTATTATGCTAACATGTGACCCAGCGTGGGGTCATTACTGCTGAAAGCTCTGGGGTTAGACAAACTCCTGTACGAGCACACGGCCACAGCCACTGAATGAACCTGTACTCATCAAAACACAACTGCCCGTGTCATTTGTTCTGTCTCATTTGTGTAATTTGCTCCAGGAGGATTTTTTTTACAGCAATTAAATCAATAAACATAAAAAAATAAATAAAACAAAATGACTTAGGCAATTATGCTAGGAGGCTAACCATTTCTGTGCTGTTATATTTTGTATTGCTGATGTAGCCTTATCTCGCACTGTTTTTTTGGCTTGTGTTTGAGCCCTGGCGACTGCACTGTTGAGCATCTGAATAATAACAGTCATATTAACATAAAAAAAATCAACACATTTTAGATTTCAGAATGACTTTAACCTCGCCGTGTCTGTCCGGTCAAAGCTACTGCTTCAAAAAACCAGAACCTGCTTGTGGCCAGGTGAGCCGTGGGGTCAGTGCGTCACCTGAGCCGCCATCTTGAATGTTCTGTACGTGACCGCGTGCTCTTTCACTCGTTTAGCAGTAGGTCTCTATTTTTGCTTCAGTACATTTCCACTGTTTCTGTTCACTTCATCTGTACAATTTGTATATTAAAATGATTTATATTTAATGTGTGAGCTGTGTTTTATTGTTTTATTGTTGGGTACAAACGGGTCACTGAAATGCAGAAAATATACAGAAAATCCAGAGACAAATACAGAATAAAGGGCCTGTACTGAAGATTTAAGGCTGATGCTAAAAAGTAAAAAAAAAAAAATTGGCCCGATATGTCGCTCTAGCTCTAGTAAAAAATAATAATAGTTGTAATAAAATCTTTTCTTAAAATATAATGATTTTGAGCATGTTTTGGTCAAATTACCCGTAAGGTGCCAGCAATCAGGCAGCCTGGAATGTTCCACGTTACGGCATTATAAGGACCTTTTTTTTTTTTTTTTTTTTTTTTTTTTTTATGAATTCATCTTGAATTTTAGCCCAGGATTAAACCCGGCCTAAACCAGGTCTAGCCCAGGACTAAACCAGACCTACATCAGACTCCTGGTCTGGTGTGGTCTGGGGTGTCTTTGGTCTCCACGCCTCTGCCCCCTGTGGAGTCCTGGTTTCTTTGTGGTCCAGGTTCCTCTGTGCTGCAGTAAGGGACTGTTGGACTGTGTGACATGTTTGTTTTTCCTGTATCCATGGAGACTGTGCAAGAGGCTCGCTTTGAGATTCTACAGGTACAGAAAACCTTCCAGAGGAAATACTTTGAGGGAATGAACCATTTAATCACAAGAGAGGAGAGAGAGACCTTTCCTGTTGTGTTCACTTGGCGCCCCCTGGAGGAGGACACAGAGGAGGGACTTTTGTCTCTTCCTCTCCTCAAACACAGATCTGCTGACCCTCCCTGACCAGAACTGCTCTCCATCATGGACACTCCTGCTCACCCACTGCACCAGACTATAGAGGGACAGATAATACTCCCTACAACTGTACAACAACTCACCCACTGCACCAAACTATAGAGGGACAGAGGAGATAATACTCCCTACAACTGTACAACAACTCACAAACTGCACCAGACTATAGAGGGACAGAGGAGATAATACTCCCTACAACTGTACAACAACTCAACCTTATGTACCGGATAATACTATTTTTAATTTTTACCTATACATTTAGGTTAAAAAAATAAAATGTTTATACAGAGAGGTGAAAATTAATGACTTAATAATTAGTTTATTGTAAAACTTCAGATTTGTGAGTTTCGATAAGTTAAAATGACTTAAATTAAGAACGTTTTACTTTATCTGAGTGGATTCAGCTTTAAAAGTAAAATTATCCACCACAACAAAAGTGTTTTCCTTCGTTCAAGCAACATTAGATTTTGTTTCTTATTTTAAGTGCAGAGTTTTGTTTTTCTCATCTCAAGTGCAGCAAGAAGTATTTTTATATTTTAAGTACAAAAAGTCCTGTTCCACTGACGGATCATTTTACTTTTTCAGTGAAATTTACTCAAATCATGATAAAACTTTTTTAATTCAAGTGAACTTAAACTTAACTTGGCTGGATTTGTGTTTTTGCAGTGTGAGAGAGAGAGAGAGAGACGAGAGAGGAGAGGAGAGAAGAGAATAGGAAGATGAGAGAAAAGAGAAGAGGACAGAGAGAAGAGAGGAGAGGAGAGAGAAGAGGGAGAAGAGAGAGAAGAGGGAGAAGAGAGAAAAGAGGGAGAAGAGAGAAAAGGGAGACGAGAGAGAAGAAAGAGGACAGAGAGAAGAGAGGAGAGAGAAGAGGGAGGAGAGGAGAAGAGAGGGAGAAGAGAGAAAAGAGGGAGAAGAGAGAAAAGGGAGACGAGAGAAGAAAGAGGAGAGAGAAGAGAGAGAGGAGAGAGAAGGGAGAGGAGAGAAAGAAAAGAGGGAGACGAGAGAGAAGAGGGAGGAAAGAGAAGAGAGAGAGGAGAGAGAAGAGGGAGGAGAGAGAGAAGAGAGAAAGAAGAGGGAGGACAGAAAAGAGGGAGAAGAGAGCGAGAGAAGAGGGAAGACAGAAAAGAGGTAGAAGAGAGAGGAATTATTATTACCATTTATATGTATTTTTTTCTCTTTGTTCTTCTAATCTCTTGTGACGTGTGAGTTCCTGCGTCCACATCATTTCCCTTGTAGATCAATAAAGTTTGAGTCTCTTAAATGTTTGAAAAGAGCCGGTTTGTCTCTTAAATCTGTGAAAAGAGCCGGTTTGTCTCTTAAATCTGTGAAAAGAGCCGGTTTGTCTCCTAAATCTGTGAAAAGAGCCGGTTTGTCCCTTAAATGTTTGAAAAGAGCCGTTTTGTCTCTTAAATGTTTGAAAAGAGCCGGTTTGTCTCTTAAATGTTTGAAAAGAGCCAGTTTGTCTCTTAAACGTTTGAAAAGAGCCAGTTTGTCTCTTAAACGTTTGAAAAGAGCCGGTTTGTCTCTTAAATTGTTGAAAAGAGCCGGTTTGTCTCTTAAATGTTTGAAAAGAGCCAGTTTGTCTCTTAAACGTTTGAAAAGAGCCGGTTTGTCTCTTAAATTGTTGAAAAGAGCCGGTTTGTCTCTTAAATCTTTGAAAAGAGCTGTTTTGTCTCTTAAATGTTTGAAAAGAGCCGGTTTGTCTCTTAAATCTTTGAAAAGAGCCGGTTTGTCTCTTAAATCTTTGAAAAGAGCTGTTTTGTCTC
>CM057088.1:26845000-27062500 GCA_029959045.1 Taenioides sp. WSHXM2023 | reverse complement strand
GCACGCGCCGATCTGAACTCCACTGTGAATAAAACTCTTACACAACAAAGCACTGTGCTCACTGTGTTTTACATTAGAGGAAAATAAGAGTTTCATCAAACGCTCAAACACACAAATGTGTTCAAACATATAGTGCAGTAAATAAGCCCTGTGAAGGACAACAGCACCTCAGCCGACCAGCAGATGAAATAATTATCAAAATAAAGCTAAGAAAACTAAAGTTAAATATCAGAATCACAGTAAAAATACAGTTAAAATTAAATAAACTTGTATTTCTCATTCTATGGTTGAAGATTTGATTTCCAGCTCTCTACTGACATCAAGTGGCTGGACATGAGATTGCAAATGTCTCATATTAAATCACTCTGGTACTGTATGAATATTAAAGAGCTGCATACAAACACATGGAGACATTACAGGACCGTAAAACCAATACGAGATAATTATATTTTTGATAATAATTCTTTGGTCTTCACTCATGTGGTGTCGTTATAATCTGTGCATTTGTTCAAATTGGAGGCGGCTGCACTCTGACCTCCACAGACTCACCTGTTACCCTGTCGTTCTTTATGGGAGGAGGGAAGACGTCATTACTGTCGCAGCACAAGGTAAAGTCGTGCCTCATGTTTCACACAGGTGCTACCCCTGCCACCTGCCGCCTGCCACCTGCCCCATAACTTTTCAAAAACTTATTTTTCCTGCTTTTATTGTTTTAGGACGGGTATGAGCAAATTTAACAATGCACTTTTTTGTTGTCTTCATTTTCTGATCTCTGTGCAGCACTTTAGAAACTGCTTTGTTTGTAAAATGTGCTGTAGAAATAAAGTGGATTTAGATTTTCTGGTGATGCTTGTTTCCATGGAGATGTAAAAGCCATGCCTGGAGTTTTCCATAGTCTGGCATTAACATTTATTTAGAAGAATTAAAGATTTTTGTTAAGTTTGAATGTGTAAACCAGTGTTATAAAAAGACAGAGACATCCAGGCCAGCGGTGGAAGGTTATGAAGTACAAAAGTAAAAGTACAGTTAAAAAAAAAGTGCTTATTTGAGACTATGAGACTTATTTTAGCACATTTAATTTTGAGTTAATTTCCCAACTTTGAGCAAACTAAATGCACAAAAACACCAGAACAGCTAGAAAAATTATTATGAAATCAGTTGAATCACTTAAAATCACTACATTTTAGAACAGGACTGAAAAATTAAAGTATTTCTTATTTTAGTTTGAGAAAAGGCTGACGGTTTATTTTTAACACATTTGTAGTTTGAGCAAATGAAAATATACAAATAAAAACTCTGGTGCTACAACCTGTACAAAGCATCTCTCATGTTAACGTTAATGTAGATTGTGCACTGTCCCTGTCTAAATAATTTTCTTCCGCTTTATCCGGGTCCAGGTCGCGGGGTAGCAGTCTGAGGAGGGAGGCAACAGACTTTCCTCTCCACACACATTTCCTCCAGCTCTTCCGGGAGGATCCCGAGAGAAATAAATCAATAAATCAATGAAATGGAAAAAAAATAAATAAAAAATGTCCCTGTATCTGTACTTTTACTTAAATAACAAGCATCACTGTCTCACTCTAAGCATTTCTGTTCGTGTTCATGTCTTGACCAGTGGGGGCAGCAAAGCACATGCCGTGCCGAGTCTGCCGGAAATAAGGGAAGAAGAAGAAGCAGCAGCTGTTAGCTTGAACTCGTGCTAAAGCTAAAAACAGTCTGATAAACAGTGATAAAAAAGTTTGATAAAATGTCGAAAGGTCAAACCCTGAGAGTTTTGGTGACTGAGCGGCTGACTGCGGCTGCGGAAGAGATCTTTGCGCTGTTTGAAAAGGTGATAGCGGAGTTTGAGGCGGAACTGCGCCGCTCCAAACGGAACAACCCGAGGAAACGGATCCGGGACTCGGCTCTGAGCCTGTCGACGAGTCCTGGCCCCGGTCTGAACCAGGACCCTCCACGGGTTAAAGAGGAGCCGGAGGAGCCGGAGCCGGAGGAGCCGCGCGTCAGACCAGAGGGACACGCGCTTCTGCACCAACGCTTAACACGCACTGATCCGGATCCGGAGGGTGCAGCCCCTGTGAGGATGCTCATTTCATTTCATTTCATTTCATTTCATTTTATTTTATTTACTTCTATCAGATACATAAAGTGAGTTCTTCTCACACAGACCTGGGCATCGTGCAGCTCCAGAGCCACATACGGCTCTTTGGTACGGCTCTTTGGTTGACTCTAATCGGCCCGTTTAAGCTCATTTGGAATTATCATTTTACCTCATGCCTGTACTAAAGCTGCTTTGGTTTTATTTTAGAGGTGTTTTTTAATGACATTTTCTTTAAGGCGGCCTCACTTTTGCATTGTTTAGTCAGAACATAAACTCTTCCCAGTCTCACCAGCGTCTAAACAGTGAGATTTACTGCTTTTTATAAAGAAATGCAATTGATATGAGCAGTAAAAAAAAAACAGTGACACCAAAGATTCAACACATGGAGCAGCGCTGAACAAAATGAAATGACAATAAAAAGACACTTCATGTATATAGATGGCAGTAATAACAAAAGATTTCAAATACCGATTTGTTTTTGAACAGGACAATAGCGAAGGCTTGAGGGACACAGATCAATAAGGCTGTTAGGTTTTAGTCTCAGCTGTGCTCCTGAGATTTTAGAACAGATTTTAACAATAGAATCAAGACTGTCTTTGACAGAGAGGCTGTTAAACCAACAAATACAAGAAAAACACAACAGGCCCTCAAGAGACGACTGATAAAAATGACACAAAATGGAAGTATGACCAGAAAAAAAAGAGTTCAACTTCCTCAAAAGGTGTAGTCTCTGCAGGCCACGTGTCACAGCAGATGCCGTGTTCACATCAAATTCAAGTAGATTGTCAAAAAACGTGCCCAGATACTTCAGTACTTCAATACTTCAGTCTTTTTGTGAAAAATGCTCTCTGCAGCCATATTCTGTTTGGTGGGGGTTTTCAGGCCCTTCCGACTGACACACCTGTCAGTCTGTTTGCACCCGGAAGGCAACGCTGGGTCTTTGTATTTTATACCAATAATCCTGCTGTGGTGCTTATGATGATGATTTAAATTACAGTTATGGTTGTATTTGGATTGACCTCATCTTGAGACTGATAATTATCTAACAATATTTCTAACAAACCTCAACCAAGAAAATCTGGCACATTTCTGATTGAAATCCAGAAATATTCTGATTACTGTTTTCAGGAGTCAAAATATTAATGCTTGTCGATCTTCCTCAGATCTCCGTGGGCGTCCCAGAGTCCAGTGCCACCTGTGTGAAGACAGAAGAGTCCCCACTGCTTCCACAGAGACAAACTGAGCCCAGAGAGGACACACAGGGAGGGGACATCAGCGCAAAGCCTCATTCACCCTCAAAGAACTTCTATGACATGGACCAGGAGAAGGACCCCTGCACAAACCTCAGGTCTCAAACCTCAGGCCCCAAACACAAGTCTGCACCAGAGACTCTCACCACTGTGAATTCTGGAGCCACGTCAGGAACAGCTGAAGGAACCGAGGCCAAGAAACACCAGTGCTCTGTGTGTGAGAAGAGGTTTGGGTCTGTGTGGTTTTTACGAAGACACTTTAGAGTTCACACAGGAGAGAAACCATTCGGCTGTTCAAAATGTAAGAAAACATTTTCTCAAAAGTATAATCTAGACGTGCATCTCAGAGTACACACCGGTGAAAAGCCTTACAGGTGTTCATTATGTACGCAGAGGTTTGCTCAGAACACTGCACTGATTAAACACAAACAAAAACACGCCCGGGAAAACACTTACAGCTGTTGAATCTGAGCAAACATTTGCTCACAAGTGTGATTTAAACGCACAAGGGCAAAGAGCTTTCAGCTGTTATAAAGGGTTATACAGGGTTATAAAGGGTTTATAAAGGGTTTGCACAAAAGAGTCATGAAAAAACACATGACAACCCACTGAGTGTGACTGAAGGATTATTGGTTCATGAGATGTTTTAAAGGTGCATTGTGTAACTTTTCAGGTGGAGGGTCCGTCACTTGCTTGTTTCTATGGATACGTCACTGCTCTGCCTGGAATGTTCCACAGTGTGACGTGCGTAAAATCCCTCAGTTGTCCAGGTAGAATCCATAGCAAAAGGAGAAATTTAATTTGTCAACTGGACTGAAGAAGCAGCTTGGATGAGCTGCGAAACGTATTCGACCAAATAAACTCTGTCCAGTTGACAAATTAAATTTCTCCTTTTGCTAGCCACAGTGTGACATTAAACAGCTCTACTTTACATTTATTCAATTACAGGTGGTTTTAAAGCTCAAAAATCCCTAGAAAAACAGACATTCTGACTGTGAGCGGGGTCGCCTCTCCACAGATCTGACCTGGAACTTGGTCTGGTTTGGTCTCCATGAAGATAGAAAGGTTTAATGCCATACTGTGAAACATTCCAGACAAAGCAATAACATCTCCATGGAGAAAAGCATTTGACGGACCGTCCACCAGGAAAGTTACACAATGCAGCTTTTAAAGAGCCTTCAATTGTGTGTTGGTTCTGTTAACTCAAAATGCAGATATTTGGAGCTGTTGTCTGTAACTTGCATATTTCAGACTTTGGACTATTTTAATGTATCAGTAAAGAGTTAAATTTACTTTTAGTTGAGGAACAGTTATTTTCATTGTTTCTAAAGTGTGTATAGATGGGTCCACTGGTTTTCCACATTTAGTATTATAGAGTTGTAACTGAATGAAACATACGTTTGTGATTGTTCAAAATGATATAAAATGCAGTTGTATCACAGTGCAGTCGGCAGGTGAGAAGCAGGTGAGACTTTGCCCCAGAATGTGTTAAAAGTTAAAGATCCATAATTGTTTCCTCTCTAACATTTTTCCTATGAAGACTGTAGAAAAAGGCGTATTTGTAGACGAAATGTTTACAGAGGTTTTGTTTTCATACGGTGTTGAATAAAACATTTTGTCACAGTAAACGGTAAATTGTTTTGTCAGTGTAATAGTCTGAAGATTGAAGTTCACGTTTACACGTTTGTGTCGTCCGGGTAGGATCCACGGCAAAGGAGAAATTCAATTCTGTAACTGGACAAAAGGTTTTGATTGAAGACGTTTCTCAGCTCATCCAAGCTGATTCTTCAGTTGTGTTTAGACGCTGGTGGACACTGCCTTTTATCTGCCTGAAGGGGGCACTATCTATACTGAAACTATTGTTCTTTGTTTTGATTTAGGTCTGAGGATGGAGTTGTAAATAGAAGACAGATCATGTCTGAGGCCTCCATTTCTGTTCAAAGGATTGTCTTTACTAACAGAAACAGTCTCTTTCACTCCTCTCAAACCGTTTCTTTTCTCTGGTTCAGATCTGTACTTCACTGTCCTCAAAGGAGTGGTGGAGGCTTTGAGGTGGAGATGTACAGAAGACTGAGGTCCTGTGTTGCTTTCTCGTCTGTGTTGGTACGTACATACATATGAAGAGGCCATTTTGTTTGTCCAATGTAACGCTCACTACAGTCCTCTCCACACTGAATCCACTGAAAAAATGTGACGACAAATGGAAGGAGCGTAAGGCCAATAAGAGATTATCATTTTTTCTTTAGTCTTTGCTCAGTGGGATGTCTTCAGTCTGTGGATTAGTTCAAACTGGAGGTGCAGTGCACGAGTGACTGATCTGTGTCACAGGAATCAAAGACCTGGACACGAGTGTGTTCTCTTCACACGCGTCAGAGAGTGGACATCACACTCCTCTGTATGGAAAAGGCCCTCATTACACACAGGGACAGTCCACCGTCACTGTCCCTGTGTGTAATGAGGGACACCAGGAGCCGCCCCAGAGGACACGGACCACATGGACCGGCTGAAGGACACGGACCACATGGACCGGCTGAAGGACACAGTGTAGAGAACATGAGGTTTTATTAAACTCTGGATTAAAAAACAAACTGTTAGAAGCAGCAGTGCAACACAACAAAGATCCAAATACAAGACTCTTCTGTACAACATTCAGTCAGAGTCACTACAGTGTCACAGTACTCTACTGTACTAGTACTACAGTATTACAGTAGTCTACTGTAATAGTATTACAGTACTGCAGTACTCTACTGTACTAGTACTACAGTACTGCAGTACTGTGGTGTGACTTTGTCCTTAGGCCAGTGCTTTTCTACATCGTCTCTACAGTCTGAGCCTGAACCCTCCTCAGACATATGAACGCAGTACTGTGTACTCAGTATTCGCAGTATTCGCAGTATTCAGAACTTAAATTAACACTAATACAACTATTGTATTCACGTCCAAAAGCAGTTCAGTCAAAGTGAATATGAACACGTCACAGCTCCAGAGCGTCTGTCTGTGTACTCACTGAGGTACTCCACATGAAGTACTCTGCTCTATGTAGTACTCCACATGAAGTACCCTGCCCTGTGCAGTACTCCACATGAAGTACCCTGCTCTATGTAATACTCCACATGAAGTACTCTGCTCTGTGCAGTACTCCGCGTGAAGTACTCTGCTCTGTGCAGTACTCCGCGTGAAGTACTCTGCTCTGTGCAGTACTCCGCGTGAAGTACTCTGCTCTGTGCAGTACTCCGCGTGAAGTACTCTGCTCTGTGCAGTACTCCGCGTGAAGTACTCTGCTATGTGCAGTACTCCACGTGAAGTACTCTGCTATGTTTAGTACCAGTGTAATACTCCATAAGAAGTACAGCTCCAGTCTGGTACCAGTGTGGTACCAGTGTGGTACCAGTATAGTACCAGTGTGGTACCAGTGTGGTACCAGTATAATACCAGTATAGTACCAGTATAGTACCAGTGTGGTACCAGTGTGGTACCAGTATAGTACCAGTATAGTACCACTGTGGTACCAGTGAGGTACTCCTCTCAGGGTGGAGCAGTCCCTGTCACATGGACCTGAGGCCCAGGAGGAGGCTGTTTATCGGGGCTTGTACAGTGAGGGCCTGCAGCCCTCCTCAAGGGGAGCAGGTAAAAGGTCATCACTGTTACACAGTACAAGGTAAAGTAGTACTTCATGGTTAACACAGGTGCTCCTTTGCCCCTGCCCCTCCCCCTGCCCCCTGCCCCTGCCCTCTGCCCCTGCCCTCTGCCCCTGCCCTCTGCCCCTGCCCTCTGCCCCTCCCCGTACAGAGCACACGGGGCTGGGCTCCTACACGACGCTCTGAGCTCCTCCAGAGAGGAGACCCCAGACCTGCTGAGCCGTCACCTCCGCTGAAGAGTCTTTAGTTTATAAAAAAGAGTTGGATGAGCCTCAGTCTGAGTCACTGGTGTCTGATGAAGACGAGGCAGACGAGGAGGAGGAAGAGTCTGAGCTGGAGCTGCTGCCGCTGAGGCGGGCGGGCTGTGGCTCTGGGTCCCCTGCACCGCTCTTCTCCACTGCACAGACACACACAGACACACACACACACACAGGGTTAGGTTTGGGGACACACAGTAGCTTTACATGTTTACAACAGACAGATGGAGGATTATCAACACTAACATGTGGCCCCCTCCAAACAGAACGCACATTAGGCTCCGATAAAACAGGACAACAGTGTGTTTGTGTGTGAGATACACAATACCAGACACACACCAGACACACACCACGTACACACCTCACTCTGAAGGATGTAGAGGTGTGGACAGTGTATGTGCTGACAGTTTACAGACACTTTGTTCTGCCCCTCCTTGGAGACCAGATCAGATGTAGTACTACTACTGTTGAAGTAGTGTTGTATTAGTGTTGTATTAGCGTTGTAGTAGTGTTGTATTAGTGTATTAGTGTTGTAGTAGTGTTGTCTTAGTGTATTAGTGTTGTAGTAATGTAGTAGTGTTGTATTAGTATTGTAGTAGTGTTGTATTAGTGTTGTTTTAGTGTTGTATTAGTGTTGTAATAGTGTTGTAATAGTGTTGTATGTGATATGTTTCTGGTACCTTGGTTCTTTGAGGGCTTCTTGACGATGTTGAGCTGTCCGCTGACGTCCTGCAGCCTGCGCTCCAGCTCCCTCCTCTTCTCCAGGGTCAGCTCTTCTTTTGACTTTCCCAGACTGGAGCTTTTGCCTGAAAAAGGTTTATTTGAATTTAAATTACAGAACTTGGGGAAAATAATCAAAACCAACTCTACGTATCAGCCCAAAAATACAGTATCATCCACTGGTTTCTTTTAATTCTAAAGACTCGGTATCAACCATGAAAAATCCATATCTGCTGGTTCAAGTCTCGCACAGAACAAGAATGGACCATAAAATAAACCACAAAAGGACAGAACCATCATTACTATTTATACACTTGTTTGGGAGGGTCATTTTTTTTGGTTTTCATTATACTACATTATTAAATCATACGTACATTATTCATTATACCAGAAATTACCAAAAATGTTTTAAGTCGATTTTTGTTGGTATTAGAAGCATTTATCTGAACCACAGCCGACAGGAGAAGGCATGGAGTCAGTGACGTGGTTTCTGGGAGGTTTCTAGTACTGAAACACCTCACAGCAGTTCCCGGTTCAATTCCCGGGTCGCCTGTGTCTTTCTGTGTGGAGTTTGCATGTTCTCCCTGTGTCTGTGTGGGTTTCCTGCAGTTCCTCCACCATCGCCCCCAAACATGCACCACAGCTCAAATCCTGGAGATGGGTCCCGCTGCTCCTGACCCAGCCACATTGAAGGATGGGTCAAATGCAGAGGACAAATTTCCCTACATGCACCTGTGTACCTGTGGTGGTACCTGTGTGGTGTGAGGGTACCTGTGTGGTGGTACCTGTGTGGTGGGTGGTACTGTGGTACCTGTGTGGTGTGGTGGTACTGTGGTACCTGTGTGGTGTGAGGGTACCTGTGTGGTCTGGTGGTACCTGTGTGGTCTGGTGGTACCTGTGTGGTGTGGTGGTACCTGTGTGGTGTGGTGGTACCTGTGTGGTGTGAGAGCTTGCGTGGCCTCTTCCTCAGACAGGACAGCACGTATCGCTCCAGCTCCTTCAGGGTGGAGGGTTTGAGCGTTTCGAAGTCGATCTCGATCTCCTCGGGGTTGGTGTCCCTCAGGGCGGGTTCTCTGCTCTGGATGATGTGGACCACGCGCCCCAGCTTCTCCCCGGGCAGCTTGTTGATGTCCAAGCTGAGCTGCCTCTTCTCGTCGTAGGTCATGGGCACCAGGTCCTCCTCCTCCTCAGAGTCGTAGTGCGGCAGCACGGGGGAGGGCAGCACAGGAGGGTACAGAGGCTTCTTGGAGACGCTTCTGGAAGACCACGTGGAGGTCAGTCAATGTTACACTTGGACAAGGCAAATGACGGGGACACAGTAGCTCACGTTATAATATGATAACAAAGGTTTTAAAAAGTGGTAATAAAATTAAACCAGACCTATTCTGCAAAACAGACTTTTACCATAATATCTGGACTATAAGCCGCTACTTTTTTCTCACACTTTGAACCCTGCGGTTTAAACAACAATGCGGCTCATATATGGACAGATTATTTGTTTATGGACACAGCGGTTGCGCACACAGCCTGAGAGCAAAAAGCGCCGCTGTCTGTGCGGTGAACATGAAGTTACAGCGTTAGCGAGCGTCTTCATCAGCACTAAAACAGTTTATCCCCGTGTGATAAAATAAGTTCTGATGCTAAATGAACATTAGTGAGTGGGACACGACTTAATGACCCAAATGTGTTAAATCAGGTGAGGCGTAAATGACGAGAAGAAACGTCTCAAACTTCAGTAGCCAAACATCCGCTCATACCTGATTGATACACCTAGCTCCGCCCCCTGGACATCCACTCATACCTGATCGATACACCTAGCCCCGCCCCCCAGGACATCCACTCATACCTGATCGATACACCTAGCCCCGCCCCCCGGGACATCCACTCATCAGAATCAGAATCAGAAAGCTTTTATTGCCATCGTCAGTGAACACAATTCACAGACTAGGAACTTGCTTTGGTGATGAGGTGCAACATAGAACACTGAATAGTAATAATAATAATAATATAAAGTAGAGATATCACTATTAAAAAAAGATAATATAATAATAAAGTATCACTATTAAAAATAAAGTAAGAGCATGCAAAGATTAAGATATATAATAAAAAAATAAAAATAGTCAAGTATATCCAGAGCATCAGAACAACAGTGCAAACTGACAGTGCAAAAGAGCAAGTGACGTGACATGACTTATTTAAGGTGACAGGTGTTATAAAGTGTCCATCTTAGTACAGGTATTATAAAGTGTCCTTAGTACAGATGTTACAAGTGTTCATAAAGTGTTTATGAGTCCAACAGCAGAGGGGAAGAAACTGTTCTTATGGCGAGAGGTTCTGGTCCGTATGGACCGTAGCCTTCTGCCAGAGGGAAGTGGCTCGAATAGGCCGTGTCCAGGGTGAGAGGGGTCAGCTGCTATCCAGCCTGCTCGCCCCCGAGTCCTGGAGACGTACAGGTCCTGGAGAGATGGAAGGCTACAGCCGATCACCTTCTCAGCAGAGCGCACAATGCGCTGCAGTCTCCGTCTGTCCCTGGCAGTGGCCCCAGCGTACCACACAGTGATGGAGGAGGTGAGAATGGATTCAATGATGGCCGTGTAAAACTGCACCATCATCTGAGCAGGCAGCTTGGCTTTCCTCAGCTGCCGCAGGAAGTACATCCTCTGCTGGGCTTTCTTGATGAGGGAGCTGATGGTCGGCTCCCACTTGAGGTCGTGGGTGATGCAGGTGCCCAGGAAGTGGAAAGAGTCCACAGTGGTGATGGGGGAGTCTGTCAGGGTGAGGAGAGGCAGGGGGGCTGTGACTTTCCTGAAGTCCACGATCATCTCCACTGTCTTCTGGGCGTTGAGCTCCAGGTTGTTGCTGCTGCACCAGGACACCAGCCGGTCCACCTCCCTCCTGTAGGCAGACTCATCGCCGTCCGAGATGAGCCCGATGAGGGTGGTGTCATCCGCAAACTTAACCAGTTTCACGGAGTCGTGGCTGGAGGTGCAGCAGTTGGTGTAGAGGGAGAAGAGCAGGGGAGAAAGTACACAGCCCTGTGGAGATCCTGTGCTTATAGTCCGAGTGTCCGAGACATTCTTCCCCAGCCGCACGCACTGCCTCCGGTCCGTCAGGAAGTCAGTGATCCACCTGCAGGTGGAGTCAGGCACGTTGAGCTGGGCGAGCTTGTCCTGGAGCAGAGCAGGGAGGATGGTGTTAAATGCAGAGCTGAAGTCCACAAACAGGATCCTGGCATAGGTTCCCGGGGAGTCCAGATGCTGAAGGATGAAGTGGAGGGCCAGGTTGATGGCGTCGTCTACCGACCGATTTGCTCTGTAGGCAAACTGCAGAGGGTCCAGGAGAGGGGAGGTGAAGGACTTGAGGTGAGGCAGAACCAGGCGCTCAAATGACTTCATGACTACAGACGTCAGCGCCACAGGCCTGTAGTCGTTAAGTCCAGTGATCCTGGGCTTCTTGGGGACGGGAACAATGGTGGACAGCTTGAAGCAGGCTGGGACATGGCATAACTCCAGGGAGGTGTTAAAGATGTCCGTGAAGACAGGAGCTAGTTCTTCAGCGCAGTGTCTCAGGGTGGAAGGAGAGACACCGTCCGGACCTGGGGCTTTCCGTGGGTTTTGCCTTTTAAATGTCTTAGTCACATCCTGCTTGGAGAGTGTGAGGGCAGTGGGGGAGGAGGAGGGGTCTGAGGTGGGCTTGGCCGCAATGTCCATTGTAGTCAGTGGGGTGGGGGAGGGGTGTGATGTGGGCTTGGCCGCAATGTCCATTGTAGTCAGTGGGGTGGGTGTGAGACTTCAAATCTAGCGTAGTAGGTGTTAAGCTTTTCTGCTAGTTGTCGGTCATCCACAGCAGGGGGGGCTTTGGGCCTATAGTTTGTGATCTCCCTCAGACCTTTCCAGACAGAGACGGAGTCGTTGGACCAGAACTTCTCCTTCAGATGGTTATTGTATCTCGATTTAGCCTTCTCCACTTCCTTGCTAAATGAGTACTTGCTCTGTCTGTATGAGTGAGGGTCACCACTTCTATGCCCTCCTCCTTCTCCTTCCTCAGCTGTCTCAGTCTGGGTGTGAACCAGGGTTTGTCGTTGTTAAAGGTCACCCTGGTGCAAGATGGAACAATGCTGTCCTCACAGAACTGGATGTATGACGTCACTGTGTCCGTGTACTCATCCAGATTCTCTGCGGAAGCCTTGAACATGCCCCAGTCTGTTGTATCCAAGCATGTGCGAAGCTCCTCCACAGCCTCGCTGGTCCACCTTTTAGAAGTCCTCACAGTTGGTTTGGAGAGCTTCAGTTGTTGTTTGTATGTGGGGATGAGGTGAACCATGACGTGATCAGAAAAGCCTAAAGCAGCACGTGACACACTCCGATAGGCCCCACTGACTGTTGTGTAACAATGATCCAGCGTGTTCTGGTCTCTCGTTGGGCATTTAATAAACAGTTTGTACTTTGGCAGCTCCTGGCTCAGGTTTCCCTTGTTAAAGTCGCCGAGGATAATGAGTAGAGAGTCCGGGAAGGTTCGTTCTACATCCAGAATCTGTTCCGCGAGTGCGCGTTGAGCCTCGTGCACGCCCGCGCATGGCGGGATGTAAACAACAGCCAGAATGAATGAAGCGAACTCCCGTGGCGAGTAGAAAGGTTTGCAGTGAATGAAAAGATATTCCAGAGCGGGAGAGCAGTGTTGGGAGATCACAGTTACGTCTGAGCACCAGGCGTTGTTGATGTAGAAACAGACCCCTCCACCTTTTGTCTTTCCCCCGGAAAGAGCCCGCTGTCTGTCCGCGCGGAGGAGCTGAAATCCCTCCAGGTGTAGCGCGCAGTCCGGGATCTGCTCGTTGAGCCATGTCTCCGTGAAGCACAAGACACAAGAGGAAGAAAAGTCTCTGTTACTCCTCATCAGCAGCGCCAGTTCGTCCATCTTGTTGCTGAGTGAGCGAAGGTTGGAGAGGAAAATCCCAGGTAGGGGCGTCCGTGTGCCGTGCCTCCGGGGGCGCACCAAAGCCCCTGCGCGTTTTCCTCGTCTGCGGCGTCTCACTTACCTGATTGATACACTTACCTGATTGATATACCTAGCCCCGCCCCCAGGACATCCACTCATACCTGATCGATACACCTATCCCCGCCCCCCGGGACATCCACTCATACCTGATCGATACACCTAGCCCCGCCCCCAGGACATCCACTCATACCTGATCGATACACCTATCCCCGCCCCCCAGGACATCCACTCATACCTGATCGATACACCTATCCCCGCCCCCCTGGACATCCACTCATACCTGAACGATACACTTATCCCCGCCCCCTGGACATCCACTCATACCTGATCGATACACTTATCCCCGCCCCCCGGGACATCCACTCATACCTGATCGATACACCTAGCCCTGCCCCCTGGAGAGCCTGAAATCTGCTGAAATCCTACAAGACACTGACATGATCCCAGGACAGAGGCTCTTTCTGCAGGAGACATGCGCAGTAGAGTGTGAAGTGGCGTAGTCTGATAATCCTGTCGTTTTACTGCCGTGTTACAGGCACTATTTGGAAAAACCATGTAACGGTATTTAATTAAAAATTTAAATCTTTCTGTGTACCATCTTTCTATGTAAATATCTCAAGTTACAACGTGGACACCTGCGGCTTATAGACACGTGCGGCCTATATATGTACTTTTTTTTTTTCTTTTAAAATGTAGTTGATGCAGTTTATATTCAGGTGTGTTCAATAGTCCATAAATTAGGGTAAATGTGATACAATTGTTTCTCCTCACCTCTGACCCTCTGAAGTTGTATTTGGAGTGTTTAGTGCATGTTTAAGCATCTTTAATCGCCCACTGCGCTGTACTTCCTTCTCCAGTTCGATATTCTTCATGGTGATACTCGTAGGATTGGGCAGCGTTGCGTCGTCATGTTGGTCCAAATGTAAAAAAATGCTCTGCTCTAGTGTGAAGTGCAGCTGTTCACAGGAGGGGCCCTCAGGAGGGGCCCACAGCATGCAGTGCTTTGTTGTGATGTCAGCTCCCATTGGGCACCACAGTTTTTACATATTCAATTGTTTTATATATAACGTTTTAAAATGTCCAAATCATAACATAACGTGTCCCCAGATATGAGGTAAACATGTTCAAATCAAATACAGCTTTTACTGATAACAATTGTAATGCTGATTAATTCTTATTTATAAGTGCTTTTCACAACTTTCAGAGACAAGAAGGAGCCTTCACAATAACATTAACAACAACTAGCATTACAGTGACGGCAAAACTCCACTGTGGTCTCTGAAAGTTGTAAAAAGCGCTTGTGAACTTATAACTGTGTATAATTAGGATGCTCAGAATGCTTAAGGTACGTGAGGAATAACTTTGGACCACTGTCATTTAAAAAAAAAAAACTAAAATCAGGTACAGTAGCTCTAAATCAGCCTATTTAAAATGGTTATCTCTAAAATACTGGATCTTGTCTTTCCTCACGTACGCAGTGCTCTACTCACTTGGTGCGGCTCTTCTTGGGGGGGGGCCTGTGGCTCTGGGGGCCCCTCACAGACCTGCTCTTCTTACTGGGCAGTTTCCACTCCTCTGATCCGGCCCTGCTGCGGCCCCCCCGGCCCCTCTTGCCTTTCTTCTTCTTCTTCTTGTCGCGTTTCTCCTTCTTCTCTCGTCTCCTCTTGGGTTTGACCACGGGCCCCTGGGACAGAGCGGCCAGCTGCTCGTGCACGGCCCTCAGCTGGGGACACACAGAGACTGTAAATGGACACAGCTAACCCGCTAGCTGCTGTGAACATCAACTCTGGCTCCAACTGACTTTGCATTGAAAAAACATCTCCCCTCTCTCTGTACCTGCTGCTGTGCCTCGTCATTTTGGTCTTAAAATGTTCGTATTAACCCGCTCTGCATGATCCTGTTTTTTTTATTTTATTTTGCTATTTTGTCCATAAATCAATTCTTATTCCTAATATGGAATTCTGCTCCAAATTCGCTCCTATAACTGAGCTTCATTTAACTGGAGCTGGACGCTGTGGGTTTTACAGTCTATGGACAAAACGTAGAGCTGATACACGATATACAATATTTGTCCTGTTGCTGTGGCCGCTAACCGATATTTGCCGATACCAATACTTTGCTTTAAAATCCGTAGTGAGGCCCACAATTTTTTAAAGTAATCACAAATTAACTTCAGTTTTGTAAAAATAGTAACAAAATGTATTTTGTGGCTGTATGTTACACATACTGATAATGCTCTTATATTTCCATTTTGACTCATTCGTCTGTTCAAAAGGGGCACGCAGAGAATGGGGTAGTGGCCAATACCGATATCAAAGAATTGGTATCGATATCAGCCGATGACTGAAGTGTAAAATACTTGAGACCGTCTCATGTGAGTGCTTGGGTTAACAAAAGTATAAAAAAGTCTAAGATACTATTGGACACTAAAATTGGTACTGAAACTAGATACTCATTTGAGGATTTATCGATACTAAAAAAAAAAGTCCCATTTTCAGGACAGAGCAGAACTTTTCCTGAATGTCCAGAACGATCTGGAGCTGGATCAGAACAAGTGTAAGAGCACAGAGACTTGTACACACCCATGGACCACTGAGGGATTCCACAGATATAAGGACACATGGGAATAGAACAGAAAGTACGACCATTTAATGTTGAAAATTCTGTTGTGTAAAACCAGAGCAGCAGGGCTGGTTTACCTGTGTGCAGACTTGGTCCTGTAGCTGGGCCAGCCTCTGGGCCCTCTCCTCTTCACTGTCCTCACTGGGGCTGCTCTCGCTCTCCTCTGTCTCTGTACTGGGCTCACTCTCCGAGGAAGAGGAGGAGGACGAGGAGGAGGACGAGGACGAGGAGGAGGGCGGAGCGCTCAGGGAGGTGGCAGTGGACTCCAGCGCTGGCTCGTCTGGGATCTTAGCAAAGCCGAACTCAAACACGTCCTAAACACACACACTTCATCGGTCAGTCTGTGTGTAGGACTGTACCAGTGACAGAGCTGAGGTGTCATGCTCAAAGGTACGCAACCATCAACTATTTTAGGTCAATAAGCAGTTAAAGCTTTGTTAAATGAAGTACTGTTTCTAGAATCACAATTATCCTCGTATATCCAGTTTAAGTCTATAAAAAGATGTAGTAAGACTGTTTACAGATGTCTCATGACTGGACTTTTATGGGATTAACTAAAGTTTTATGCAACACAACTGGATCTGTTTTTGGATACTTTATATGTGTGTTAAGGAATTCACTCGTATCAACTGATAACTAAAAACCAACTGGCATAAACTTTGGCTCCATCTCCATGGAGACAAGGATATATCCATCTCTAATTCTTAGCATGAGGTTTGTAAAGAGCCAGAGCTGTGGCACATGTGGAGGAGGTCGGGGGGGAGGTGCAGATCTGATCTGACCTGTAGCTTACGGGCCATGGCCACCACGTCATGTCCGGGGGGGTTGTACTTGTAACAGTTGGAGAACATGAGTCTGACGTCACTGGCAAACTGCTGAGCATCACTGTACTCACGGCACTCCATCTTCCTCTGGACACGACACAAGCACAAGAACATGTAAAGAACCGACCAGTGAAGGAACATGAGGAGCTCTATTCACGAACAAAAGAGTTTAAAACACAATTTAAGACAAACCCACAATGTCACTGTGCCAATGGAAGGTGCTATTAACTGTTTAACTCTTATAAAGAGTCTATATCCAAAGGTTTGGTTTGACTAAGAGAAGCCCCTCTTCTGTTTGTGTCCCTCCTGTTTCTCCAGCAGTGCAGGCCACATAAACAGTGTAAGTAAAACAGTTTGAGCATCAGTGGGCTGTGTGTACCATGATGTGCAGATCACATAATCAGTAGTAAATATTTTTATGAACAGACAGTGTGTACCTTGATGGTGCTGAGGTCCATGGGGCACTTGATGATGTCATGGTAGTCGTGGAGCTGTAGGGCCACAGCGTCCACAGGGCTGTAGAAGGGCCAGGCGTACAGCGCATGTTTCTTGGAGAGCATCTCCTTGAGCAGCCCGCTGCAGTAGCGCAGCTGTGTGCTCAGTTTGCCCCTCCTGGAGGCCTGGGGCTGGATGGAGTCGGGCAGATCCTTTTTTGGGGGTTTGATGGGGCGCCCGCTGCCCACTCTGCGTCCCGGGCCCCCCAGCATGGACTGGATCAGGACAGGACTTATTCCAGACGGAGTGTCCAGGCCCTCCAGGTGGGAGAAGGGGTGCAGACCCCCCTCACGGCCCCGGTGCCCTCCCTTCCCCAGGCCCACCATGTGCGGCTCTGGAGCCATGCTCACGGACAGGCCCACGGTGGAGGGGGTGGTGGTGTCCGCCTTACGCTTCACGCCCTTCTTCTGCAGGGGTCAGAGGTCAGAGGTTAGAGTGTGCAGGTACATGTAGGACTCGTGTGGCGTACCTTGGAGGTGGGCTGTGGGTGAGGCATGGTCAGGATGGGGGCTGGGGGCAGGTTCTTGGGCAGCACTGTGGTGGGAGAGCTGGCCAACATGGAGTCCCCCGTGTCTGAGGAGGAGGGCGAGTACGCCGACTGGGACACGGCCGGCACCTGCTGAGCTCTGCTGCCTGGAACACAACAGGTTAAACGTGTGTCAGACTTTACATCCACCTCATGACTTCTCTCAGAGTTTAAGTCTCACTGTTGGCGCGTCGGCCTCGTCCCCGGCCGCTCCTGCTGCGGGGGGCAGGCGTGGGCAGCTCAATCTCCTCCTCAGGCATGTCTGCAACCTTCTGCAGGAAGATCTTCTCCAGGGACTGGGCCATCAGCACAATGTCATCTGTGGGCTGTCACACAAACCAGAGGAACCAGAGCTCAGACATGTGTTCAGAGGGAATATTAGACCTGTCACAGTACAGAGGGAGAGGAGAAAGGGAGGAAGAGAGAGAGGAGAGGAGAAAGAGGAGGAGAGAGAGCTGAGAGAGGAGAAAGAGGTGAGGAGAGAGGAGAGGAGGCGAAAGAGAGGACAAAGAGGAAGAGGGGGGAGAGGAGAAAGAGGAGGAAGAGAGGAGACAGAGGAAGAGAGGAGAAAGAGGAAGAGAGAGGAGAAAGAGGAGGAGAGAGGAGAAAAAGGAGGAGAGGACAGAAGAGAAAGAGGAGGAGAGAGAAAGAGAAAGAGGAGAAGAGGAAGAGAGAAGAGGAAAGAGGAGGAAAGAGGGAGAGGAGAGCAAGAGAGAAGAGGAGAGAGAGGAGAGAGGGAGCAGAGAGAAGGAGAGAGAAGAGGAGAGAGCGAGAAGGAGAAAGAGAGAGGAGGAGAAAGGAGGAGAGGAGAAAGGAGAGAGAGAGGAGGAGGAGAGAGAGAGGAGGAGAGAGAGGAGGAAGAGAGAGGAGGAAGAGAGAGGAGGGGAGAGAGGAGGAGGAGAGGGAGGATAGAGGAGGAGAGAGGAGGAGAGGGAGAGGAGAGCAACAGAGAGGAGAGAGGGAGGAGGAGAGAGAAGAGGAGAGACAGGAGAGAGAGAGGAGAGAAAGAGAGAGAGGAAGAAAGAGGAGGAGAGAGGAGGACATACCTTGTTGTAGATGTAGCAGTTGGTGAACATGGTGCTGAAGTCCTGGATGCATTCACTGGCCTCGTGATAATAATTATTCTCCAGGCGTTTTTTGATGGTGCCCATGTCCATCGGCTGTTTGATTATTGTGTGATAATCCTGGAAACAAAAACATGAGACGATACAACTTTTACTCTGAAAATCATCATTAAACCAGCTACAAACTCTATTAATATACAAAAAACACACAGTAAAGCAAAATAAGACATTAAAAAGGAGCTGTTTACACTTTACACTTTTAACTCTAACACATCATATATTTACATCACCATGTTTCCTTTTATTGTTTTGAGATCGCTAAATTTGCCAAAAACTATGTATTAACATGTTTTATAAGTTTCACTTTTGTTTTTGACGCTCTCGCCTTTGCTCTCCACGCTGCCACTCCCCCTTCAGAGCACTATCACAACACAATTAGCGTGCATCCCGCTAATGAAACTACTGCACATTAGGGGTGTGCAAAAATATCGAAATATCGTATCATTTAATGTGATGATACAGTATCGATATCGGGGGCTGCTGTATCGATATATCGCCAAGAGTATTTTTTAGCTAATTTTACTAAATTATTTTGTGACAGCTACAGTTTTGTTGCTTGTTTAGTGGAAGGAAACTCGTTTATGCGACACATTTGACATTTTCAGTTTTGAGGATTAAAATGTTTGTGTTTTATATGAACTTTGCACAAGACGTGATTTAACAAAGACTTCTAGTATCACAGACAAGATTTAGCCTTTATTTTTTATTGAACCGTCGTATCAAATCGATTTGAAATAAAACATATCAAATCGAAAGTGCACCGTATTGAGATATGTATCGTATCGTGGCCTATATGTCGTATCGGCAACTTTTTACCGATACCCAGCCCTACTGCACATCGCATCAGGTTTGTGAAGTTGCTGTGTACAGTTTTGTGTCATGTTCTTGTATATTTATGGAGAACTGCATGGATGACATCTAAAACCTCTTCAGGCAGGTTTTTGATAAGACAAAAACATAAGATGGTAAAAAGCTCTAAAAAGTGAATTTGACATTAGTACCCCCCTCTTCAAAAATGTCAAAATCCTGCATATTTCAGTTCAAGCCTTTTGGAACAAAAGCGCCCACGTACCGGCAGATTGAGCCTGTAGGCGTCCACAGGCTCACGGAAGGGCCAGGCAAACTGGTGCTTCCACAGAAACCGGAGCAGCACGTGGTGGAGGTACTGCAGCTGGTTGGTGAGGCGTCCTCCACAGCTCGGGTCCTTCACTGGGGGCTGGGGCGGGGCCGGGGGCGCGTGGGCAGAGGACAGGGGCAGGAAGGGCCTCTCGAAGTCCTCGTACAGCAGAGAGGGCTTCCGGATCCGCTTCGCACACTGCTCCATCCCGTCTCCGGACAGCCCCACAGGAACGCTGGAAACACATGGTGATGTTAGTGAATGTCCCGTAGTGTGCTTTATCGGGCTTTAGATGTGAATTAGAAGCTGTAAGGAATTGAGTAAAATCAAATAATGCTACAGAACTTATAGATATTAAAGTGGGAATAAAAACATAAATTCCGCTCACAACCACATTTCAAATAGACAGGGTTCCCATTCTTTTTCACTGACAAAATTTCAAAACTTTTCCATGACTTTTTCATGACCTAAAGTGAATTTTCCATGACTTTACTGCACCCTACATGTGTAGAATTCAGCAAACTTTTAGGGCTAAATATGAAATGTTAACGCCCGGCTAGTGCGTACGTTCGGAAATAATCAAAATAGCCTAATGAAAACTTAACCGAGCACTGTAGTTGCGTGAAAGAGATATTACAATTCCATAACTTTTCCAAAACTTTGATTGAATTTACAAAATTTCATGACTTTTCCAGGATTTCCATGAGAACCCTGAATAGAGCTGCTAAACTGGGCGGGGTCTGGGGTCTAAAGGGGGGAGTAAAGGGAGAGGAGGGGCGAGGTCTGGTGGTATGAGGAACAGTGCGATTGGTCTAACAGGTATCCACACTTCAGACTCCACCTCTGTAGACAGGTGAGTAATCAGAAACAATCAGGGCAGTCATGTGTTCTGTCACATAGTACGTGAAACTGCACCAGGACACAGAAACTACTGTCTGGGGTAGTGTCAGGCAGGTGATTTCCCATGATTCTTAGTAACAATGCAACTGATTGGTCAAAAAAGGTGATTGAATACTTTCTATATTAGTTATTACATGATAAAATGCAATTTAAAATGAATAGATTATATTTTACAGCCTCAATGTTATTATTTAGCACTTTTTACCAAACAATTATGATTTAAAGAGAAAACACCGGCAGCTGTTACATGCATACTCAAATTTTTATTAATATCTGATTTTTGGAGGTTTAAGATTCTAAATAGCAAATTGATCAGAGTGCTTTCTAATAATTGTCCCACATCAGATTGTTGTAGATTACATATCCTTTAAAAAGGTCCAGAGATCAGATTATAATCACATTTTGGTGTGCATGTGAACATGTACAATGACATTCTAAGTGGAATTAATAAAGGCACATTCATCTCAAGCATCTCGTGTTACAATTTCCTTCTTTTTCTGCTTGAATCGGGAACATCTTTACATCAAGAGACTGAACACAAATGCAGAGTTCAACCACCAACTTTCTGGGTTACGGTCCTGGGTTACGAGTTTATAACAACCGTATCTGCAAATGTTTAAGACCCCGGTTAAGAAAACACCACAAATGTAAGTACTATGAGTAATTAACAGATAATTACATGACTACAGGACGTCCACAGTGGAGCTGTCAGTGTGCACCTCGTGGTTCTGGGCCCCACCCTCCTGATTGTAAACAAATCTACCTGACACGTTCTGACGTCACTACGGGATCCAAATGAGACTGACAGCAGATGCACAGATTTTATTTACGTTTTACTGTGTGCAATGGTTTTTTATTTGCACAGGCTGCAATAAAAACTAACATTAATATGGATGATGTCTATGGAGCAGGACTATTGACTGTACAGTAGAAAAATAGATTAAATATATGCAGTCTACAGGCAGGAAAAACCGTGATTACCGTTAGAATAAATTGTGGATTCGGTACCTGTCACCTGCGCTAGTGCAATGAATGAACAGGTTGCCTTCCATTCCACGCACATCCAAAACTCAGCGAACCAAACCGTTCATTTCTTTTATTTTGTTCACCTAATCCTCTGTAACGATTGTGTGCATGTTATAAACTCATAAAGCTTCCAACTTGTCAACAGAAACGCCAAATGTCCAATGCAAAAATGATGCACAGACACGCCGAAAAAGCCAACCCGAGCTAGCTAACGCATCCCAGCCAAAACGGAGCGGACGTTAGCGGCGGTCGGTCCCGGCGCTCTCCCCCGGGATAACGGTCTCCAGAGGCGGGGTGAGGGGGCGTGTGTACCCGGGGCGCCCTTACGTGTTGTGGGGCTGTTTGACGGGAGGCTCCATCCAGCCGCAGCGGGGGTACACTCTGTTATGTCAGCACAGCTCCTTTGCACTTCCCCCGAGCGCCGCTGCCCAAATGGCGCCCAAACGCTTCCGCTATGCGCTATTTATACCTGTCACGTGGTACTACCGTGTGCTTCCTGTCATGTGATGAGAATTCGGCAGTTTGATTGGTTGCTGCCTGCCAGGAGATATTACAATTTTTTTTTATCATCTTCTATTATTTATTTATTTATTTTGTTTATTTATTTATTTATTTATTTATTAAACATGCTTCTAATTGTAGGTAATTTAGTTTTTCTTTTTTTTTTTCTCAAATATCATAATTGAGTGTTAAATGCAATTACGTTGCCATGTACCTACCTAAAATGTACCTAAATATCTAACTGCCATTTAAAAACAATAGTTCATTGTCATTTAAATGTGTTGTATTTAATGTATTCAATATGAATGGGCTTGTACCTGATTTTTATTAATTGTTGTCAAGATAAATGCTCTTTACATCATGTATTCATGTCATGGTTAAAGCTACTAAAAAATAAATTAAAAAGACAGCATAAAATAATCTCTACATTGTGCATGGCATTTTCTCAGGTAATCACTAATTCAGAAACTAGCGACTGACTATCACAGACATTTGTCATGGTGCATTTTCAAGAGTGACATAAAAGTCCGGCAGACATTACAAAACTACGGAAACAACAGCATGACACCATTACTGACAGTTTCTGTTTCACAGTGGAAAATCACAGCTGCCGAAAGGTCTAAGTGGGCAAGGATAAGCTTCAAACTAAATCATGTTTTTATTGAATTTCCTTCAGGATCAATACAGTATCTATCTATTTATCCATCTATTCTCTATTTGTCTATTTTTGTTCCTCAGTTTACTCACCTTTAATTGTAAAACTCATCCTGTTCACTTGTTCAACATAATATCCTACAGACAGCTTAAAACTCTCCCAAAAATCCAAGGCCTTTTTAAGTTGAACATATTTATTTATATATTTAAAAAACACACACAAAAAAAACAAACAATAATATTACAGCGTGATCTTTCTCCAAGCAAGCAGATTTTTTTTAAAGTTATAAAACATTACACTAAAAAACACATAAGCCTTCTTTGGATTTGTCCATGTTCCCCATCATTTTAAATAAACATACTGGTGCCAGCATGTGTCACAAAGGTCACATATGCAAAAGGTGCTTCTACTGCACATTCAACTGTCATTCAGTTGGTGGTGTTTCAGTAGTAATAGTATTACAGACAGACAGACTCAACCTTTCCTAAGAAGAAAGCAAGAATTTGAAAGCCCTCAGAAAGTAGTCTCCAGTAATATTTCAAATATAACATGTCGAATATCACTGAAATTAGTGATGTGCAAATCAGACCAAAACCTACATAACACTTCAAATCTGATGTCTGATCCTCAATATTATAATAATTTAGTTTTATTTAATGTTTGTCTTAAAAAAAAGTTCCAAAATATTCTCATAATCTTTTTTCTCTTAATGTGGGACTAAACACCAAAACAAAAGTATAAATCGAAGTGCTGCCTTCAGCGGCCTCTGCAATTTCAAGTAGATGGTGACATCACACAGAACTGCCCTGATTACAGTCAGGCGCTGTAGGGGCAGAGTTTGGATACCTGTTCGACCAATCGCACTGCCCCTTATACCTCCAGACCCCGCCCCTTCATGCTCTGCTTTCTAGACGCAAACGTATACGCACAGAGACTTCTGTCCGTCCTCTGTGCGTCTGTAATCGGGCCCGTCAGAACATGTGGAGTCTGAGCAACAGAGCAGTACATGAGCTGACCACTGGGGGCAGTAGTGAGCACAGTTCTAATATCTTAGTACCCCCAAGTTAACATAGTCCATCTCAAACACAGACATTCCCAGGTCCTTGTCCCAGGTCCCAGGTCCCAGGTCCCCAGGTCCCCAGGTCCCCAGGTCCCCAGGTCCCCACGTCTCAGCTCTGCTCCGTCTGTCTCTGGAAACCTTTGTTCTGCTTCTCCACCAGCTCGGCGTAGTATCCCTGGAGCCCCATCAGCTCGTCATGGCTGCCCTGCTCTGGCACTGCCCCCTGGTGGAGGTACACGATGTGGTCTGCACTCTTCACTAGTTCCATTTTATTGGAGATGAGCAGCACGGTGCAGTGGTCGGACAGACTCAACACGGCTTCATGAACCTGGAAACATCAGACAAAATGGTGGTTATGATTCTAAATATGTGTAATAATGAACATACTGGACTTAAAATAACCATTAGAGGAAAGTGATACAAATTTGGATCAGATTAAGACACAGGTGTTTGGAACGGAGTGTCGGACTGGGGTTAAGGACGGGTGTAAAGGGTACTGTATACCCAGGGGCCAGTGCAGGGAGGGGCCCCTCTCAAAGTCTGTAATGTGCATTTTGTGTGGGCCCACCAAGATGAGAAGTACCCAGGGCTACACCCCTGATAGAAGAGCAAGAAGTACAAAAGTGACATTATCTTTTGAATTAGTTACAAAACATGAATGAGGACCCTACTCTCTGAAACTCTAAAACCTCCCTGTGCCTCTGGCTGTACGACCACCAGTGTTGGGCAAAGTAAGGGATTACTGTAATCAGATTACATTTTTAGTGACGCAGCAATGTTACAGCTGCACTGAGTAATTAGATTGCAGTTATTTACCCTAGTAACTTTTAGTTACTTTTTCCCAGACAAAAATATGTGTAATCCAATGGAACTGTGGTAAAACAGTAAAAAGATCAGCTGTGAACCAAAACTACACACGTATCGGTTTATACAGAACTGAAGTACTATTTATCCATCACTGTTTGAAATCAGGTTCTATAACAGAAGTGTAAAGAATTGAGCCTTTATTAATTTGGTTCCTGAGCTGTGTGCTGTAACTTAAAGTAATCAGTAATCAAATTACTTGAAATGCAGTAATCAGAGTAGTAATTAGATTACTTTTATAAAGACCCTGTGTACCTTCTTCTCCGTCTCTGCGTCCAGGTCACTGGTGGAGTTGTCTAAAATGAGGATCTCAGGGCGTCTGATGAGAGCTCTGGCGATGGCGATCCTCTGCTTCTGTCCTCCTGAGACCTGCCCGCCCTTCTCCCCGGCATCTGAGCACAAAACACAAAACAGGAAATGTGAACAGTTTACAAGCTTCAAAAGATCGACCATTATAAAATCTGTGGTGTTGCTGAACAGTTATAGAGAACATGAATGAACAAACTGTTGGAAATCAAGACAGAAAACCACATGCTCTGAAATGAATTGATCCGAAAGATTCTGTTCTGAAAGGGGTCTGACTTAATGTGGGGAGCAAAGGGATTGGGGACTCTTGAAACTTGTTTTTGATGACATTTTCAAAACAATAAATGGGAACATGTTGATCTAAATGTTATGTGCTAGCAGTTATTACCCCACAGAAGTAAAATAATCCCTCTTTAATATAGTTTTGTTCATGAGACAAACCTGTTTGGTATCCGTCTGAGAGCAGATTAGTGATGAAGTTGTGGGCACAGGCCAGCTCCGCCGCTCTCTTCATGTCCTCCTCTGAAGCCTGCTCAAACCCATACGTGATGTTCTCCTTCACCGAGCGAGCAAACAGCAGGCAGTCCTGGCTCACCACGGCCATCTGACAACACAAGGAGAGAGGGGAATGCATCCTGAGTAAAAACCACGGCACAAGTTCAGTACTCTTATGCGTCATTACCTTCTGGTGGAGGTACTGGCTCTTGTAGTTCTGCAGTGGCTCTCCGTCCAGCAGGATGAGTCCCTCCTGGGGCTGGTAGAACCTCTCCAGGAGCCTCACACAGGTGGACTTCCCCGAGCCGTTCAGACCCACCAGAGCGTTGGTCTTCCCCAGAAGGATCTTAAAGGAGGCGCCCTGTTCACACACAAAGGACCACGGAGATTACATCCAGAATAAACAAATATGTCGTACAAAACCACAGTATGTAACTTGTTTATAGTTGGTTGTGTTTATTGCACTGAAAGAAAAAAAAAACTCTTAAGCAGGCTTGCATCTCCACAAACCTGACTCTTATCCGGCCTGGAGAGCCTCCTCCTGCTTGTTTCCATGGAAATGTTGTCCTGTTGCTATAATATTCCACAGTGTGACATAAAACCCATCTATCTCCACAGAGAATGTTCTGAAGTATGGTTTTAACTTTGTGTTTCCATGGAATCATGCAGGTGATGTGCCTCCTCCACCTCCAGAAAGTTACATACTGTAGCTTTTAAGTTATTCAATTTGAGCTGCTGTAGACTAAACACTTGTGTGATGTGCATGAAAAAACAGGCCGAGCTTTAGTCATTTCTAAAAGACAATAAAACGAATCATTGACGCTACATATTTTACAAACATGATTTTAGCCGTAGCGCTCTCCTCACCTCAGAGGGAAACTTACCTTGAGCACCAGATTGTTGTCATCCAATTTGCCGTTGTAGGAAAATTTCACATTTTTAAACTCTATTTCCTTTTCCAGTTTTTCTGGGGCCAGAGTTCCATCTGGAGGGATCTGAGGAACCCGGTCTAAATACTGAAAGATCTTCTCTGAGCCTCCGATGGCTTTCTTCACCTCAGGGTAAACTTGCATGACGGCCTGGAGAAGAAAACACAGAGGACAGACACAACTCTCATTATGAGGGACCTGGCCTTAGATGAGATGTTCTGTTGTGTTGTATTGTGTACTGTTGTGTAGTGTTGTGTTGTATTGTGTGGTATTATGGACCCACCTCCACAGCAGAGGTGAACTGCAGCTCGTACAGGATGAAGGACACCAGGTCTCCTCCGCTTACGGCCCGTCGTGTCACCAGTGTACCCCCGCAGTACAGGATTAACACCTTCAGAGCCAGAGTGGTGAGCTGCACACACAGGAGAGGAAACGTTACAATACATATTACACAATGCATTAAAGGTAGTGAAGTACTTTAACACAGTGCCCCCTTCTGGACCCTCACCCACGGTTCAGGAGCCACTGTTTCAAGCCGATTTTCCCCTTACAAAGAACATTTCCAAAATAACAAGGCCAAGAGTTTGACACAGGTGCACTTTTATCACGTTTATAACTGGAGTTACGTCTTATTTTACAGCCTCTCATAAAGTGTGCAAGTCTGCACTTTGAGACAAACACTGCAGATTTAGACAAACTTAGACAAACACTGATCCACAAAGAAAATTATTTGGACACACATCACAATATATTATAATAACAAAGAGAAAAAATATAAATGGTAATAATAATAAAAAAAAATCAAAACTAGCTGGTGTTTGGTGTCAAATAAGGCATAATTATAAAGGATTCTGTTGCAGAGTTTAGTTCAGAGTTTAGTTGTGGGCCGCTCTTCTAATCATGACATAATGAGGAGGGAGTATGTGTGGTCCTGCTAAGAAAGAGAGATCTGGATCAAGCAGAGACCGGCGCACTGACGTGAGGTGGACGGGTACCACATGGCGCTGGGCGGCGTGTGTGGGTTGGCGCCGCACAGCGTCCTGTGGCTGTAAACGAGACACGGGGGCTGCTTTAAGACTCTGACAAATCGAGTCCAAGCACCTCGAGATCAACGCACTCACATCCGAGATGAAACCAAGACCGGTCTTGATTACTACAACACGAGGCACTCACACTGTTAGAGGTACTTTGGGGTACTCTTGAGGTACTCACGCTGTTGGCCCAGGTGGTCCCTGCGTAGGCTGTAGCTTCCTTCTTGTTGAGGGCGTAGGTCTGGCTCAGGCTGTTCTTGTAGCGCTCCGTCTCCCCCTCCTCGTTGGCAAAGCTGCGCACCGTCTTCATGTTGGAGAAGGTCTCTGTGGCCACCTGGTTCGCTTTGGCCAAAGACTCCTGGATCTGAGTAGAAATGACCTGAAAACAAAAAACAACATATACAATTCTGTGAATGTGAGAAGGAACTGGAGAGCACGTGAGTAAATTTATTTGAGAGGAACTTGTCTCACTGCACAAATCTTCTCACCTACTGTAGTTCCAGCTAAGTCAGTTCTTCATGGTCAGATTGTGTTAAAAACAGACCTGAAGTTGTGTTTTGTTTCATTCATATGTTTGAGTACCACTTTATTATTAGCTCAAACGCTCTGTTCCACCTTGTGATGTCATGAAGCAGTCGTTTTAACAGCTACTTTTACAGTAGAGGTTGACAAGTCATCTGAAATGATCCAAATGATTCTAGTGAAGGAGTATGGAGTTCAAAAACACAGTGGAGCACTTCCTGTACTACCACGACATCACACAGTAGAACAGAATCTTTTCACTGTGAGAAAATAACTAAATCTGCAGGTTTGTGTGTTAAAAATGTGTGAATGAAACAAAACACAACTCCAGGTTTGTGACGAGGAAACGACATTAGAACATACAGTAGATCGAATGTGAATAACAGAGCTTCAGACAGAGCAGTGCCTCTAGATATCTTCACACTCCATTGAAAGTTGATGACACCAGCTGCTAAGTATCAGTTGTATTAGTTATTTGATCCGTCAGAAGAGCTGGTACCTGTCGGTAGTGCCCGATGAGCTCCGGTACCACCCAGATGACGGGCAGTGCCATGCAGGTGAGCAGCGTGAGCTTCCAGGACTGCCACACCATGAACACCAAGATGAAGGTGAAGCGGGCAGAGTACCACATGAGCAGACTCAGCTTCGAACTCAGAGCTTCACTCATGTCGTTGGTGTCTGTGGTGATACGAGACACCAGCTCCCCTAAAAACCAAATACACGGGTTTTATAACGGGGATTTTGGATTAAAGCTGCATTCTGTAACTTTTCTGCTGGAGGGTCCGTCAAATGCTCGTCTCCATGGAGATGTTAGTGCTTTCACAGTATGGCATTAAACCTTTCTATCATCATGGACACTAAACAAGACAAGTTCCAGGTCAGATCTGTGGAGAGGCGACCCCGCTCACAGTCAGAATGTCTGTTTTTAAAACCACCTGTAATTGAATAAACGTAAAGTAGAGCTGTTTAAAGTCACACTGTGGAACATTCCAGGCAGAACAATGACATCTCCATAGAAACAAGGAAACATAGGAGCAGGACCCTCCACCAGAAAAGTTACACAATGCACTTTTAAGCCAAGTTATACATTTGTATTACTATTTTATTACTATTTTATTTCTATGTTTTCTAGACAACTGTAAAATTATGTTTTATTTTATTTATTTATTATTTTATTTTTCTTTGTAGTAATAGTTGTTTTATTTGTCGTCATATGATAGTTGTCCTGAATAAAGTTGGTAGATGAAGTCTTTTTCCTAATTTGTGCTGTTACTGTGCTCTTTTTTTTATTATATTTTTTTCTGTGATACAATCTTAGTCAACCATACACAGTTATATCTTATTTGACACCAGTTTCTTGCCATTTTTTCTCCTTATTTTGAATGCATTATTACCACTTATACATTACATATTTTTTCTAACCGTACGGAGGGTTTGAAAAGGGCTCGGGGAGATCACTAAATTACTCAAACATGCACGGATGACTCTAAAACCTCTTCAGGCGTGTTTTTATAAAGTTGATTTTTCACAGTGCCCCCTCTTTAATGCAAAAGCACATAGTTTTTTGTTCGTTCAGTAGTGGCCCTCACCGGTGGTGGTGGCCTGGAAGAAGCTGATGTCCTGCTTGAGCACGGCCTGGAACACTTCTCCCTGGACGATGGTGTGGATGTGGCTCATGGTCACGTTGTACATGAGGTCACAGATGAACTCCAGTAAAGCACTGGAAACAGCACACGCGCTTTTAATTCATGTGTTTTTTCTTTTTTTTTTTACATTGTTAGAAACAGAGTTGGTGCGATTATTCAATTGAAAAGGTTGTAGTTGGTTATAAAGTCGTCTGCAAAGGACAAAATATTCTGTTTTTATAGAAAAAACCTTGTTGCCTCTTTCATTTAAAGCAGACCTCTCGGTGCGTTCATCACTTTATACTTTCAGCTCCTGGAGTTGTTTAGAACGTGCACTCTGAACTTTTAAACACGCCTAATCACAATTCAGATTTTTCCCCAAACTGTACAGAACGCAGAATGAGCGTCACATGACTCTCTCATGTGGGATGCTGGTTCAAAGCTGAAATCCAGTGTGTTTAAACCTAAAATAAAAATAAATTAATAAAAAATATAAATAAATAAAAATAAAAATAAAATAAAATAAATATATTAAAAAAATAATAATAATGATAAAAAAATTAAAAAAAAAATATATATATATATATATATATATATATATATATATATTTTTTTTTTTTTTTTTATTTACTCTATCTGTCCAATATTTGCAAATAATTTCCCTTGTGGATCAATAAAGTTTGTCTAAGTCTAAAATGTCTCTCTGATCTGAACGGTCACTCCCTAAACCCCAGCACCTGCACCAATTCTGAGTCAGTGCTAGTGCAGCCTCTGCAGCTCAGGGAGGGAATTCTGGAGGTTCTGAGCTTCACATGAGCCTGTCCATAAACTGAGACTGAGACAAACGCAGGACGTGTCTCTGTGTCTCTGTCTGCAAGTTCAGGTGTGATTGCAGTGCTATTTTAAAACTATAAGACCACATACATACGCTACATACACTTCCTTTACTCATGTGGTGGTGTGAAAATGGTGCGCCCCCTGCTGTAGAGAGCGTGTAACTGTCACAGAGCGCGCAGTACCTGGCCACAGTTATCAGGGCCATGTTTGTGATGGCCTGGGTGAAGGCGTCTGGAGCCTCTTTGTTCATGATCCAGTCTGCGACCCGGCCGGTGTACTGAGGGAATGCCATCTCACCTGAGACACAAACCAACAATAAGGATTTTCTTAAACCAAAGACGTTCATTTTGTCTTCTTATGTGCTTTAACTTCTTGTAATTCACCTTGTTGACATGTTTCGGCTGCTGGTGCATCTTCAGAACTGTCCCCGGTGTTGGTGGTGACGTGACAGTTCTGAAGATGCAGCAGCAGAAACATGTCAACAAGGTAAATACACTTTACTTTACTGTCTTCAAAAAAGAACCCAAGAAGTTAAATCAGGATTTTCATCTCATTTATGCACTGTTTGGTAAATGTTTAACTCATTGTATAAAACAGCCATAAAAAAACCCTTTCAGTTTGTAGAACGTAACAATAAAATCAGATCAAAACATGAGTCTGGTTCCAAACTAATAATAAGTGTCAAACTCCATTTTCTGATGTTCTAATGTCGTTTCCTCGTCACAAACAGACCTGCAGATTCATATTCAGTTCTTCTCAAACCGAAAAACACTGCTCCACCTTGTGATGTCATCATGTGGTGATACAGGAAGAAGTGCTCCACTGTGTTTTTAAACTCCACACACCTTCACTAGAATCATTTGGATCATTTCAGTCCTGGAGTTGCCGATCTCGACTGAACTAAAGGGAAAAGGAGATGTTCACTTAAAATCACTACATCATGACATCACAAGGTGGAACAGAGCGTTTTGAGCTTTGGAGATGTAGACAGACTAATAATAAAGAGTTCCTCAAACATGTGAATGAAACAAACACAACTCCAGGTCTGTTTTTGAGGAGGAACATTAGAACACGACCTAAAGCTCATTTGAAGTACTTTCACTTTTGTACTTCTTTCTCCGTCGCTGTGACGTCGCCTTAGATCCGCCGCACTCACCACACGAGGACAGAAAGACCATGACCAGCACCGCGGTGAACCTCCAGGAGTACGGCCGCATGTATCCCAGAAGCCTTTGCAGGCGGCGGTCTGATTGAGCCTGTTCGGGAGGGGCGCGTCTGAAGCAGGAGTGAAGGGAGCGAGAGGTGGAGAGGAGCAGAGGGAGGACATGACGGCTCCAGTAGACCCAGGCCAGAGCGGTGACCCCGTAACCCTGCAGCACCTGAGCCGCACAAACAGGCACATTTAACCCTAAAGAAGGCAGTTATTTAAAGATGCACTGTGGAACTTTTCTGCTGGAGGGCCTGTCAGACGCTTTTCTCCATTGAGGTGTTATTACTTTGTCTGGAATGTTCCACAGTATGGTGTTAAGTCTTTCTATCTTCATGGAGACCAAACCAGACCAAGTTACAGGTCAGATCTGTGGAGAGGCGACCCCGCTCACAGTCAGAATGTCTGTTTTTCTAGGTATTTTTGAGCTCTAAAACCACCTGTGATTGAATAAATGTAAAGTAGAGCTGTTTAATGTCATACTGTGGAACATTGTGTGTGACATTTGTTTGTCAAGTTGCTCTGTGAATCACTGGAGCTGCACTAACCCTGGTCCAGGAGTGGCAGTTCCACAGCTCCTCCACAGTGGGGCGCCCCAGGGCCCACAGGAGGCTCGTGTACAGGGGGAAGTGGAAGCAGAGCACAGCCACGCTCCGGAGCCCCCGGGCCCCCCGCATCCAGGAGGGGACCCCGGGGAAGGAGGAGCAGAAGAAGAGGAGCACGGCCGCCCTGGCCGCGCTCCCCGCCCACAGACACGCCCACTGGTGGACGTACAGGAACGACAAGTGCTGCGCCGACCGGAGCCCCAGGACCAGCAGGAGGTCCAGGCACGTGCACAGAAACAGGCCCGTCAAAGTCATCCTGGAAAACTAGAAAGAAACACAGAAGAGTTTAAAATCTACTTTAAAACAACCACCAGCAACAACAAACTCACACTGACTCATCACAACAGTGTGTGTGTCTGAGTGTGTGTGTGTGTGTGTGTGAGTGTTGTTGTTTGTGTGTGTTTTAAAGAGCTCTGCATAAGTGGGAGGTGTGATGATCTTTGATTATCAAATATATGATTGATTTATTCTATGATCTTTGACACAGACGACACGACACCAGATGCAGATTTGGGCAGAAACTGGTTACAAAGAAAAGAATAACTGTAATCATATTACTAATAACTGTAATCAGATTACTAATGACTGTAATCTGATTACAGATTACTAAAGCAGTTACAACTGAAAACAACAAGTAATCAGATTACAGTTGCTTTACCTGCCAAAAAGTTCATCACTGCACCGTTTCCAGTTTTAGAGGATCTTGTGGTAATCAGTAATCAGATTACTTATTAAATAAAGTTTTCAGTATTGGATTACTCATGAACAGGACCAGGGGAAACTGGGTTAGTCTGGGAGCCCCGGGCCGCTGCTGCTACGTGTCAACTTTAAAATGAAAATGAAAGTAAAACAACTTTCATTTTAAACATCAGAACTTTGACTTTTTATTCCAGGGGCAAAGAAAGAATTTGAAAAATATTCCAAAAAAACAGAGAGTGTGGTTGTGTTTGTTTGTTTGTTTGTGTGTGTGTGTGTGTGTGCGTGCGTGCGTGCGTGCGTGCGTGTGTGTGTGTGTGTGTGTGCGTGCGTGTGTGTGTGTGTGCTGCCGCTTTCACTTTCTCCAGCTCGCGCCTCTTACGGGAAATGGCCGAAACACAGTTACAGGTTTTTAAACTACAGGATTTATAAAACAGTGTTTCGGGTGGAGATTTTGTTGCTTTCCACGTATAAACCAGAAACATGAAAAGTCTGAAATGAGAAAGACGCACGACCCTCACCCAAACATCGACCCTCACCCACGCACCTAGGGGCGACCCAAAAGAAACAAATCGTCTCTGCGCCAAATTTTTCACGCATTCTTACAGCGCAGATGAAACGCGCTGGTGCAAAGTGACCCTGAGATCTTGGTTCCGTCCAAAGCAGCAGCGAAACCAACAGCCCCGCGCTCAAGCCTTTAGCCGCAGCGGTTTCCCTGTGAATTCAGAACAAAACTATCCCCCGTTACTTACCGCGGCTGATGAGTCCCGGAGTCAGATCCACAGAACAGAAGTTTTTGTTTCTCACTCCAAACGCAGCTCCTTTTCCACGCGACGAGCTCCACAGAATGTCTCCGGATCAAAACGAAAACGAAACTTTACGCATGGTTTGAGGAGCGGGCGGAAAGTCCCCGGATCGAACCACGGCACACCCAAAACAATATGTGCACGTGTACTGTCATGTGACGTAAACTGACGTAAAGTACGCCGGGCATATCGGAACATTTTCACTGTTTTTACTGTTTTCTTGGACCAAGCTGCAGGACAGTGACATGGTGCGTTCAGGTGCATTTGGTACTCGTGGTAATTTTACATGCAGACCTCTCATAGATGCATTTTAAAGGTGCACCATGTAACTTTTCTGGGAAGAGATCCACCACCGACTTGCCTCCATGGAGATGTGATTGTTTTGTATAGAATATTCCGTTATTAGCCTTTACTTACTTATGTCTGTTCAATTACAGATGTTTAAATTATTATTAACCCGCTTGTTACTGTGGAGATACTTGTTACTGCTTATAATACTGTGGGACATTACAGTCAAAGCAGTGACATCTCCATGGAGACGGGCAGGTGGCGAACCCTCCACGAGCACTTTGAGATCTCTTTGAAATGTTTCTCTCACCGCTAGAGGGCAGTGCTTAGAAAAGTGGCACCACTTTATTCCGTCACTTCCGTCAGTGATTCTTCCCTCGTGCATCAAAGAGCCACCAGAGGGCAGCAGAGCGTTTCTGACCTCCTGAGTTCATTATGAAAATAGGGTCATTATTTCAGCCTTTTTTCTGCTTTACATGTGAACATGACATTACCTGAAGTGAAACATGACACGAGTGATGATTTTAATTCATTAAAGAACAATTTAAAGCTTCTGTATATCATTATTTTCTGTTTTAAAAACGTGAAAAACAGAACTGGCTCATTTTAAACTGTTTGCAGTGGTCCAAAGTTCTTCCTCACGCACCTGACATATTCAAAACAACATTTCGATTGCTTTGTATGTCTTGTACATGTGAAGGAATTGACAAATAAAGGCATTCATTCATTCATTCATTCATCCTAATTACTCACCAAGATGAGTTTATAAGCACTTTTCACAACTTTGAGACCAGACTGGAGTTTTTCAATAAAGTTAAAACTAACAACAACTAGTCGCTGTTTATAATGAGATGCTGGCCGTACACAGCAGACTCATTTTGACCTCAAGAGCTGTTTATACTGTACTTGTATCTTTAGCTGAGATACATGGGGAAAAATCTGGTACAGGACCTTAAATTATTAGGATAATTTAAGGATAATTGAAGGAAATGTTCATCTTTTCCTGAAGTTGCTGCGGCGCCGCCATCGTCATTGGGGTTTTGTATTACTTTGCATGGGGCTGCTGATCTCTACAGCAAATAAGTTCTACATGGACCACAAAGGCGTTTAAAGCCTCCAGAGAAACGGGTCATTGGACATTTTAAATCCCACTTACCTGGAACTGCCACAGATGAAGAAGAAGTTAGAAGCATTTAGAGTAAAGTGACCAGATTTTTAAAATAAAGTTTGGATAGTTGGTGTAAATAGAATTGTGAAAATTGTTTTAGGGTTTTTTTTTTGCTTTATGATAATTTGCAAACACAGATTTCTACATTTTGGCAAAACAAATGACAATTTATGCTCCTCTTCACTGTTGGCAGGGATCAGATTAGTCAAAAATTGTCATAGTCCTGTTTTAGTCCTGGTTTAGACCTGATGTAGGCCTGGTTTAGACCTGTTTTAGTCCTGGTTTAGACCTGATGTAGTCCTGGTTTAGTGTTAGTTTAGTCCTGGTTTAGATCAAACTGGTCAAAAATAGGGACACCAGGGACATTTCTTGTATAAAACTTGTATAAAATCAGTGGTTTTGGATAAATCTGTTGGGACAGGGGACACAGGGCTCAAAACTGGGACTGTCCCTGGAGACAAAAGTGGGTGGGCTGTATTTAGGCAGAGGTGCAGCTTCCAGTAGCTCTCCACCCCCTTCCAAGCAGCTCACCAAGGGAATTCTGAATCTGAATAACTCAGATTTGATTAATTACCGCGGTAACTGTACGATTGTGATGCCTGACTGTGCACTAATACAGGAAATGGAAAACCGTTTATGTTTCACAGGCATCTAAGTGTTCCATCTGAAGGAGCTCACCGGAGGAAAAAGGCTGGAGACCCCGTTTGAAAACAAAAGACCGACCGCTCACACCCGCAGGGACACACAGAGACACAAAGACACAGAGTGGACACCTGCTGGACGTGTCTTTAGTCTATTTAAGGAGCTCCTCACACTCAGACTGACCACCGCTGCTCTTTGAACTCCAAACTGTTTCCTGCATTTCCTGCTCGCTCACATGTGGTCAGCAGGGGGCAGTCCAGATGATGGACGCACTCCGACACACGAAACCAGAACAGTGGCACCTGCAGCCAGTGTCCACAAACCGAGACAAACTCTGATGTGTCTCTGTCTGCAGGTGAAGCTCTGGAGACACACGTTCAGCTTTTGAAAACATTAAGAGCACAGGCTGCACAGTTCTTTTAAAGCCTCAGTGCGTAACTTTTCTGGTTTACGTTCGCACAGTAGAATATTTTGCAAGGTATTTTTGAGCTCCTGTAATGAATAAAGAAATAAAGAGGGGGTAAAATACAAAATGGACTCGGAGCTTTCTAAAATGTCATTAGGAAGAAGAGATTTTAGACGTCATCCAGGCATGTTTGAGCAATTTAGCAATCTCTTCTAGCTTCATAACCGGGATGCATGGTGATTGTGTTGTGATTGTGCTCAGAAGGGGGAGTGACTTAGTACAGAGAGCAAAGGGAGGTTAAGCATTATACTTTTTTTGATGAATAAAGCGTTTTCTAAACAATAAACAGGAACATGGTGATCTAAATCTGTGACGTGTTACAGTTAATGTTCCATAAAAGTGCAACGCCCCCGGTGTTTTGTCTTAAATTTAGCCTAAAGTTTAAGTCCATAAAATTTCAACTTAACACTTAAAGTGATGCCAAACAGCAGCCGCATATTTGAAATGTAAAATGACGCACTGAGCCCCGCTGACCTTCTATTCTTATGCACACAGTCACAGGAAGTAGTCCAGTATCCTGTGGGCTGTGAGAAAGACCGGGCTGTGGACGCGCTCAGTCCTGGTCCTGGGTAGGATCTGGTCTGGTCCTGGTCTGGTCCATGGTAGGGTCTGCTTTGGTCCTGGTCTGGTTCTGGTCTGGTCCTGGTCTGGTTCTGGTCTGGAGCCTCAGGGGGACATGGCGGGCCGTTGGTCCCTGAGGACGCTCATTCTCCTGGGGCTGAGCTGGAGCGGCCAAGGTAAGAACATCACACGGACATAATTTTAACATATAGTTTCAGCGCGTTTTTAAAAAGCAGGTTTGTTTTATAATTTTCAGAAAAGGTTTTGACAGATGTCACACTCTTTGCTGCTCTCTCAGTGAGCCGAGCGTGATGATTTAAAATAATATTGGGCACATCTTAAAATGGAAAATGTGTAACATGAAAGTAGAAAAACTGAAAGTAGACTGGGACTAAAGCTGGACTAGACGAGGACTAAATCAGGACTAAACAAGTTTACATTAGGACTAGGGTCAAACCAGGACTAAAGTGCATAACTTTTCTGGAGGAGCCGCTCTCTGTGAAGATCTTACTGCTTTGTCTGTAATATTCCACAGTGTGGCATTAAAGGTGCACGTCCAGATTCTTCTCAGTCTCAGTTTATGGACAGGCTCATGTGAAGCTCAGAAACTCCAGAATTCCTTCCCTGAGCTGCAGAGGCTGCACTAGCACTGACTCTGGGGTTTAGGGAGTGACGTTCAGATCAGAGAGAGACATTTTAGGTTTAAACACACTGGATTTCAGCTTTGAACCAGCAACCCACATGAGAGAGTCATGTGACACTCATTCTGCGTTCTGATTGGATAAACAGAGAGCCGTCATGTCTGGTGTTTTTGTGATTAAAAATAAATCAGCATTAGAATTGTTTTCAGTAAAAGTTGTGTTTGATCTGAACATGTTTAACTCATGGGGACACAGTTGGGTGAAGTTTCTGAAATTTTAAATAAATCTTACGTACAGTTCCTTTAAGAAAACATGACTTGTGTTTGGGTGACGTAGTGAACAGTTCCAGAGGAAACACGGAGAGCTCCTTTAAAATGGGACAATTCCTAATAATTCATTCACAGCTGGAAGAGTCAGAGTATTTGTCACTTAATCCCATGTTTTTATGTATTCATCATTATGCAATAGTTTTATCTTTTAACTGTTATGTACTCTATGTAATTAATTTGAATTAGGACAATGCATACTAAGCAAAACTGACTCTTCTGAGCTTTAAGTCGTGTTCTAAGGTTGTTTCCTCCTCAAAATCAGAGCTGGAGTTGCGTTTTATTTCATTTACACACGTTTGAGTAACACTTTATTATTAGTCTGTCTACCTTGTGATGTCATGAAGTGGTAGTTTTTAAGTGAACAGCTCCTTTTACCTTTAGTTCAGTAGAAAAATCATCAGTTCCAGGGCTGAAATCGTCCCAGTGATTCTCATCAAAGTTGTGGAGTTCACTGCTAACACGTCTCATATTTAGATCACCATGTTCCCGTTTATTCACTGAAAACAACGTATTCACATGTTTTCACTTTCTATTTTGACCCTTTGCTCCCCGTGTTAAGTCACTCCCCTTTCAGAGCGCTATTACAACACAATCATCCATCATGGACACTCCTGCTCACCCACTGCACCAGACTATAGAGGGACAGAGGAGATAATACTCCCTACAACTGTACAACAACTCACCCACTGCACCAGACTATAGAGGGACAGAGGAGATAATACTCCCTACAACTGTACAACAACTCACCCGCTGCACCAGACTATAGAGGGACAGAGATAATACTCCCTACAACTGTACAACAACTCACCCGCTGCACCAGACTATAGAGGGACAGAGATAATACTCCCTACAACTGTACAACAACTTAATCTTAAGTAACAGATAACCTTATGCCCTGTCAATCAGCAGAGTATTTGCACTGTCGTTCTTGTCTCTTGTTTATAGCTGTGATTTTATAGTTTATTTTATATTTTATTACTTATTTTTCTATTTTATTTTGACTTGTACATATACATTTATTTTTATAATTATGTCTCATTTGACACGTGTCTCTTGCTCTTTTTGCTACACCATCTATTTTTGTTACTCTCTGTTATTATATTATATTGTGATGTTTGAGCGACTGTGTCCAAATAATTTCCTTGTGGCTCAATAAAGTTTGTCTAAGTTCGAATAGGGACCAGGAAAGATCGCTAGATGACTCAAACATGCATGGATGACTCTCAAACCTCTTTCAGCGTGTTTTTGATGAGGGGACAACGTTAGAACATGGGAGAAAGGTAAAAGTTTCAGATAATACTCCATTTTTAGACCTTCAGTTAGTCAACAGCAGGTTCTATTCTTCCAGTCTCCATTGTTTCTGTAAATGATCCGACCTCCATTGTGTCGTTTAATCACCGCACACCCACGCACCTGCCGCAGCCCCTGCCCGCTCCTCCGACCACTCCACCGCCTCCACCACGGGCCCATTGTCAATGTGACTCCGCCTCCCTCGACCTTCACCCCGCCCCTGTCCGCGCCGTTTCCTGTTCACTTCTGCCGGACACTTCCTGTTTGTGTCAAGACCACTTCCCTCTTCCCCCTCCCTGTAACGGTCAGACTCTGAGTCTGACCTGAGACCGGACCAGAAACCGGACCAGAGACCGGACCAGAGACCGGACCTGAGACCAGACCAGAGACCAGACCAGAGAACAGACCAGAGACCAGAGACCAGACCAGAGACCAGACCAGAGACCAGAGACCAGAGACCAGACCAGAGACCAGACCAGAGACCAGACCAGAGACCAGACCAGAGACCGGACCTGAGACCAGACCAGAGACCAGACCAGAGAACAGACCAGAGACCAGAGACTAGACCAGAGACCAGACCAGAGACCAGACCAGAGACCGGACCTGAGACCGGACCAGAGACCAGACCAGAGACCAGACCAGAGACCAGAGAACAGACCAGAGACCAGACCAGAGACCAGACCAGAGACTGGACCAGAGACCAGACCAGAGACCAGACCAGAGACTAGAGAACAGACCAGAGACCAGACCAGAGACCAGACCTGAGACCAGACAAGAGACCAGACCACACCAGAGACCAGAGACCAGACCAGAGACCAGAGAACAGACCAGAGACCAGAGACCAGACCTGAGACCAGACCAGAGACCAGACAAGAGACCAGACCACACCAGAGACCAGAGACCAGACCAGAGACCAGACCAGAGACCAGACCAGAGACCGGACCAGAGACCAGACCAGAGACCAGACCAGAGACCAGACCAGACCAGAGACCAGACCAGAGACCAGACCAGAGACCAGACCAGAGACCAGAGACCAGACCAGAGACCAGACCAGACCAAAGACCAGAGACCAGACCAGAGACCAGAGACTAGACCAGAGGCCAGAGGCCAGACTAGACCAGACCTGAGATGTGACCAGGGACCACAGACCAGACCAGAGACCAGAGACCAGAGACCAGACCAGAGACCAGACCAGAGACTAGAGACCAGAGAACAGACCAGAGACCAGAGACTAGACCAGAGACTAAACCTGAGACCAGACCTGAGACCAGACCAGAGACCGGACCAGAGACCAGACCAGAGACCAGACCAGAGACCAGAGACCAGACCAGAGACCAGAGACTAGACCAGAGGCCAGAGGCCAGACTAGACCAGACCAGAGATGTGACCAGGGACCACAGACTAGACCAGAGACCAGACCAGAGACCAGACCAGAGACCAGAGCCAAAACAAGACCAGAGACCAGAGCAAATACAAGACCAGAGACCAGACCAGACCAGAGACCAGAGGCCAGACCAAACCTGAGACCAGAGACCAGACCAGAGACCAGACCAGAGACCAGACCATAGACCAGACCAGAGACCAGATCAGAGTCCAAAGATCAGACCACGGATCAAACCACCCCATCAGAGTCCAAAGAGCAGATCAGTGACCAGTCCAGAGACCAGTCCAGAGACCAGACCAGGACACAAACTGGGACAAGAGACCAGATCAGAGTTCAGACCTGAATCCACCCTGAGATGAGGGCGTAGTCCAGGCCGTAGTCCAGACCAAAGACCAGACCAGTGGGCATGACCTCACTGTTTTGAATAGTGCTAATGATTTAGAACAATAAGAGCCGTATCCGTTAATACTCAGGGCCCCACAGAAGACATAACATACATTTAAGTGGAGACCAGAGTCCAGACCAGAGACCAGACCAGAGACCAGAAATCAGAGACCAGACCAGAGACCAGACCAGAGACCAGACCAGAGACCAGAGACCAGACCAGAGACCAGAGACCAGACCAGAGCACAGAGACCAGGTCTGAACCAGTGGTTGACGAGTCTGTTATTGCTGCTGTCTCATTGACAAATGGGTTCTGACACATTTGGAGTTGTGTAAATAACTGCACATCATGTCCAATGTTTTTGTAACTAAGAATAAATCAGCATTACATTTGTTATCAGTAAAAGTTAAATGTGATTTAGGTCAGACTGAGCACCTGCAGCCAATCAGGAATCAGTGCTAGTGCAGCCTCTGCAGCTCAGTGAGTGAGTTCTGGCCGTGCTTATCACCTTTTTGATGTAAATAGATGAGTTCCAGTGAGAGTTTATAGAAGCACCTCATTCATTCATCCCACCAGTGTCTTCATAAAACATGTCCCCACAGCTGTGTCCAGTGACCCCTGGGGCCAGTGTCCGGTCAGTAGGAAATGTAAGGACAAGTTTGGAGACGGCACCTGTGACAAAGAGTGTAAAGAGCCCGAGTGTCTGAGGGACGGCTTCGACTGTGTCCAGGAGCGGCCAGTCTGCAAGTGAGTGTCCAACAGGCCCAGGCTGACCCTGGAGTTGTGTTTTGTTTCATTCACACATGTTTGACTAACTCTGCATTATAAGTTTATTATAAGTCTGTGTGTTCACAAAGTGGTAGTTTTAAAACCTTTTAACACCTGTCCTGTTCAGTAGAGACTGGAGCTTCCAGGGCTGAAATGATCCAAATGAGTGTTTTCTGAGAGAAGAACTCAGCCTAAATCTTCAGGGTTTGTGTGTTAAACATGTGAAGGAAGCAAAACACAACTCCAGGTCTGTTTGTGATGAGGAAACTAAAATACATCAGAAAATAGCCTAAAATGGGCCCTTTAAACACATGATCTTCTGCCTTTAGTTTGAACTGTCACATTTCTGTATGTTTCCTCAGCCCAGGCCACATCCAGTACTGCCGCAATCACTATGGCAACTCCCACTGTGACCACGGCTGTGACAGCGCCCCCTGTGGGTGGGACGGGGGAGACTGCATGTCTCAGCAGACCCCTGTGTGGGCGAAGGGGACGCTCCTGGTGCACACCCGGCTCCCCCTCTCTCAGGGCACCTTCACAAACTCCTCTGTGCTGTGGGCCCTTAGCGTGGTGCTCCAGGCCCCCCTGAAGCTGAGGGGGGCCGCTCCCTTTGGCCCCTCCAGAGACCTGTTCCACTACGGCCCTGGGCAGCTGGAGGAGATCCTAAACCAGGCCACAGACAGTGACGCTAACGGGTATGTCCAGTACAGCCAGAGGGAGGAGAGTAGACAAAAAATATACTCAAGTAAGAGTAACATTTCTACAAAATAATATTACTCATAGAAGTAAAAAGAAGTGGTCAAAAAATTATTAAAGTAAGAGTAACTTAAAGAGTAACTGTCTGGATGTAACATCTGATTTATAGTTTGTATTTGGAAGGACAAAAGATTAAACGATGCACATAATCTGTCTACCCTTTGTAATGATGCATAATCTAAACAAAATGTTCTGCTACAATAAATAAAATGCTCACACTCGGCCACTTCTTGGGTTCGTTTTAATACAGTAGATTATTTATCTTGTGGACATGTTTGGGCTGCTGCATCTTCAGAACTGTCCCCGGTGTTGGTGGTGACGTGTCGTTTATCAGCTGTTGTTACTTCCTGTAGGCGTGGTCAGCCTGATGAACCAATCAGGTCGCTCAGACTGACCACGCCTCCCGTCGCCCGGTGCTCTCTGGAGGAGGGTGTCCCAGGTGTGTGAAAGGAGGAACACTCCGTCATCACGGTTAATGCTGTCCCTGCCTCGTTACCTGATTTCAGTGGCCTCCCTGATCCAGAGTTTGAACTTGTTGTTCTCAGATCCAATGACCCGAGCCCCGTCCCAATCCATAATGTGGTTATTTGTGAATATACAACACGTCACTCCAACACCGGTGACAGTTCTGAAGATGGCAGCAGTTAGCAGCCCAAACATGTCATCAAAATAAATACATCTCCCACTGTTTGTCTGAACTGTTGAACCCAAGAACACATCGTACACAAGAAGACAAAATGAACGTCTTTGGATGAGCTCTCACTCATGTTGACTTGCTTCTGTGGTTTCTAAAGAACATGCACATAACCGTGTGTGTGTGTGTGTGTGTGTGTGTGTGTGTGTGTGTGTGTGTGTGTTCCTCTGTGTGTGTGCAGTTCTCTTTTGGCCCTGCAGGTGGATAACAGGCCGTGCTCCTCGCTGCCCTCCTCCTGTTTCCCCTACAGCACAGAGGCGGCCTCCTTCATACGTGCAGTCCTCCAGCTGCAGCCTGCGCTCAGAGGGACCCTCCCCGAGCTCCAGACCGTCATCAGCCTCAGGGGCCTCAGGGAGGAGCTGGGGAGCAGGGACCAGGAAGAGCCTAGTGTGGAGGTCAAAGGTCAGCCTTATTTTCATGTTCATTTTCTGGGGTTCATTTAAAAATACTTCTAAATTCATACAGACATGTGTCAGGCTATAAATGGTACAGTCAATATACAGTATGGCCCTCATTATGAAACGTCTCTACGGCAAAATCAATGATTTCTACCTGATCTACGACTAAAAAGAGCGACTCTTCAGGATTTATCTACATCAACATGAGTGCACAGTGCACAAATCATACAGCAGGTCTGGAGGTGGTGTAACATCTACACCAACTTCAAACAAATGGCAAAATGCTCAGGGCCATACGGCTGAAGCTGAATGAAGCAGGTTTTCTCCTGTCATATTTATCACTCTGTGTGCACAGGTGCATCAACACCACGCTCCCTCTGCCGTATGCACAAATATAGAACATAGACACAAATATATGCACCAATATACACACCAATATTCACACAAATATATACATATATACACACAGATGTACACACAAACATACACCTTTTTCAGCACAATGTAGATAAACAAGGGCCACTATGTCTGTTTATTTATTTAGGGGGTGGAGCACTGTAAAGTACATTTTATTACTCCAGTGTACTGTCATTATTATTATTATTATTATGAACTCCCACAAAACTGGACCATGAAAGGAGCATTTTTATGACCCATTGTTCCCCTCAGTCGGGAGTCGTTGATTACAGAGCAGCGTCTGGGGACCCTCAGTTCTCAGGCCTAGATCTTTGAAAGGAGAACCTGGAGGATGTGCCCATTGTGCATGTTTAAGACTGGGGCAAATCTATCAGGACCCTCACAGAAAGTGCCCAACCTGCCTGGGAAATGAACTGGGAAATTCCTGTGAGGAAAGTGCTAACCACTCTGCCACTTTACCCCTGTGGTCAGCTGGATCTCATGCACAAACATGAGATGAATCTGTTACACCTTTACACTGGCATTTTGTTAATAATATTATTTATAATATTGGTTTGAACTGTTTTTTGTTTTGTAATAAATGGACCTAAAGGTGTATCTTTGACAGCCCCCATGGCGTCGTGGATGTGGGCGGTGGTTGCTGTGGCGATGGCCATGCTCTTGCTCCTGTGTGTGGCGGTGCTGATGGTGATGAAGAGGGTAAGACAGCGGGCGCACACAGGGACCACCCACAGCAGCACCCAAGGGACCCGCAGCCTCTCCTTGAGCGCCCACCACCCCAAGACCAAACCCCCCGTGTGGGGAGGTCCAGGCTCTGTCCAGGACCCCAGAGTCCACTCGACCCGGGACAGGGACAAACTGGGCCTGAGGAAGAAGAAGAAGGCAAAGGAGGCGGAGAAGAGGCGGAGACGTGAGCCGCTGGGGGAGGATGCCATGCGCATGAGGTCAGGACAACACTGTCAACAACGTTCTATGTTCAGATGTTACATTATCCCCATAAAGATCGTCACGGTGACACATTACTATCACCATCACGTGCTCAGCTGAGCCTCTTCCTTGGTTGAGGATCACACAAAAAGAGAATGGACCATAAAACAAAAGTTGATCTAAGTCTTCCTAAGAACTGAACAGGTCCAGTGACCTCCTGTTTAAAACTGCAGCTGTCAGGAGCTCCGCCCACTCCCTGGGCCTGAACATGGCGCCAGTTTAAGTGAACGGGCCGAGCTCCGTGGTGTGTTGAGTGTGTGTTGAGTTTAGCTTTAGTGGCTCAGTTCATCATGTGCAGCAGTGCTCTTCTCCCACAGGAAGCTGTAGATCTGCAGAATAACCTGTTGAATATGTTTGAATGATCTTTATGTTTCTGAGAGTCACATGACCGCACCGTGTCACATGACCACAGACTGTGAGTCATGAGCTTGAATGATCCCTACATTTATGAGTGTTTGTGTTCTCAGACCCCTGAGGAGGGAGCAGGACATCGGCAGTGACACAGATGTGACTCAGAGCTCCATGGAGGACATCAGCCGCTGCTCCAAACGCCACGAGGCCTTCATCTGTGACCACCACAGTCCAGGAGACAGGGCCTTCAGGGGGACAGGGGGACAGGGGCGCCCGCCAACACAGGGTACGACCCAACACAGACTCTTTTAAAGAGGCACTACAGAACTTTTATGGTAGAGGCTCTGCTCCTTGCTTGTCTCCATGGATATGTTATTGTTTTGTTTAAAATGTTCCACAATATGGCATTTTATGTATTTATCTTGAGACATACAGGTGGAGCCTACAGGTCAGATCTGTGGAGAGGCAAGCCCAGTCAAAGTATTATTACTGAATATATCATTAAGCAATAGTCAAACAATATGTGTAATGGTAAAATAAATGTGATATAGATCTGTTTAATGCCATACTGTGGAACATTCTACACAAAGTAATAATATTTCCACACAGACAGGTTACATAATGCAGCTTTAAGCACTCTACTTAAGTTTAAAATGACTACTATTAAGAAACTCATACTCCATACTGTTCGTGTGTTGTGTGTCAGCTCCCCCTAGAGGCTGGGACAGAAACGCCATGCCTCCTCCTCTGCTCAGCCCTCCTCAGCACGTATGTCCTGCTCACATTTTTAACATTCATATTTAACATCTGGAGCATAAATGACCCAGATGTTCTCCTGTGGTCAGTCTGCAGAGTGGTGCGGCCCGGACGGATCGGTGGTGCTGATCCGAGCGGTCAGGAGCGGGCTGGACAGAGTGGTGCTGGAGCTGCTGAGAGCTGGAGTCCCGGTCAACAACACAGACCACACAGGTGAGGCTCCACACTGACCACAACACTGACCACAACACACTGACCACAACACTGAATACACAGGTGAGACTCCACACTGACCACAACACTGACCACAACACTGACCACAGCACAGACCACAACACAGACCACAACACTGACCACAACACTGACCACAACACAGACCACAACACTGACCACACAGGTGAGGCTCCACACTGACCACAACACTGACCACAACACAGACCACACAGGTGAGGCTCCACACTGACCAACTTCATTTACCTGAGATAAATACGAGTTTGGTTCAGCTGAAATCTCAGTTCCTCAGTTCCTCAGTCGTTGAATTAGTTTTTTTGTTAAAACAGACCAGGCACGGTAAATCGTCACAGTGAGACCAAAATCTGGCAACACTAATACAGAAGAAAATGTAGCCTCACTGAAAGATTCCTGATACACCTGGTGTGTTGAAAAGTTATTTTTAGGACATTACACTTTGCATTGGGCTGGTGAGCAGAAACCAAACTCCTGCAGTGCCAAGTTCACCTCTGCTGTCCTTAAAGTCATTATGAATCAGCCAGTCACAGCAGGGCAATGGACTGTGACGCAGAGCTGATTGGTTGAGGAGTACTACGTTCTGATTGGCTGTCAGCTGCTTCGTGGGGTTTGGTTGCGCGTCTGAATTGATGCTAAAGTTTAAATGAGTCTTTTCTGACCCGTGTGACATCCTGGGGGGTGATGTTGTCCTTGTGCAGTGCACTGGAGTGAATGAGACCAGCCCATTTACCTTTTGTCTCTCACCTCCTGTTTTTGTCCCTGTGCCTGTCTCTCCCTTGTGTCCTGCTCATGTCCAGATGTCCCTCTGTTACCGTCCCCTGACCCTGACCCTGACCTCATTTAACGCACCACCTCCCCTCCGCACCCCCCCTCTCCATGCTTGTCTTATGTCCTACCTGCCTGTCCCCTTGGCCCTTCACTTTCTAGTGGAATGGTTGTGTTGGCTTTGTGACCCCTCCCTGTGCCCCTCCCTCGTGTCCTGCTCTCACACTCACTGTCTCTCAGGGAGGTCGGCGCTGCACTGGGCATGCTCAGTGAACCACCTGTCTTTGGCGAGGACTCTGATCCGCTACGGAGCAGCTGTGGACCTCCAGGATAATAAGGTAACATTATTAAAGGATTATGTAGTGGACTGTTTCCAGTAGGGTGAGTGATTATGCGTCCGTGTACACGATGCCCTGGTGAACTGAATGTTACGTGTTAATACCTCATACGATTTCCTCATTTTGTAGTTTACACAATAGATTTCATTTGACAACACATTATTTTGTTTAATGAAAGCTTAAACAGTCAGAAAGAAATAGTCTTCCAAGTGTGTAAATGGGATGGAATTCTGTGTAATGATGACATAGACAGAGGTATTGCATTATAAAATTTAAATCTACTTCATACTTCTACTTTATTTTTCAACTTTTCTCAAAGAATAATAATGCCTCACATTTGTAATAAGCTTTCCAGGCACACTGTAGTCATTATTCATTCACTCCACACTCAGTGGTGGTAAGACACTGTAGCCACAGCTGCCCTGGGCCAGAATGACAGAAATGAGGCTGCCAATCTGTGCCATCAGCCCCTCCAACGATCAGTACTCACTCACACACCACAGGAAAGAACTTGATCTGAGCGGGAATCGATCCTCTATCCTTCGGGTTGGGAAACCTCGAGCCACTGAGCAGCTTCTCCACAAACTGCACTTGACTGATGTAAAACTGTGATAAATATTTGGCACAGGTACAATCCACCAAACAAAGTTATAATGAGAGGAATATGAAAACCTGCCACATGCACGTGGTCCATTACTGCCCCCTGTAGTTCACCTCTTTGCGTCACTTTTCTTCCACAGGGTGAAACGGCACTCTTCTTATCCGCGCTGCACGGTTGTTATGACGCTGCCAGGCTCCTCCTCCTCCACGGTGCCAACCTGGACCTCCGGGACAGAAGGGGGCGCCATGCGGTGGACGCGGCTCAGGAGGGCATGCACCATCAGATCCTGGAGATGCTCCTGTCTCACCAGATGCAGAGGAGACCGGCCGCTGTGCAGGACAACAGCTGCGACGTGCTGTGGGACGACCGCGCTGTGGCGTACCCCTCCTGCTCATGGGGGGGCGCTCAAGGCCTGCCCGGGAGGAGCGCCTCCTTCTCCGGCACCATCGGAGCTCTGCCCCCCAGGTGAGCCAGGGACAGGAGCAGACCTGTGTTTGTGTAGGTTTGGGTTTAACACAAGGCTGTGTCAAAACTCGAAAGATCGATAGATCGCAATCGATACTTTGGTCGAAAATCGAGATCAGTCAGTATTGGAAAATAAAATCCTGATTATTATTTTTTTTCTCATATCAACCAGCCCTAGTTTAACAGAACATCACAACATTCTTTATTGTCTGATAATCAGGAAGAGAGTGTTAGCATGCTAGTTGTTTTGTTAGTGACCTTCACTCACCTCTGGTCTCTGAAAGTTCTGAAACGCACATATGTATAAACTCATTGTGGAGAATAATTAGGATGCCCTGAATGCATAAGGTAAGTGAGGAATAAGTCTGCAAACTGTTTCAAATGCACTGGTTCTGTTTTTCATGTTTTAAAGTTTCGATAAACTGGAAAGCACCAGTAGAACAATGAAAAGAAATGAGACGCACCATCTAAGCCCCGAATATTTCCAGGAAATTACGTTTCTCAACTGGTTCGCCTGTGTTCAGCCTCACATTTTACTGTGTTATTGTATGTATTTTAGCATGTTAGTGTGTGTGTGTGTGCGTGCGCACGCGTGTGTGTGTGTGTGTTACTGTTTGGGTTGTTTGGTTGTGTGCCGTCAGGCAGGGACTGGTTGGGTGGAAGGAAATGTGGGCTTGTTTTTAATCACTGTAAAGCACTTTGTGTTATATTTTTTGTAAGAAAAGCGCTTTATAAAGTTTGATTGATTGATTGAAATGAATGCTCTATATTCTTCCTTCTCAGTGATTGGTCGCCTGGCAGAGTGCAGTACCCCTCCCCTCACACCTGGAGGCCCCAGATCAACCAATCAACAACAGCCTTAGTCCCTCCCCGAATCATGGGCCGCTCGCCTCGACCAATCAGCACTCTGCAGGAAGTGACATCAGAGGACGAGGACCGCGAAAGACCTCAAGACGTCCCAAGGGCCATAACTCCTCACTTCCTGTCTCCTCAGCCCACCCCTCGCCAGCGCTCCTTCTCCTGTACCCAGCATGCACTGCAGCGGCGCCCCAGTGCCCCGCAGCCAGAGCCCAACTACATCATCGTGACGCCACCAGCAGCCAATGAGCATCCAGAGAGAGCCTTGGCCCCTCCCTCAGAAACCAGTGTCCAATCAAACGGCCCCGCCGTACACGCTGAGAACTTAAACAGGGCGGAGCCAATGGCAGTGAGTCCCGCCCACCCAGAGCAGAAGAGCCGAGAGAGGCCCCAGAGCCACGGGGACCCCACACACGGGGACCCCACACAAACCGCGTTGTGAACCCGTCTCCTGCTGTGAACTGACGGCTCTGCCACCTCCTGCTCCAGCCAACTGTGCGCAGGTCTGTGCTTATAACAATAGAGCGCACATTATCAGTACACACAGGGTGTTTTTATGTTTTTATTTGCAAATAAGTCAAATAAAGTGAAAACGTAACCACAGACTGTCCAATGATGAAACAGGACTTAAACACTGCATTTAAGTGACCTGGACAAATGAGCGTTTAACTGTTCATTTTAATGTTTCAGTTCAATTTATTTTTGTAAAGTCCAAAATCACAACAGCAGTCGTCTCACTGGAGTCACCAAGATCACTGATTTAGGCAGAGTTAGAAAGGATAAGGTAAACGTCACCCAGACTGGGTCCAAGTCCACAGAACAGGATCACGGGAGGGGCATCTAGGGGCCACCACCGCGCAGTCAGCGGGAGGGCATCTGAAACAGTTCCCCAGAAGGAACTGGACTTGTGAACAATAATGAACGTGAGCTGACTCCATGTGATCTGAATCGTGAATGTTGTCAACAGGGAAAGAGGGAACAGAGAGTGCTCAGGTTACCATGGTTACCACACTCCCCCAGCCAAGATGCTCTTAAGGCAGCTGAGCTAAAACTGCGGCTTTTATTTCTGCTCCTAACTGGCCTCAAACCTACGAAAGCAACTGACAATATTCATTCAGAATTCAATATTCCTGATGAATGTGTTCAAATGGACGTTTTTTACACACTCTAATAAAACTACAGAATAACAATCGGCTGCAGTGTGTGTGTGTGTGTGTGTGTGTGTGTGTGTGTGTGTGTGTGAGTGGGTGAGTGGTTCATTATTGTAAAGTGCTCCGAGTGGCTGGTGCCTGGTGGAAAAGTGGACATGTGACCCTTGTACATTTACAGATCTGTATGTCTGAGCCTTATTCAACTCATTTTTGCAACTTTAATCATTTTATTACTAGAATTTTATTGCCATTTTTTGTATGGATGCAGAGATATATCCATATGCATGTGATTGAGTAATATCTGTATAAACAGGGGTTGGGGAAGAGCTTTGTGCGTTTGTGGACAAGGATTCAAAGTCATGAAGGTCACTCCACGTTTTCCGATCTCTTTCAGCGAGAGCCGTCCCAGACTGACGATGTGTAGAACTCAATTCAGAGTGACACAAATATCAACCGGGCGTGAGTCGGGTTATATCGGACCGAGCTTTTCTCAAAAAAATCAGTCTAAAATTTACAAATCTGTGCAATCTTCATTGTTCGCTCTTTGTCAAAGCTGCATTGTGTAACTTTTCCGGTGGAAGGTCCATCAAACGCTTTTCTCTATGGAGATGTCATTGCTTTGTCTGGAATGTTCCACGGTATGGCATTAAACCTTTCTTCTTTCATGGAGTTACAGGTCAGATCTGTGGAGAGGCGACCCCGCTCACTGTCTGTTTTTCTAGGTATTTTTGAGCTCTAAAACCACCTGTAATTGAATAAATGTAAAGTAGAGCTGCTTATTAATGTTATACTGTGGAACATTTAGACCCTCAACCTAAAAGTTACACAGTGCAGCTTTAATATACTGATGGTGTGGATCAGTGAAGTTTGTCTAAGAGTCTCTTCCAGAGAGTTCAATCTCAGGTGGATGAGACTAAAGAGAAAGTGACACGTGGAGCAGAAGCAAAGAAGTTGCCAAACTGTTGCCCCTAGAGTCAGACTGGGGAATTGCACTATTCCCCAGCCTTCAGGTGCTCATCTGATCGTGCAGGTGTCCTCATCAGACCACAGAGAGCTGAACTTTGCTCCAAACCCCTCTGCTCTCTGCTGTTGTGCTGAGTGAAGGCAGACCCAGCATCCCTGTGGGCCGGGCAGGCGACTGGGACGTGCCCTTTAAATGTCACTGAGACTTCACCGCTATGATGCAAGTTATGGAAAGATTCTACAACTTATTTCCTTTAGAAGTAACTTTTAGGTCATTTAAATACGTTCTTATTGCAACTATTTAGTGCAATAAATATTTAAAGGTCTGATATTACACAAAATTTACTCTTTAAGTTTTAAGTCAAGTTAGAATGTTGTTATCAAAAACGTACCTGAAGTTGTTTTGTTTCATTCACATGTTTGAATAACTCTTTATTATTAGTCTGTCTACATCTCCAAAGCTCAAAATGGTCTGTTCCACCTTGTGATGTCACGAAATGGTAAGTTTCAAGCTCCTTTTACCTTTAGAGATCGTCAATTCCAGGGTTGAAATGATCCAAATGATTTTAGTGAAGGTGTGTGGAGTTTAAAAACACAGTGGAGCACACTTCTGGACCTAGACTTTCTACAAATACAGTTCGGCTTGTCCAGTACCTCTCACCCACCCTGCCCCTCAGCACTGGTGTTCCACAGGGCTGCGTCCTGGGACCTCTGCACTTTTCCTTTACACAGATGACCAACACCCCACAAATAAAATAAAACATTCTGCTGACGACTCTACAGCTGTGGGACTGGCTAAAAATAACGGACGACCAACTCAGCCTCTCTGGTTTTCGATTCTAAACTGCAGCTGGAAGCCTTTTATCACTGTTGTACTGAAAGCATTTTGACATTTCAGTTCATTGTGCAAACTGCTCAGAAGTCCTAAATTCCTCCAAAGAGTCACTAACACCTCTGGAGAAGATTACTGTCCTGACCACCTCTAGAGAACCTCTTTAGGACACGGTGCCCCTCAGAGCCACCACCTTTCCTACAAGTGAGCTATGAAATATTTTATAATTAGATGAAAACAGGGTGCACCCGTCTGAGTTTGGCGATGCAGTTGCGCTGTGTTTCTTTTCTTGTGCAGCCTTTTGTGTCTATGAACAAACAAACTAAAGAATGAAACATAAGTCACTACAGGGAGTAGGATTTAAGTTTTTTATTATTTTTGTTTGTGTATCGTCAAATGAAAAGGTATCAGCTTCAAAGTTTTAAAAGATCTCACTGAGCGACTCCACCAGAACTGTCTTCTGACGCAGTCCCTCAAGTAAGATTTAAATCATCTTATTTCCTGTTCTCGTCTCTCTTAAAACTTCTATGTTTTCCAAATTGGAGCTGATTTACCAAACAGAAAAGGGTTTAAAGACATCACAGTGTCTATTGGCCAATATTTGAACAAAATTACAGTCCCCAACACACGGCCTCCTACTATTTGTACTGTCTCTGGCCTTATGTTTGAGGAACTGTCTGGATTCAAATCTGGGGCATTCTTACCTGAGCCATTTGCAGCGTTTCATAGTTGGCTAAAATAATGAAGAGAGATCGTTTCCCTGTCAGGAGATTTTAACTTCAGGTTTATTCTCGGCTTCTCTCTCAGACGTCTGTGTCCTGATCCTGTGTCATTTCTTGCTGCTCTAAGTCTGACATTGTTTAAACAGGCCCCTCGTTTCCAGAAAGTAAATTTTGGCTGTTGTTGAGTTGTCGGGTTTGTGTGTGGTACGTGTTTGTGTTAATGTCGCCAACCAGAACACAAGATGAACTTTCTCAAAACCTTCATGATGTCACAGAACCAGATTTTCCTGTTGCTCACATTGTACTTTGCCATGAAATCTCCAAAAGGTAAATTCACAAATGTTGAACATGAACATTTTTATCAGTGTCTAGACATAAGAACTCACTGTATTACAATAAAAATCTGCATTTTAACAATATAAATTTTAGCTGCTTTTCTCTATTAAATATTATTGCCCTACAGAATATTGTGATGTCATCTGAAACCTATAAGTTGTATTGTTAAAATGAATATTTGTCCCAGCACAATAATGGGAGCTGGATAATGGATTAAGTTTGTTTTTGAGCTGTTAAAAATAAGTCGCATTCAAAATAAATAGTTATATTTATATTTTAGTCAAAACAGAATATTCTGAATACGTTTTTTCTATGTACCATTACACATGGTTAATTAAACATGTACCTATAAAACATGCACGTACATATAATACACACGGAGAGAGAGCGCTCAAGGTTTCTGGGAAAGATGGAACTTTTCAGACTGTTTGGGGGCGAGAACATTCAGGCTCGAGACTATTCAGGGTCCACCAAAGTCCGTCAGTCTGTTCTTCAGCTATAAAACTCGTAGACCCACACTCTGGTACTCGTGGCTCTTGTGGAGGTGAGTACTGTTCCTGTGTCCAGATGAGGGACGGTGGAGGGGACAGTGGGGATGGGAACCCGCCAAGTACCTCCAAAATGAGAGCTGGGAATACCTTTGGGATTTTGGCATCAAGATGTAGGATTATGTGTAAGAAGATTCCTCTCTATCCAGAGGTGGACCATCTTGTTTCACTATGAGCACAGGGAGAAGCTTTGACGTCAAAATAAAGCAGCAGATTACTCCTGACATCTGCTCAAACAGTCAGATAAACCTGTGTCAGATGTGACCGTCTGTATTTAAGTCTGAGGTGTGAAGGTAGAACCCATTAAAAAGTGACAGATTAACGGAGCTAAAGGGATAAAGTGTAATGAAGTACTGATATTGATCACAGTGAAAGATTTTTAAAGGTTTTAGGTTAAGGAAAGATTTATGTAGAAGTGTTTGTAAGAGACATTTGGCTCCATCTTGTAGTTAATTATATCGCATAAGTGCCAAATACGTTAAAGAGGAGCTCTTTACAAATGAAGTCAATGGAAAATCGAAACGTTCTATTTAAATGAATAAGTGACTGTTTGATTTTGGCACTTTTTCACCTTTAAGGCACTCAAGGTTGTGCAATGTACTGTAATAATTTTAGCAATGGGCTGTGTGCAATACTTATACACTGGCACCTTAACTAAACAGGGCAGCGTGCAATTTTGATCAAATAATCTAACATCCTTTAGTTGACCTGTGTCTGTGATCTTGTGACTGACCATCTCTTTATGTCTGTCTATTTGTAGTATTGTATTGTCTGTCTGGGTGTATTGTTTAAACTGTGTGTATTTGCTTTATGATTACATCAACCTGTCTAGGGACAGCAGATGGAAATTAGCCCTGGGCTACAATCTGATAACATATTTACGTATCATGTTCATTAATGTGTTTTGTCCCTATTTCAAATAAAAAAATAAAAAAATAAAAAAATAAGGCTTTACATGAAAAAACCACTCACCCGTGCACACACCAGTGTACACAGACACTGGGGGCGAGGTGGATTAAGTGTCTTGCCCTTGTTTTTTGGAATAGTCCTGTTATAGACCTGGTTTAGATCTGGTGGTACTCAGAAAGCCAAATCTTTTCTTTTGGTGGAACTTATGGCAAGATGTTTTAACATTTAAACACTAAGTTTGACTATCTGGAATTAACACTGTAGATATCAACAACGTCTTTCCGACTAGGTGTAATTTCATTTTGGACAGTGGGAATTGTCATTCGAGAAATCTGTAACGTAATCATAATCATAAATAACAATTGCAGATATCTGTTATTCAGTTTTGACTAGGCAGATTGAAAGTTAAAGAAATCTCAAACGTCATTATGACATCGTGACACAGAAAGCACCACGTTGTCTCGAGCCATGAGCAGCACCAGTCCGTCCAAAAAGCCATTTGTCCCTAAAGCTAAACAACCGTCAGTGTTAAAATAATTTTTTGTCATTAATATAATTTTCAATGAACGTTTCACTAGAGTGCATTAACAAAAAGACCATAAGATGCATTTTGGCTTTCTTACTGATAAATTAACTTTCCATTAAAAGCCGACAGGAGCCATGTGGAAATGCTCCGCTCCCGCCTAAAGTGGATCATTTGTACGCAGACATCTGCATCGCCATTTTGCCTGGTCAAAACTCCAATTCAAGATATCTGTAACTTGATAATAGATATCTACAATTACATTATGACTATCCCTAACTCCAGTTACAGATATCTACAACTTCATTTCGCCTAGTCAAAACTTGATTTAAGACATCTGAAAAGGAACATATAGATATCTTCAATTAAGGTGAATTAAAGATATCTTGAACTGGAGTTATGACTAGTCAGAATCAAATTGTAGATATCTCAAACTGGAATTACAGATATTTATAATTCATTTGCGGATATCCGTAATTCACGTAGTGGAAATCTGGAACTGAATTGTAGATATCCATAACGATGAACCCCATACAAATGAATGGCAAAAGCGACGTCATTTGCCCTGGGAAGAATTTCTTTGTTGATATCTGAAATGTTCTTTTTGACTAGGCAAAACTGAATTACAGATATCTGCAACACATATCCAGTTTAGCTTTTAAATGTTAAAATGGCTTGCCATAGGTACTCGGTGTGAAAAGTTCTAGAGTTATGTGAAAAGTCAAACTCCAGAGCCCTGTTGCATCATTTCTCCTCCGTCTCTCCTCTCTCCTCCTTTCGTCCTCCCTCCCTCTGTCTCTCCTTTTCTCTCTCTGATTTAAGCGTCAGTGTTTGGGGGCCTCCTCAGAACTGGCCCAGTTTAGTCCACGGCTCACCTGTCCACCATGTCAGAGCTTTCCCGGGTAAGACTGCTCCAGACACAAACACCCAAACCGCGCTCTATAATATAATATAATATGATGAAAATGATGATGATGACTGTACATTATTGTGTCTTTATGAAATATGTTTAGTGCTTCACTATATTTTGAATAAGGAATACTTTTAACTTTTTAAATTTTAGTATGGCATGGTATTCTTTGATTGGTACATGGACAGTACACAATAATACATTAAAGCCACAGTATGGAAGTTTTTAGCCAAAGAACAGACTTGTTTTTATTGCACTGAAAAACATAGAAAAACAAATATCCTTGCTCTCGTCCTGGCTATCACTGACTTTCCAGATCTGTGTGAAGAATGTCCCAAAGTCTGATTTAAACTTTCTATTTCAGAATCATACGTGACGTGCCACCTCCAGAATGTTACATACTGTAGCTTTAGACAAATGCCAGTGCCTGGTTATAGCACAAATGTTTCTTTTCAGCTGTACTCATTCAGTAAATGCTATAGAAATCTGTGAAAAAATGGTAGTAGTTGTAAGTACCAGTAGCAATACAATATATTTGTTATTTGAACTCAACACAGACCTGTATTAACCAAACTTTTACAAGAGTTTGAACAAACAAATGCATTTATTTTATTTTAAACATGCAAATTATAACACTGAAGTCATGTCACAAAGAGATGGGAGATATCACAACACAAACAACACAAACAACACAAACAACACAAACAACACAAACAACACAAACAACACAAAGGCCACAGAGCTGTACGTTCACATGTCCAAAAAGGAGTTCAGTTCAGAAATCAGAATTTACAACTTTCACTTTCCTGTTCCAAGTGAATCATTTGTGTATTTGACAAAAGACAGAAAAAAATAAAATAAAATCAGCACTTTTTACTGTTTTCATAACACACAAATGTAATTTCTTTATACTTCTTCTTAAAGGTCCATTGTGTAACTTTTTCTGGTGGAGGGTCCATCAAACGCTTTTCTCCATGGAGATGTTATTGCTTTTTTTTTTTTAACCTTTTTATTATTTATTGTTATTCTTTCTCTTATTTGATTTGACTAGTTTTATTGTCTTAACGAGGACTAGTGGAGTTAAATCGAGCATTAGTTGTTTAGTTTGTTGTTTATGAAATGTGCGATAGAAATAAAGTGGATTGGATTGTCTAGAATGTTTTACAGTATGGCATTAAACCCTTCTATTTTCATGGGAACCAAACCAGACCAAGTTCCAGGTCAGATCTGTGGAGAGGCAACCCCGCTCACAGTCAGAATGTCTGTTTTTTGAGGTATTTTTGAGCTCTAAAACCACCTGTAATTGAATAAATGTAAAGTAGAGCTGTTTAATGTCACACTGTGGAACATTCCAGGCAGAGCAAACAAGCAGATGACAGACTGCTAACAAAAAAGTTACGCAGTGCACCTTTAAATAATATCATGCTTTAACATTATTTCAAAATCTCAGGTCATTCCATAGTTTAACACCAGAAACTTCACTGAATTTGGGCATTTGTCCACATTCTGCCACATTCTCCACTTATTTGCATCATTACTTCAACTACTTCTACTTCTGAACGATTTTGAAATGTTTTTATTATTGTTTTTGGCTTCTCATTTAATGTCTGTTTATTGTATTTGTATATTGTAATGTTTTTATATGTATATTTTATTTCCACAGGTCCCCGTGAATGAGTCCAGAGTGGTCATTTACAGAGACACCTTTTCGTCCACTGTGGCCAAAAATGTCCTCCTGGTGTTTTTAGGACTGGCCATCAACTACATCAATGGGATCCTGATACACACCTACAGGAAGCACCAGGTACAAAATACTGTGTAACTGTGTACGACTCTGCACTGATACAAACACATTCAAGTGGACCTCCATGTGACAAATTTAACAATGCTCAATGAGCTTGGTGTCGTCCACAAACTTGATCAGTTTTTCTGAGTCGTGGCTGGAGGTGCAGCAGTTTTTGTACAGTGGGGAAGTTCACAGCCCAGTGGAGACCCAGTGCTGATAGACACTTCTTCAGCTGCACACACTGACCCTGGGCCCTCCGGAAGTCTGTGATCCACTTTCAGTTGGAGCTCGGACAGTTTGTCTTTGAGCAGAGCAGGGACGCCCAGGGTAATGGTGTAATCTACAGACCTGTTGGCTCTGTAGGAAAGCTGCAGGGAGTCAAGGAGTGGGAAGGTGAAGGACTCAAGGAGGGTCAAGACCAAATGCTCCAATGTCTCCATGATTCTGACAGCGTAGTCTGTAGTGTGAGGGGCTTTGGGCTTGTAGTTGGAAATTTACCTAAGCCCCCTTCAGACAGAGTCGTTAGCAGAGAAACATCATCTCCCGAGATGAAAGCAAATCAATAAAATTCAGTTCAAATAAAGTAACTCTTATTGGTTTATTTCCAGATATTCTACACCAACCCGCGCTACATTCTGTTCGCTCACCTGGTGCTGAATGACATGCTCCAGCTCACCTTGAGCATTGCCATGTTTGTCATGAGCTACACGTCTCGTCAAATGATCTGCCCCGTGTGCCTGATGCTTCTGTGTGTGAGTGTCCTGACCACCCACAACACCCCGCTCAACCTGGCCGTCATGGCGGTTGAATGTTACATCGCCGTCTGCTTCCCCCTCCACCACCCCCAGCTCTGCACCATCCAGCGCACCTACGGCCTCATCGGGGGCATCTGGGCCCTGACCACCCTGATCATTGTGCCGGACATCTTCATCCTGGTGGCCACCAAACCTCCAGAGTTCTTTATGTCAACTGTGTACTGTGAGAGAGCCAGTGTCTTTGACCACCCCATCATCATGCTGAAGAGGGACGTCCAGTACATCGTGTACCTGTCCGGAGTCTGGTTCATTCTCATCTACACGTACTGCCACATTTTCTGCGCGGCTCGAGCAGCGAAGTCATCTGGACGAGAGTCCAAAAAGGCACGGAACACCATCCTGCTCCATGGCTTCCAGCTGCTCCTCTGCATGCTGTCGTACGTGGACCACTTCCTGTTGAGGGTTCTGATGATCTGGTTCCTTCAGTACATCATACACATTGCGTTTGTCATTTATGTGGTGGTCATGATCCTGCCACGTCTCATCAGTCCCATCCTGTACGGGCTCAGGGACAAGGTCTTCAGGGAGCACTTCACCAAGTACCTGGTCTTTACTGTCGTCATCAAGGGTTAGAGACAGGGAATGTTCATGTGGACTAAAAACTGCATTGTTTTGACTCAAATTCTATTTAGTTTTGTAAACATCTAGTCAAATAATGTGTTTTTTATAACTCAAGTATTTATGAAATTTGCATATTCAACAAATCAAATAAAAGCAGAAAATAAAAATGACATAAACAGTAAGGTGTAAATGGACATAATTGGCACTGAAACACATTTAGACAGTTGCAGACACGTACAAACAAAAATCATCCCATAGTTCAGCCACTACATTTACACAACATCTCACACAGTACTGTCCATCACTCTCTCCTTCCTCATTTCAGTGTAATATCATGGGTGGTCAGACAGGGGCGATAACTCACACAAGGGTGGGAGAAACATCAGGGGGTCTAGGCGTATTCGCCCGTGAAAATCTGAATCAAAGTACTGGGCTGAGGAACTAGAATTTATCCTACTCTGAGTAAAAGTGGCAAAACTACCAATAATGATGTTAACTATATACAAGGGCAGGGCAGTTTCACACGCTAACGTTTAACTTTAGCACCAACTTTAGCACCAACACAGGCGCCATTTGGTGGGTTAACTGTCTTGCGCAAGGAAACAAAAACAGCATTCATCTGCTGGAATTGCACCTTCAACCTGCTCTACAAAAATTATGTTTATGTTGAGAGCGGGATTCGAACTGCCAACCTGGACGAACACTCAACCAACTAAACTACTGTCACCCCCAGAACTAGAACACCGCGTTCCAAATTATTATGCAAAAAGTGTCATGAAGGTAAAATGTTTAGTTTCCCAGTGAAACTCATGGATGATCTTGTGTCTCACACACCTGAGCCAATGAGTTTACAGGTGAGTCCAATTAAAGGAAAAACACTGAAGAAGGACTTAGGTTTAGTCCTGTTTTAGTCCTGGTTTAGTCCTGGTTCAATGAGTTTACCAGGTGAGTCCAATTAAAGGAAAAACCACTTAAGAAGGACTTAGGTTTAGTCCTGTTTTAGTCCTGGTTTAGTCCTGGTTCAAGAAGGACGTTCCACATTATTAAGCAGAGCAACATTTTCAAGCAACATGGGAAAGAAAAAGGATCTAGTGCCGAAAAGAAATAGCTGAATACCGTGGATAAGGTATCAAAACCTTAGACATTTCACGAAACCTTAAGCGTGATCATCGAACTATTAAGGGGCTCCTACGTTAAAATGTAACTGGACCTGTTCAGATGTTTTGATTGAAATAACTTTTGATTTCAGTAATATGCTAATGCTTCTAATTGAAAAATAAACAAATGACAATTTTCAGTTCTTTACAACAATAACATGGTTTGTGCATAAGATTTTATTTTTGAAAAAAATACTGTTATCACTGGGAGGTTTGTTCAATAACATTCGCATTGTACTTTAGAGGTTGATGACTTGGAAATTATGATGACGGTCATTTATATTGACAATATGGCAAAATCAGAGAAAAATATCATTTGCGCAATAATTTGGAATGCAATGTAGATGCCCCTAATGTGGATAAATACATATTTGTATTACCTGATGAACAAAAAGGAAACCTTATGTTACACTGCAGGGCCTGATCTGCACTTAGTGCCCACAGAAGAGAAGAGTGTCTCCTGATCCTGGTCAGACAGAACACCAGGTCCAGGCGAAGCTTCTCTTTGTAGAGCTCCATTATCTTCACTCACCTGAAACACAAAATACACAAACTATGATATGTGAGAATTCCGCTGAAACCCTGAAGGTGTGCAAGTATATTTTATCCTCAGCAACTCCACTCCATTAGGCATTTTTATAATCACATATTAAATACAAAATATAAAATTAATATAAAAAGGAGACAGTGCAAGAAGCTAGTTAATGAGCTAGCCATGAACCGGACGAAATGCGGTAGAAGACCTTCTAGAGGAAATACTTTGAGGGCCTCATAACTGAAACAACTGAGCGGAGTTAAAGAGAGGCTTAGAAGAGGCTTTCCTCTGTTGTGTCTCCAGAGTTCATCTGGCTCCCCTGGAGGCTGATGTGATGCTGCAAGAAGCAGAGGGGGGACACCTTTGTCCTGAGGCCTGTTACTTTTCCCCTCTGTACTTTAAATGAAAACAGGTGATTATTTTGTATGGCGCATCATCAAAATGTAATGTTTATGGACAGCTTTTCTTATTTGTTTGGAGCTTTACAAACAATTTTCATGTCCACCTCCCGTTCAGCTCTGGTGACATGTGCAAATAGTTTTGTCTTCAGAGATTCTACTGTACAAATGAGGAAGTTTGCTCAGGTTTGACCATCTCTCTGTCAAGTGATTCATGATTTATACAGTTCAAATATTCAGAAGTAAAAGAAGCTCTTAGGCCTCAAACTCACTCAGAGCTGCTGGGCTGTTGAGGTCACAGCTGCACACACCAGACCACATGTTCATGTGATGACTTACGAAATAACGTTCCAGTGATTTGTATATGTGAAAAGTTATTCAAGGTGACATTACTCCATAACCCTGTTGGATCATTGCTCCTTGAAGTTAGGGGCAGTGAAGCAACACACAAGCCAGAGCCGAACACCAGCCACACACTGCAGCTAACCACAGATGTGTGTAAAAGGTATTTGCTAAAAACAGTCATCAGAAGGCGGATGGACCTAATGACATTCCAGGTTGTGTGCTTAAAGGCTGTGCGGAGCAGCTCATAGACATGTTCACAGATATCTTAAACATCTCTCTGAGCCAGGCCAGACATACCCACCTATTTTAACATCTCCATTGTTCCAATACGTAAAAAGTCCAGTCCATCTTTATTGAATGACTATCGTCCTGTGGCCTTGAGCACTACGGCCATCAGGGTCATGAGTCACATCTCACCCTCAACTCCAGCAAAATAAAGAAGATGATTATAGACTTTTTAAAGATCTGGGAAATACCAACATCTCCCACTAACAATAATCAATGCTGAAGTGGAGAGGGTTCAGAGCACCAAGTTCCTGGGAATACATCTGTGGAACAAACGGACTCTCAGAGATAACAACAGCTGTGATAAAGAAAGCCCAACACCTTCACTTCCTCCACAAGAAGGTGGACCTCCACATTCTGACTCTGTTCTACAGAGGGTCAGCTGAGAGCCTTGATTGCAAAAACATCGTCCAAATGACCAATCTCCATTGAAATCTTCTCTACAGACTATTTTGTTTCTGAAAATGTGCAAAAGATAAGTGCTTTGTGCATTTTAAACAGGGCAGATGTTTTCTCTCAACTGAATGTCACAAAAGTTAGATTTTCTGACTTGTTCCATTGTTGTGACGCTTCGAGTTGGATTAGCAACCTGACACTTAGTGGGGCCATCCATTCTGCAGGTGGTGTGGAAACAGAGGCTTTGAGAAAACTCAACCTGCTTGGGGTGCAATGTATAAACGCTAGGACTTTGTTGGCATCAGTATCTCCAGCAGCACCAGAGCCTAGGAGAACAAACAGGTCCTCACTGAAGGTCAACTCCAGGAACAGGACAGTGGACTGATTCTCTCTGGTGACAGTGGGTTAGTTTATCTTATTAAATCCATCAAAAGTACAGTTTGATTGGTCAGACTCTCCAGGCCATTGCACTAAACTCCTGAAAGCACAAAATGATGTAAGTTTATGTCATCGTTTTATTTTTGAATAAAAACACACATTGTTTGTGTTATATGTGTGAAAAGTTATTTCAGAAAATAAGTGACATTACTCCATAGCCCTGTTGCATCACTGCTCCTCTCCCTCCTCCTCTTCTGTCCGTCCTCTCTCTCCCCCTCCCTCTCTTTCTTCTCCCCCATCCCTCCCTCTTCTCTCCCCCTCTCTTCCTCTCTGATATAAGCCTCAGTCTTTGGTGGCCTCGTCAGAACTGGCCCAATGCAGTCCACAGTGAACCTGTCTGACCAGTCTGGCCTGTCCAGGGTAAGACGGCTCCAGACGGACCAAGAACTCCAAACCCTCACCCACAAACACTTTACATTACTCTATTTGTTATATTTACTCTGCCATGTGCATTTTTGAATGGATTTGAATACTTTGAGTAGTTTTATGACAGAATATTACTTATCTATTTGATTCATACAGAAATTTACATCTGATGATTTTAATGTTGGTTGGAAAGATCTGTTTTTTCTTGTTTACCACAATCTGCATGATGTTGTATATCTGGAACAGTACCAGAGGAGATACATTTCAACAAAATCTCTCTCAGATATATTCAGTGTTATTTAAGATTACTTACTTCAAACTTTGTACTTCTACTTAACCGAAATATTTCTGAAGTAAAAGTATTGTAGTTTTATTGCAGTTCTTGGCCTCACATTCTACTTGTTTATTGTATTTAAAAGTCTCTTATATTGCATGTATATGCGTTCTGTCTTTTATTCTGACAGGTCCCCGTGAATGAGTCCATGGTGGTCATTGACAAAGACACTTTTGCATCTTCTGTGGCCAAAAATGTCCTCCTGGTGTGTTTGGGACTGTCCATCAACTACATCAATGGGATTCTGTTACACACCTACAGAAAGCACCAGGTATTATAACAGTATATGACTCTGCACAAACGCAGCACCGTATGAGCTGAAACGACTTGGTTTCCTTATTGTTGGACATTCAGGTGGACCTCCAGGTGGTTTCCCTCTTTGGTCAATTAACTTTAAATTATCAATTAAAATATTGTTTATAATATTTCAGTGAAGGTTTGTGTCATTTTCAAAAAATGAATAAATACTTGAACTGCATCCTTGCCTCTTCAGGCTGATGTGGATCCGTTCACACGTTTTTAGTAGTGTGACGGGTAAGGCTTAACTCGATCTTGAGGTGATCTGACCAGGGATGGGCGATACCACAGTATTTGGTATCGATATGATACTGAGTACTTTTGGGACTACCTACTGTATAATTTTTCTGTACAAATACTGATGCTTGATACCAGACTTAACCTTATGAGTGAAGGCATTTCAGTAAATGTCATTTCATGTATAAAAAAGGGTTTCAAATGGGCTCTGAAGGACAAACTGTCAGACGGATCTGTCCAATATACTCCTGCTGTGTTCAGACATAAAACACTGAAGAAATGACCTAAAGATTTTAACACTGATCTAGTATTGATATTTGTATGACATTATTGATATCCACATTTGTGATATCAAGAGTCCGTCTCTAGATGTGACTTTGTAATGCCTTAGTTTTATTATAACATCTTTCATCAGTTTGTTCAAATAAAGTCTTTTTAACTCATATCTGTTTATTTGCAGATATTCTACACAAACCCGCGCTACATTCTGTTCGCGCACCTGGTGGTCAATGATATGCTCCTTCTGTCTTTAAGCACTGCCCTGTTTGTGTTGAGTAACACGTCTCGTCCAGTGATCTTCCCCGTGTGCCTGATGCTTCTGTGTGTGAGTGTCCTGACCACCCACAACACCCCGCTCAACCTGGCCGTCATGGCGGTCGAATGTTACATCGCCATCTGCTTCCCCCTCCACCACCCCCAGCTCTGCACCATCCAGCGCACCTACGGCCTCATCGGGGGCATCTGGGCCCTGACCACCCTGATCATTGTGCCGGACATCTTCATCCTAGTGGCCACCAAACCTCCAGAGTTCTTTTTGTCAACAATGCGCTGTGAGAGAACCAGTGTTTTTGACCACCCCGTCATCATGCTGAAGAGGGACGTCCAGTACATCGTGTACCTGTCCGGAGTCTGGTTCATTCTCATCTACACGTACTGCCACATTTTCTGCGCGGCTCGAGCAGCGAAGTCATCTGGACGAGAGTCCAAAAAGGCGCGGAACACCATCCTGCTCCATGGCTTCCAGCTGCTCCTCTGCATGCTGTCGTACGTGGACCACTTCCTGTTGAGGGTTCTGATGATCTGGTTCCTTCAGTACATCCGTCACATTGCGTTTGTGATTTTTGTCATTGTCATGATCCTGCCGCGTCTCATCAGTCCCATCCTGTACGGGCTCAGGGACAAGGTCTTCAGGGAGCACTTCACCAAGTACCTGGTCTTTACTGTCGTCATCAAGGGTTAGAGACAGACAAGGCTCATTTTTATATAAGAAATATTGTTAGTGTTGTCAAGATTTATTCAAATGTTTTGTGTATATGTTTTGTCATTAAATAAAACCCTAAATAATACGTTTAAATTATTAGAACGATGTCAGTCATTCACAAAAAACGTTAGGTAATTCAGAGTTTCTGGGGACAGTAAACAGGAAATGACCGGTCTGTTGTCAGCTTTTAAAAAGAGCTGGAGTTAAAGCACCATCTGTAATTATACTGTTTATATGTCAGTTTTATTGTCCAGGAATCAGGAAGTAATGTGCACATGCAGGAAAAGCACAGTATAAAGCAGTGGGCTATGGTTTTGTTCTATCAAGATTCCACTGTAATTCCACTGGATTCCTTTGTCCTGACGGGGTAAAGTGTTCGTACAGGCGTCCAAATTATTCACCTCAATGAGCTTAGAAGCACTTTTCACAACTTTCAGAGGACAGGGCGGCACAGCTAACGATCCCTTGTATTCTAAGATGTATTTCCTAATTCTTGGAAAATAAAATGGGCATATTCTTACATCAAGAGCTGCTTATACAGTGCACCTGTACTGACAAACTGAGCTCAAATACATGGGAGGTATGCAAAATCAACTTGTTTTTAGTTTAATTTCATTGTTCTCTCATAAAAACATGCCTGAAGGTTTTAGACATCATTCGTGCATGTTTGAGAAATGTAGTGATCTCTCCCAGGCCCAAACCAAACCCTCCTTACAGTTAGCCATACGATTCTGTTCAAAGCTCCGCCCACAAACCTATGTCACCCGTGCTCCCACACGACAATTCTCCATAAATATACAAAATATACAAAAAAAGCTTCTTAAATTCAGTTTAGAGAAACGCACAGAGTACAGCTGATCATAATAAAACCAGATGTTAAAGCTGCATTGTGTGACTTTTCTGGTGGAGGGTTTGTCAAACACTTTTCTTCATGGAGATGTTATTTCTTTGTCTGGAATGTTCCACAGTATGGCATTAAACCTTTCTATCTTCACGGAGACCAAACCAGACCAAGTTCCAGGTCAGATCTGTGGAGAGGCGACCCCGCTCACAGTCAGAATGTCTGTTTTTCTAGGTATTTTTGAGCTCTAAAACCACCTGTAATTGAATAAATGTAAAGTAGAGCTGTTTAATGTCACACTGTGGAACATTCCAGACAGAGCAATGACGTATCCATAGAACAGGGTGACCAGATGTCCCTATTTCCCCGGGACAGTCCCAGTTTTGAGCCCTGTGTCCCCTGTCCCTGCAGATTTATCCAAAATCATTGATTTGTCCCAGTTTTATACAAGAAATGCCCCAGGTGTCCCTATTTTTGGCCAGTTTGTTACCTGCCAACAGTAAAGAGGCAGACATTCTCATTTGCTTAGGTAAAATACAGAAAAGCTGCTAAAAATGACCAGAATACAAAAGAAAATGACTATACTGACTCACATGTTAGTCGTGAATGGGCCGGGTGCAGAACAGTTTTCCTTAATTGCGCACTCGTTTCACAATTTTACTACTAACCACAAACCAGGGGGGTCCAATTGACTGAAATGAATTTGAAAATCTGGTCACCCAACCACAGAAACCAGCAGGTGACAGACCCCCAACCAAAAAGTTACACAGATTGCTCAAATATGCAAGAATCACTCCAAATACAACTTCGGGTGAGTAAAAGGTGAGGGGGAAACAATTATCACCTGGTTAAAAGCTCTGAGAAGTACGTTTTGCACAGTAGAGGGCAGCATGGCGCTTTTTAATCTCATCCTTCTGAAAAGCATTAGAAGAAGGAGGGTCATGTGACAGACACTTACCTCACGTGATCAGACCCTCTCCGGTTGTGTTGACCGGGCTCCTGTGTCCTCCTCTGTCCTCGGCGGACCGTCTGTGACCGTTGTCCTGTCGCGCACGCCACACTGAGCGCACGGAGGATGCAGTTCCGCGCAGAGGAGGCCGCGGTGGTGGAGAAGGCCGTGCGCCTCGCGATAGAGTCGGTCATGAACGTGCTGTGCGCCGTCAACAGCGCCAGAACCAACGAGCTGCAGCGGCTGGTGGCGGACAAAGAGCAGGAGATCCGAAGGCTGGAGGAGCGAGTGCGGGAGGCCGAGGGCGAGCTCCGGCTGCTGCGGCGCTGGTGGTCCCCGAGCCGCGCCCCGGAGCAGAGCGGCGGGGAACCGGAGAGCAGCGCGGAGCAGCGGGAGTGTGAAGTCCGCGTCTCCCGTGAGTCTGTGGCCCGACTGCGGTCTGTTCTCTGCTCCAACCCGCACCGACACGAGTGAAACCGGGATCTAACCCGGGATCTAACGGTGTTATCAGTATTGGGGTGTCCAGACGTCCGTGTTTCCCCGGGACAGTCCCAGTTTAGAGCCCTGTTTCCCCTGTCCCACCAGATTTATACAAAACCAGTGATTTGTCCCAGTTTTATCCAAGAAATGTCCCAGATGTCCCTATTTTTGAGCAATTTGATCTAAACCAGGACTACACCAGGTCTAAACCAGGACTAAAACAGGACTGTCACAGTTTTTCACTAATCTGATCCCTGCCAACAGTAAAAAGGAGCATAAATTGTAATTTGTTTTGCCAAAATACAGAAATCTGTGTTTGCGAATGACCATAAAGCAAAAAAAAAAAAAAAAATGCAGTGACAGAAGTACCTCAGATTATGACTGACACAAGCATGCACAATGTCACACTCTCTCTTCACAATTTTATTTACACCAACCCGAGTCTGTCCCGGTTTAGAATTTTGAAAATCTGGTCACCCTACCAAGAAATGTCCCAAGTGTCCCTATTTTTGACCAATTTGACAGTAAAGAGGGGGATATATTGTCATTTGTTCAGCTAAAATACAGAAAGTCTATGCTTCTGTGCTTGACCATGAGGAAAAAATACACCCACAGTCCACAAGTCCCTCAGATCACATACTGAGCCAGAACTCTCTTCACAATTTTATTTATACCGACCATCCCAACCCGAGTCTGTCCCAGTTTTTAACTTTTAAAATCTGGTCACACTAATCAGTAGGCTATTGAAGAGCGTTAAAGCTAGGCATTATTCATTTATTCTGATTTTATTCATGCCCAAACCCTTAAAAAATGAGCTTTAAAGTCATATATTATGAAAAATTAACTCTTGTGAGCTTTAAATCATGTTCTAACACTGTTTCCTCCTCAAAAACAGACCTGGACTCGTGTTTTGTTTCATTCACGTTTGAGGAACTCTTTATTATTAGTCTGTCTACATCTCCAAAGGTCCAAACGCTCTGTTCCACCTTGTGATGTCATGAAAGTTGACTTTTACCTTTTGATCTGTAGAAATTGGAAACTCCAAGGCTGAAATGAGGTGTGTGGAGTTTAAAAACACAGTCCTCTGTCACCACATGACATCACGAGGTGGAACAGAGTGTTTTCTTTTTGAGAGAAGAACAGAGTTTGTGTGTTAAACATGTGTGAATGAAGCAAAACACAACTCCAGGTGTTTGTGATGAGGAAACGACATTAGAACATCGGAAAATTGCATAAAACGGTCCCATTGTCCAGAGTCTCAGCTTTTTTCTCTTTCTTATTATTTTATATTGTGATGTTTGAGCTGCTGTATCCAGATAATTTCCCTTGTAGATCAATAAAGTTTGTCTAAGCCGTCTCACTGTCTCTTTCACAGTGGCTCTGATGACGGGAGCACCTTCTCAAGATCCTCCTGAAGGAATGGAGCCGGACCAGACCTGCTCACCCAAAGACCGCACTGTCCCCATCCCCCAGCCGCTCCCCTGTCCCCCGGAATCACCTGCCCAAAAAGTCTCCATCTGCTCCTCTGAAGCACCGGTCTCACACCCGCCCCCCAGTTCCTCTGAAGTCCCGCAGGAGCCAGCCTGTCCTCCTGAAGCCCATGTGCCGCAGGAGTCCCAGGGTCCTGGGAACAGGCAGGTGAAGCAGGAGCCGCTCTTCTCCAGCCCGGTGCAGATAAAGCAGGAGTCTTTCTGTCCAGAGTATGGGTTTGTCCAACAGGAGGACGGTACCGCTGTCTTCCTCCAGAGGGACATGAGCGAGGAGGTGTCCCCCAGTGTCCAGGGTAAGACGCACGTCCTTCAGGGGGGAGGATATGGAGCGGTTTGTCTTTTAAAGGGACAAAATTAGGCTGGTTTTTTTACACAAACAGACCTGGAGTTGTTTTGTTTCATTCACACGTTTAACACACAAACCTGCAGATTTAGGCTTTAAAGTTCTTTTCTCAAACTGAAAACACTCTATTCCAACTTGTGATGTCATGTGGTGTTACAGGAAGTGGTCCATTGGGTTTTTAAACTCCACACACCTTCACTACAATCATTTAGAATTGCTGATCTCTACTGAACTAAAGGTAAAAGGAGCTGTTAACTCAAACTACCACTTGATGACATCACAAGGTGGAACAGAGCGTTTGGAGCTTTGGAGATGTAGACAGACTAATAATAAAGAGTTCCTCAAACATGTGGATGAAACAAGCTCCACAGGTCGGTTTTTGAGGAGGTAACAACATTAAAACACGTCTTAAACCTCACAAGAGTCAGTTTTGTGTGATATAAACTTTTCTTCTACAGATATTCTGGGACACGAGCTGTGGCAGAGTGCGCCCCCTGGAGCTGAGGACGTCCCCATGTCCGTCCCTCACTCTGTGGCTGTCCTCAGGGGGTGAGTACTGCCCATAGACTGTTTTAGGCACATGTCTGGGGCTTTAAGTCCAGGGAAGTAGGGCTGAGCAATTAATTTGTGTTTTTAATGATCAAGATTTAGAAAAATTGCAAAATCATGACATCGAGGATTATTATGAAACAAGTTCATTCCAGATTTTCTTACTTGTAAAGCAGATTATTGTGCAATTACAGTTAGATATCTGTGCAAATGTAATTTAAGGTGGTTTACAATGTCTTAAATAACAAAATAACAACATATGATAAGAATGAAAATGTAAAGAGCGTCCTCTGTTTGATGAGCGGTCCTGCGATGACTTTGATTAAAATCTGTTAAAATTGTAATCATCCAAAAAAATCGAGATTCCATTTGTTTGCCATATCACCCAGCCCTACAGGGAAACGTTAAAATTTGAAATAATAATGATTTCAGATTAGTTTTTTAAGAATCATCTCTGGTCTGTTTCCCCGTCCCCACTGTGTCTCTGGTACCGGGCGCAAGCAGAAAGTCCAGCGTTCCCAGGAGGGACCAGTCTGAGGAGGCCATGAGGCGCCGCAGGGCCTCGTGGAGAGCAGCGTCCCGGAGGTATTACGCCCGTAAGATGGCGCGCCTCCACACCCACGCGCCCGGCAGCTCCGCCCCAGGGACCTCTGCCTCTCTGTACGCCCCCTGCCACCCCGGGCCCCAGGGGAACATGCACCTACAGACGCACAGCCAGTCGTGGGGGGGGTCCTCCAGGGGGTACTCCTCGTGTGAACTGACCCAGGACCCCCTTAGACCCCTCCAGGACCTCCAGAGACCCTCTCAGGACTGGCCCAGACCCCCCACACAGAGCTGATGAGGACTTCTATATCCACACTTAAAGCTGCATTGTGTAACTTTTCTGGTGGAGGGTCCATGAAATACTTTTCTCCATGGAAATGTTATTGCTTTGTCTGGAATGTTCCACAGTGGCCACGTTTACATGATGTTTTTTAATTCCGAATTAAATAGTTTGGAATTAAAATATTCTCCTTTGAATTTACATGGAAATAATAATTGAGGTTTACAGGGAAAACTCGTTAAATCGGTTTTATTTAATTCCGCTCAACGTCTGGGGGTCGGGAAGGGTTCTGATTGGACAGGGACACGAACGGATTTACGTCGACCGGAAGAAAACTCACACTTCAGCTGCTACCGGCTTTTTGTCATCTCGGTTTGTCGTTACGCCGCGAACACAAACATGATCCAAACTTTTTCCTCAGTTGTTCCGATGATAATTAAGCAGCAGCTGGAGAATTCTATCCTCACGCTTTACGGTTGTCGCTGAGGAGGAGAAGGGAAGAGCGTCGGAGAAGGAGGAAGAAGACAAACTGAGTCAACGGCTGCTCCACCTCAGCCCACTCCCACATCCCGCTCACAAATCCAAAGAGCAGTGAATGAAAGTCCGAAGAGAGGACTGGTGGAGCCGGATCAGAAGGACGACCCAACGAGCATGTGCCGAACGACTGGAATTATTTTTAAGATGAATAAACGTTTACAGGATCGAGGAATAAATTAACGGCTTTAAAATGATGATAATAATAAATAAACCACCCACTTAGTTCGAAATTCAGTTTAATTCCAAATAATCATTTTCATGAGGAATTAAGTGTTTACATGGTCTTTCTAAAACGGAATTAATTTTTATTCAGAATTAAATGATTTTTATTCGGAATTAAAGCTTTCATGTAAACGTGGCAAAAATAGCATTAAACCTTTCTATCTTCATGGAGACCAAACCAGACCAAGTTACAGGTCAGATCTGTGGAGAGGCGACCCCGCTCACAGTCAGAATGTCTGTTTTTCTAGGTATTTTTGAGCTTTAAAACCACCTGTAATTGAATAAATGTAAAGTAGAGCTGTTTAATGTCACACTGTGGAACATTCCAGGCAAAGCAATGACGTATCCATAGAAACAAGAAGGTGACGGACCCTCCACCTGAAAAGTTACACAGTGCATCGCCTGTTCCTACACTACAGGACAGAGACAACTTTGTCGTCTTCTCAATAGTTATGGCAAACCAAAGTGTCACATTTACGCCTTATTTTTAACACGTTAACACTTTATTTGACACGTTAAATTCTTCAAATAAAAAAGTAAAACACAACACTACCCGTTAAATTCTTCAAATAAGATTTAACGTGTCAAATAAGGTGTTAACGTGTTAAAAATAGGCGTAAATGTGACACTTTGGTTTGCCATAAACAGTCTCCTCATTTCATGCTCAGTCTTAAAGGCGCTGTACCTGATTTTTACTCAAAAACGACAAAACCAGTTCTTCTGTTTTTCCCATAACGGTTTGCAGTGGTCCAAAGTTCTTCCTCACTTTCCTTCTGCATTCAGAGCGTCCTAACTATTCACCAGGATGAGTTTATAAGCACTTTTCACAACTTTCTGATACTAGAGTGAAGTTTTTGCCTTCATGGTAAAGCTAACAACAGCTAATATGCTAAAACACACACACTTCCTGATTCTCGGACAATGAAACCCTTTATAATCAGATGCAGACAGGACACAGAGGATTCATTTTGACCTCAAGAGCTGCTTTTACAATAGATCTGGACTGGGGTGAGGCTCAAATACAGGGGGGAAAGGTTCAGGGCCTTTCATATGAAGATCATTTGTTCCATTAGATTTTGAATTTTAAATACCACTGAATTTTTTAACTCTGAAAAAAGATGTTTGAATTATTTTTATTCTGAATTTTAGTTGCTGAGATTTTAAGTATATTTTTTCAGTATGTTTCAGAATAAAAATTTCACCTTTTAAATATTCAGCACAAATATTTTCAAGCCTCAAATTCAACAGTCAAAATTCAGAGTAAAATTCACAGCAAAGATCCAAAACGCCAAGGCAGAATCAATCGATCCTGTGTGAGTGAGGAGGACAGAGGCTGTTTCCTAATGGTTCTCATCTGTGGGCGGGGTTTACACTTAAATAAAAGAGATGAGGTTTTGATGAGGTGAATTCTGACCAATCAGGTCGCTTCACTGCACCATTTCCTGTTTGTTACTAAGTTCGATCGGATCGATTGATTCTGCCTTGGCGTCTTGGGTCTTTGCTGTGAATTTTACTCTGAATTTTGACTGTTGAATTTGAGGACTTGAAAATATTTGTCCTGAATATTTATATTTTTGAATATTTTTGATTATTATTTTTTTTATATATTGAAGGTAGTTTATATAAATGGTGTTTGTTTTTTTTAATATATTGAATTTTAAACACTAGAAATGTCCACATATAATTCCATTAACTGACATTCAGGATAAAAATAATTCAAAGATGTTAAAAAATTCAAAGTGAGAAATTCAACGGCATTTTAAAATTCCAAATCTGCTAAAACAAATTATCTTCCATACTTTCAGTGCAGCTCGTGTCTTTTCTCGTGTCTCTAAAGAGGCAGATTTAAATGAGAACAGGAGGGAGATTTGTCGAAAAATGTAAAATATTTCACTTGTTCTGGGTATATACAAAATGACTATAGAATTAGTATATTGTCTATAATTAAAACCATGTTATATAAGTTAAAAGAGCCGATTAATAAGAAAATTAACAGATTACAGGTTGTAAAATGTTTTGTTCTTTCTGGAGTTAATGTTCTGTTTTGTGTGATGGTTGAAACTCTAAGACAGGCGCATTTTAGACTTAATTTTTCTTTTTAATAATATCAAGACATCATTTTGTAGCTGCTCATTTCAAGATGTTATTTATTCACTCCACACTCCATGAACCCCGCACACGCCACGTTTACCGGAAGACGTTTGGACACATGCGGATGACGACTTCCGGTGTATTTCCCGACACTGGACATGTGATAAAACCGTGGATCTTTAATAAAACCTGCACAAGTCCCTCCCCCTCTGTCCCCGCTCTAGTGGACACTCCAGGTACTGCAGCTCCCAGACAGAATTCGCCCATAGAGCGCAATGCATTCTGGGAATTCAAACTGCCCGTGTTCTGACAGGGCATCCGGCTTTCACAAAGGTCGGATTTTGTAGAATTCTTTTCTATTTTCACAACATAAACTTTTTAAAATGTTTAAATCCTCAAAGCTCCTAAAAGTGATCTTTGTCAGACTGAGCTTCGCCGCTCTGAGCCGCGCTCGCTCCGCTCTAGCAGCTCTCGCTCTGATTGGTCCAAACACACCAGGCCGTGCTCTGATTGGTCCAAATGCTCCACGCCGTGCTCTGATTGGTCCAAACGCTCCACATTGTGCTCTGATTGGTCCAAACGCTCCACGCCGCGCTCTGATTGGTCCAAACGCTCTACGCCGTGCACATTACAGACGTCACACGGTGGGAGGAGCTCGCCCGGATTGAGGAAGTAAATGTGGAAGAGAAAATAATTTTTGTGCCTATGAGCCAATGAGCCCAGGCCCCTGAAAACAACACGACGCCATCTTGTGGTCAGATTCAGGTTTGATCAGAGTTCTGTGGTTTAAACCGTGGATTCAGCAGCGTCTTCACAACCTGCCAAAGTTTTCCATGGGGACTGGACTTCATCTTCACTTTTTTTTTTTCTATCAAGTGTGACAAATTATAAAACACAAATTAACAGGCATTTTATAAAAGGACAAAAGAAAGAATCCAGTGACATCTAGAGTTTCTATCGCCAACGGAGCCCAAAGGAAGTCGTCATCTGCCTGTTTCCAATCGTCTTCCAGTTTTGTGACGTGAACAGAGCTCGTTCCCGGCGGTCTCAAAGTTCTGACCAGGCCTGGACCTGCTTTTCTTCTGATGTCTGAAGGTTGGACATGGAGCAGGTCTTGAAGCTCCTGCCTCACACGGTCAAACCTCTTTTATATGAATCATGTTGTTTCTCGTTGCCTTCTTCTGTATTTATTTATTTTGGAAACATAAGAGAAAATACATCTGCTGCTGTGCGTCCTCGTGTTTTTACTGACGACCTGTGATTCAGCGGTCACCTATGAACCCGTTAGATAAAAGTGACTCAGATTTGACGAAGAACTGGTGAAGGTTTGGGCCTGGGCCTGGTTTAGTTCTGGTCTAGACTAGATTTCAGTTCCTGCTCTTTCTTTGGATAACTTTTTAACTTTAAATTTTGGTTTCATCCAGGTTTAGTTCTGGTTTAGTACAAGTTTAGACCTGCTTTAGACCATGTTTAGTTCTGGCTTAGTACAAGTTTAGACCTGCTTTAGACCAGGTTTAGTTCTGGCTTAGTACTAGTTTAGACCTGCTTTAGACCTGGTTTAGTTCTGGTTTAGTACTAGACTGATTTAGACCTGCTTTAGACCAGGTTTAGTTCTGGCTTAGTTCTAGTTTAGTACTAGACCGGTTTAGACCTACTTTAGACCAGGTTTAGTTCTGGCTTAGTACTAGTTTAGACCTGCTTTAGACCAGGTTTAGTTCTGGTTTAGTACTATACTGGTTTAGACCTGCTTTAGACCAGGTTTAGTTCTGGTTTAGTACTGGTTTAGACCTGCTTTAGACATGTTACACAATCATGCCACAGATTATTTTATCCTTTTCTTGTCGTTGGTCGGTTCATTTTGCTGAATTAATATTTCTGATGTGATTCTGTGTCTTTTCTTTGTTAATGGTTTTCATTCATTTAAATATTCAAGCTGCTTCCACAGTACCAAGAAGGTGTCACCACAAGAGGGCAGCGTCACACATCAACTAACACGAGCTCACAACGCATCAGTCCTGTGAAAAGTGCACTGCTCCCTACTATTCATGTGTTTATTCTGCGCTCGTGAAACCTGAGCTGATCCGTAAGAGCTACAGAATCATCGTCCAAACTCTAACGCGCTGAACAGAGGAGGAGGAGGAGGAAGAAGAGGAGGAGGAGGCTGCGTTCACGATGGCTCCTTTAAACGGTGAAATGCTCCCATCTGCTGTCTGAAGAAAGAAACTACAGGTAATGTTCAAAATGTCCACGGCCTGATCAGTGTTTGAACTGCGGACAGTACGGGGAAGAATACTTGTATTTCGTTAGAATATTGAATACCTATTCTAAAATCTATTGTAATGTCTTCTGTTCAGAGCCGGATCTAAACTTCAGGGGCTCTAAGTTAAATTTGCATTAGAGGCCCTCGTTATTTCAATGCCACTCGACCGACTGATAATTCCACCATGTAATTCACAGCTAAAAAAACGCACTGGAACGGTCTAAAAATTCATATTTTCAACACACTGATTTATTCATTCTAAAAATTCAGGCTCACCAGGTCTTTAGGACAACGTGCTTAGGGCCAACACACCGTCATGGAAACTTTCACTTAGTTTCACTTCATGATCAGGTTATTTCTGTTGAAAAAATGCAGGAAAACCTCAAATAAATGTGTGACGAGTGATTAAACACACTAATATGTGAATAATATGTTTGCAAATAAACTCATTCATATCAGTCTGCAAATAAGATCCGGCTCTGATTCTGTGGTCGGAGAATTCTTCCACACTGAGTTGAGTTTTTACAGTGTAAAAAAACAACATGAGATTAAAACGATTTTATATTTGTGTTTTGCATTTATTTATCACTATTTAAAGATACAGTATGTAACTTTCTGGAGGTGACGCATCACCTGCTTGAAATTTAAAACCATACTTCAGAACATTCTCCATGGAGATAGATGCGTTTTAAGCCATACTGCGGAATATTGTAGGAAAGGAACAACATTTCCATGGAAACAAGCAGGAGGAGGCCCAGCTCCACCTTGACCGCTCTGTAGTCTCTGTGGCGCAGCTCCACCGTGGGTCCCTGTATGGTCTCTGTGGCGCAGCTCCACTGTGGGCCCCTCTGTAGTCTCTGTGGCGCAGCTCCGCCGTGGGCACCTTTATGGTCTCTGTGGCGCAGCTCCACCATGGGCCCCTCTGTAGTCTCTGGCGCAGCTCCACTGTGGGCACCTTTATGGTCTCTGTGGCGCAGCTCCACCATGGGCCCTTCTGTAATCTCTGTGGCGCAGCTCCACCGTGGGCCCCTCTGTAGTCTCTGTGGCACAGCTCCTTCTGTTCTGGCCTTTATGGCGCAGCTCCACCGTGGGCCCCTCTGTAGTCTCTGTGGCACAGCTCCTTCTGTTCTGGTCTTTATGGCGCAGCTCCACCGTGGGCCCCTCTGTAGTCTCTGTGGCACAGCTCCTTCTGTTCTGGTCTTTATGGCGGAGCTCCACTGTGGGCCCCTGTAGCTGTTCTAACTGCGTGTGCACGGTGGTGCAGAAAAGGAAGTGGTTTTTCGTTCTGTTTCCCTCCATCACTTCCTCACCTCTGCGACGAAGACGAGCTCCTCCGCCCGGTAAGAGCAGCTCCGTTCTGGACTTATTTTCATTTCATTTATTGTTTAAATTTTTTTTTTTTATTTATTTACTTATTTATTCATTCGTAAGACAGTTACAGAACCCGTTAGATAAAAGTGACTCAGATTTGATGAAGAACTGGTGAAAGTTTGGTCCTGGTCCTAGTTTAGTTCTGGTCTAGACTAGATTTCAGTTCCTGCTCTTTCTTTGGATAACTTTCTTTTCATCCAGGTTTAGTTCTGGCTTAGTACTGGTTTAGACCTGCTTTAGACCAGGTTTAGTTCTAGTTTAGTACTAGTTGAGACCAGGTTTAGTACTAGTTGAGACCAGGTTTAGTTCTAGTTTAGACCTGCTTTAGACCAGGTTTAGTTCTAGTTTAGTACTAGTTGAGACCAGGTTTAGTTCTAGTTTAGACCTGCTTTAAACCAGATTCTTGATCTGGTTTAGTTGAGTCGAGGTATTGACAATATAAAAAGTTGGATGTCTGTCTACATCTCCAAAGCTCCAAACGCTCTGTTCCACCTTGTGATGTCATCAAGTGGTAGTTTTCAAGTGAACAGCTCCTTTTACCTTTAGTTCAGTAGAGATCGACAATTCCAGGACTGAAATGATCCAAATGATTCTAGTGAAGGTGTGTGGAGTTTAAAAACACAGTGGAGCACTTCCTGTATCACCACATGATGACATCACAAGGTGGAACAGAGTGTTTTCAGTCTGAGAGAAGAACTCGTGTTAAATCTGCAGGTTTGTGTGTTAAACATGTGAATGAAACAAACACAACTCCAGGTGTTTGTGACGAGGAAACGACATTAGAACATCAGGAAATAGTGTAAATATGGACTCTTTAATGTGAAATAACTCTCCATTAGGACTTCAGTCATTTAGATTGTGTTTATATTTATATTTTATGGCTTTTTAAGATTAAAGTGTTTTCAGTGAGACAGATTTTGTAATTCAGATAATACAGTGTGTTTACTCTGAGGGGCAGACAGGACGTGATACACAATATGATGAAGGGGTTGGGTTATTGAATCTAATCTGTCACGTGTACTTTGACTTAAACAAACCGCAGTGTTTTTAACAGGACGAGACTCGAGGTCCCGTGTCATTAAAACAGCTGAGACTGAGCTGAAGGACGGGACTTTTAAGAATCCATCACAGTTCAATCCTGGTTTGTGTCTTTGTTAACCACAAACTCAAACTGCTGCGAGGTTTGGGTTTGGAGTTAGGGTTTTAGGGTTTTAGGGTTTTCACATTCTAGAATATGATGATTCTAGAGTTTTTCCTGTTGATCACGTTGAACTTTGCCATGAAACTCACAAATGTTGAACCTGATCATTATTACTGACTAGACACAAACTTTTCATAGTACGTCCAAAATCTCCATTTCAGCTATTTTTATTTTACCTGCCCCACGCTGTATGAAATATTATATTAAATTATGTCATCTGAAACCAGCAATAAAAAATCACCACACCATAAACAGATGTATTTATACTTGTTTATTATCAAATGTATAAACTACATACATTACAAACAGATGACGTCACACTGTATATAGGCTATAGGCTCATTACCTGCTGCTGTGGTGGTCACTCTGTGGTCACTCTCTGGTCACTCTGTGGTCACTCTGTGGACACTCTGTGGTCACTCTCTGGTCAGCAGACACACGGGTCCACGATCTGTCCTCCCTGAGACACAGACACATGTTGTGTGGACATGGCCCCATGTGCCACCGCGGTCTATTTTTAGTCCAAAACGCACGCTCGTACACAGAACTGGAGTTTGGCGTGACGCCCTCCCGCCATCATGAGGAGATTCTGTGTTCACGCGATAACTGCGGCCCCTCGGCGCATCCTCTGCACACTAATGATGTGCGCCTTTGTCCCGGACAAAGTGCTGTTTGTGCCGCTGTGTTTTCCACTCAGCCCCCGGCAGCTGCCCACAGACCCACACGCACACGGGACAGACCCGCAGACAGGCGGAGACAGGCGGGGACAGGCCGGGGACAGCGGAGACATTTGTCCGCAGCTGCTGCCCGCGGGAGGGGGAGGGGGCTGCACCTGCCGCGGGCTCCGGCTCAGGCCTGGACTCGTTCCTCTCGCGCCCTCATGATCCCTGAGCGTGTGTTCTGTTGAAACATTTCTGTGCGTCAGGCTGATTTACATCTGACCACAAACAGAAACCAGCCACAGCAGCACCAGCGGCGGCTCCACTGCCCTGTACCCGCGGCGGAGGCGAGGGCTGTGGAGAGGAAACGTGGTACTGTGCCCGGAGGATCCGCGGCCGGCTGCTCTCGGTGTCCCGGGGACAAGAGGTGCTGTGTGCGGCTGTAGACAGAGGGACCGTCCCGCTCTGTGCTGTGAGTATCTGGAGTAGAACAGAGCGCGGATCCTCCGCTCTGTGCGTCTCCGCGGGAATAACAGCGCGTCCTCCGCGGCACCAGCTCAGTCTGAGCCTAAACCCACTTTACTGCTTCGGAACACGCCTGCCCACGGATACAGACACTATAATTATTCATTTTTGTAAACATTTGATAGCATTTTGTTGACATTTTAAACGCCTGTTTTCCATAAGCAAACAGACACTCCGCGCAGCCGCATTACCGTCGCATCCTTTAAACTCGGTCTGAAGCGGATCTCCGCGTGTCTGTGGGCCCCAGAGCCCTCTCCTGTCCCGGCTCTGGTCCTGTCCTGTCCCTGCCGTAGTGTTGAGCTCTCTGGGAGAGTACAGTGCGTCTGTGCGTCAGATGGAGCTGTGGAGCCGGTGCGCGCAGCGCTGGGCTGTGGCACATTGGAGCTGCGCGCTGCGGTTCTATTGGCTGGGAGCGTGTTTACACGGGACTACCGGGTGGACCGACACATGTACAGTGTGCAGGGGATGTCTACTTCACATACGGACATGTTGGACTTTGTTCATGAATAAATGGTGCGTTTAAGGCGCCATTTTTATTCAGTAAACCTATTTTAGCCATAGGGGCCTTTTCTTACGTTTGGGGCCCTTTCTGGGACCCCTGAATAATTTTTTGGTGACTTGATCACCCCTTCACAGCGAACACACTTGGACGTGTCCTTTTTTTGCAGGGATTGCTGGGAAGAAGAAGGAGGCCGTCGAGCTGAGGGCTTTGGAGACGGAGCCATAGGCGCAGCCGCTGAGGAAAGGTAAGGACCAGGACTTTTAAAGCTGCCTGCTCGGCTCTGTGAGGAGCCCGGGGGTCCTGGGGGCCCTGTGGCCCGTATTTAGATACCGATGGCCCGGTTTTTAGGTAGATTTGTCCCGCTGTGGCCCGCTCTGGAGCAGGGTGGGTCCGGGACGGTGTGCGTCACAGAGGAACATGGAGGCACGGCAGGGGGAGCCATTCTGCGCTGTAGCGGCTCACAGCTCTCTGTCAGGCCGCTCCAGGGTCACAGGCGAGAGCAGCGAGGCCCGGGGCCCGCCGTGCACCGGCTGGTATCACCGGGCTGCTCACGGGGTGGCCTGTGACGGTGCACCGTGCGTGCGTCCTGGGACAGTGTCCCACCTGTGGACAGAGACAGAGGGGACATGTTAGGACGGGCGGGTGAGGACAGGGGACAGTGCGGTAGGCTTCACTTCACACGTGTGAGTCTGAGGCTCATTAGGGCCAAACAAACCACAGCAGACAGTCTGTGTGAGCCGACTGAAAACATCCAAGATGGCCCCTGGAACAGCAGGTGAACGCTTCCTGCTTCTGTCCAAACATCTCTCACTTTTAAAGCACATCTGGACTGGCCCCACAGACACATGGGCCCCTCAGTCCAGGGGCCCTCACTGTCACCGAGGGCCCCTCTGCCTGAGCAGCCCTCTGTGTGGATCTGTGCGACCGTCACATTAAAATAAACTCTCTCCTGTACCTTTCAGACAGGCTGGGGAGCGCACAGGGCTTTAAATGCCACGCGTGTCACTGCAGCTCAGAACTGAACATCTGATCAAATAAAAGTGAAAAAATCAACACGAGGAACATTTAACCCCGAATATTTCACATCAATAAAACTGCTGATCTGATCATATCTGTGCGTCTTTACGCGCCTGTCTGGATAAACTGGTGGTTAGACTGGACACATGAAGTCAACTCTTATCAGCACAAATCACTGAGTGAACTGCGGCGTACGGGAGGGGCGAACAGCGCCACCTGTGGAGCCCACGGAGAACTCACGCGTGACTCAGCTGTGTCTGTGTTTTTATTCAATCAGATCAGAAAATGCATCTTTACGCACAGCACCATGGCGCATCCTGTTTTAAAGTGAGTTTAATCTTCTGTTAAATTATAAAAATCGGGACTAAACCAGGACTAGACCAGGACTAGACCAGAACTAGACCTGGACTAGACCTGTTCTAACCAAGGCCGAAGAAAGACTAAACCAGATCTGAACCAGTCTAGAGTCTAAAGCTGCACAAAACATATTCAAATCTCTTAATTCGAAAGTAGAGAGTTTGTTTATATTTAACAGCTCGGACTGCGCATGCGTGTGGGCGTTTCGTTCCCACGGTTATTGCCCCGGAGCGCGCGCGTGGTGTCTCCGCTGGCCGCTCCTGTATCCCCCGTGTTCCAGGCAGTGCTGTCCTGGTGCTGAAACCTCCCCGGTTAAACTGCGCCCTCTGCTGTCTGCGCGCGCTCACTGCAGCTCTCCCGGTGCATGTTTTGTGTGCGCGCACGGGCCGATGAGTCAGGCGCGCGGCAGGTGGCGCGGAGGTTAGCTTAAAGCTGCGTAATGCAATGTAATGTTGGTTTTAACCACGTAAATCCCTAAACCAGCCCCTGAATGTTTGAGCAAACACCACAGAGCTCAACCTGAGACCTGAACCGCTTCACTCAGGTCAGATTCTGAAACACGGCTCCACCACAGCTCCACCCAAACATCGGAACCCCAACCACCGGAACCCCAGCCACCTCCCAAAGTCCAACCAACACTGGTGCTTTCAGACTGTAGAATGTCATAATCCCAGATAGGGGCAGAGATGGAGTTAAGTATCACATCACAACAAAAATCTGCAGTTTAAAAATATTCATTTGAGCTGCCCCATCTGTTTTAAATATTGTGCTGTTTTCTGATGTATGTTCTAACGCTGTTTCCTCATCACAAACATATAGGCCTATTTCAAACTGTTTCGTCTGTCAAAATGAGCCTAAACTACAGGGGTCTGCAGCTTTTACACACAATAAGACACAGGGAGGGCATCTGACACACGGACATTTCAGAACATGTTTGTAGAGGTTTAAACTCTGAGCAGGAACACTTCTCACAGACCACGTGACCTCCAACACTTTGTTTTTGTTTCAGGTGTTTCCAGAGGAGACGGAATAAACCAGGACAACGTGAGGTAAGACACACACACAGACACACACAAACACACACGCATTCTCAGCATTTGACCCACTCTGACCCTCCTCTTGTGCCATAGCGCCCCCTGCTGCAGACATGATGAACGAGGAGGTGCTGGAGGACAAGGAAAAGCTGAAGCAGGGCCTGGTGAAGGTTCTGCAGTGTGTGGCGACCATCTCTTCTGCTGCTGCTGTGGTGAACCCGATCTTCGGCGTGGCCGGGTCCCTGATCCGTGTGGTGCTCCACCACATCGATGACGAGGACATCCGCACGCTCAAGAGAGAGTTCGGGTCCGTGAACCGCGCCCTGGACGAGCTCTCCCAGCAGAACCGCAACACTCTGCTCCAGATCAAGAAGGAGACGCTGGACGGCCAGTACTGCCGCGTGGAGGAGAACATCAGGAACCAGTTCAGGAAGTTCATGGAGATGGTGGAGGCGCGACCCGACCAGCGCGAGCGCAAGAAGATCGACTTTGAAGACAGCTACAGCAACGACCTGGCAGACCAGAACCTTCACACGCTGTACGACGGCGTGGTGGGCGCCCCAAAGCTCTTCAGCAGGCCCATCCTGGAGGTGTACCTGAGGCACAGCCAGGGCGACAGGTGCACCATGGAGCGCCTGTGCACCCGCCTCACCTACCTCTTCTGCATCGGCCTCATCGCGCTCATGGGCTACGCCGCCATCATCGGAGACGACGAGGAGAGTCTGAGCGAGGAGTGGGCCGAGAAGATGGAGCACGTCCAGGAGAAGATGCAGGAGGCTCTCCGCCGCTGTCACTGACTCAAACACACACATTCCCTGTAGGACCTCCTGTGCACTGACTGCAGCCCAGCACCAGGGGGCAGACCTGAGCAGCTGCCCAGCAGAGAGGCCTGTGCTGAGGCTCCGGCTCCTTCTATAACCTCCTGTCACTCTAATGCTCTAATGCGGGACTTTGGCTTATGGCTCTTCTCTTTAATTTGGTCTGATCGCACTTTCCTGTGTCTGACCTTTCTCTGTATCGACCACATCATTCTCTCTCTATATACAATATATATACACATACGACATATGTTCCTCTGAGGGTCACCTGAGCTCGTTCCACCGCTGTGCCTGAACACGTCTCATTTTATATTTGTTACTTTTTTATTTCTTGTAATATAATTAGCCTGTGCATACAGAATCGTGCTTTTGTTTCTGCAGATTCACAATCATGTTTATGACCGTGGAGTTTATTTTGTCCTCCAGATGATTCGAGCTGCTTGTGTCTCCACGTGAGAACCTCTGCCTGTCTGTATATACGCATTTAAATAAATATATGAACATTAACACGCCTCGGTGTTTTCTCTTTTCCAAAGGAGTGCATTTCTCTCTGTGAACACTAGAGGGCGACATCGGACCGTGGACTGTGGATATGTTATGACATAAAGAACGTTTAGGCTGTATCCCGTGACGTCACAGCAGCTCGTGCAACAACAACAGCCCCATAATGTCCGTGTATCTTATACGGGCTAAAGTCTGGGGCAGGAACATGAAAAATCTGTTTCATTTTGAACAGCGCAGCATCACCAGAAATAAAAGGATCTACGGGTGCCTGGTTTGAACACGTCTGGCTGCGTAATAAGCGTGTGCAGTCACCAGGGGGCGCCACGAGACTTGCCCACTGCCTGCGGTCCTCCCACCCGCCTCTGTTCTGTGCGTAAATGAGATTTGGGTAATTTTCAGGGGAAGTGTAACATGTCAGACACGTGCTCCTGTCTGATGCCTTCAAACACTTTAAACACCAATGTTTTTGTGTCCATTCTCCTCCTGCATTTATCAAACACACCACAACCTCTGCGGATTCACTAGAGACAAAAATCCTGTATCTTCCAGAAGAAACCCACACATTTCTAACTGTAATAATGCCCTGTTTTTACGTAGACCGACACAAAATGGAAGATGTTTTTGCTTTGCCTGGAACGATCCTGAGTGTGGAACATGCATTCAAACATGGATTCTCTGAGTGGGGACGCCTCTCCACAGATCTGACATATTACTCTGTTTAAAGGGCATGTACCCATTTTTTTCCTATGTATTTGATCAAAATGTGTCTTGCCCAAGTACAGATTTATAGTATAAGCAGATTTTAAGATTTCACATGTCCGCTGTGTGCTGTTTTCATCTAATTACAAAGCGTTTTTCTGTCTAATAATCAGGAAGTGCACACTAGCATGGTAGTAGTTGTGAGCTTGCAAAACTCTGCTCTTACAAACTCATCACAGTGAATAATCAGAATGCTCAGAGTACATAAGGTAAGTGAGGAAAAGCCCAAATTTGGACCTCTGCAAAGATTTAAAATGAACTGTTCTGTTCTGTTCTAATGCCATACTGTAGAACATTCCAGGCAATGCTCAAACTTCTCCATGGAGACAAGCAGGTGGCGGACTACCCTGTGAGAGAAGTCACACAGTGCACCTTAAACGAGCTGTCCATTGTGTTTTGATGGATCACACTTCCTCATCTGAGTAGCTGTGACTTCTGGGTGCTACGCTCCAGTGGCTGCACACACTGGTGCTGAGTGTAGCCGCCCGCGGTCGTGTGAGGCCGGGGTTAAGCCGCTGTGGAATGGCCCTCATGCCCCGGAGCCGCAGAACAGGTCGGTCCACGGCGCGCATGTGGGAAACGACTCTCCACGACAGGTACGCGGCGATAAGGCACGTCTTTACGGCGCGCGCGCCCCTGGTAGGGCCCCTGTGTGTGTGTGTGTGCGAGCGTGCCCGGGGCCTCGCCTGACACGGACACGCGCGTCATCTTAACCTGGTGACGTCAGCAAGTGTGGCATCTGATTCACAGCGCGTCCCAAGTTGTTGATGCTCAGAAATCTGAACGTCGCTGTAATCGGTAACAAACTGAAGCAGATTTACGTATTAACACAGGCCTAATTTATTTTTGGATCATCTTAAAACACTGCGTGGACTCAAGCGCGCGCCCTCATTTTGGAATAACCCGTAATCTCGGCTATTCCAAACCAACACGCACGATTTTAGAAGAATTCCCAAAGTGGACAGTTGGTTCCTTACACACTGTCATCGTTCGTTTGCTTTGGGTAGTTTAGCCTGGATGTCCAATAGGCCGCGCATTTGGATGATGCGCGCCCCTGTGGCTCGTGTGCGCATTCAGCAAATTGAATAAAAAATTAAAATTAAAAAATTACAAATGTATAAAATAGCTCGCAGTCTTCTACTCGCGCCATGGACCTCGGTAAACAGAATTTAGAGATGCGACTGGTCCCAAATAAATGATCTTTCCATATACTGCCATTTTGCTTGAGATTTGGGTCTAAACATAAATGAAAAGAAATGTTCCTTACCTCATGGTGGATGCCGGACGAAAAGCGCCACGTTTGGCACATTTGGCGCAAAGGTTCCCGAAAAAGCGCACGACGAAATTAACGATTCCTTCCGAGATGTGGCTCTTGTTGCGCAGATACGGTGGACGTGTGCGCGCGCTCTGCCTGTCCGTCCGTGCGTGTGTCCGTGCACCTGCAGATCCAAAGAGCGCCTGCAGACCAGGTTCAGTTCTGGTCTAGTCCTGGTTTTGATTCGGTGTGGTTTCAGTGGAGATTTGTTGGTTTAGTTCTAGTTTAGACCGGATTTAGTCCTGGTTTAGACTTGGTACAGTTATAGTTTAGTCCTGTTCTTGTTGCGCGGATACGGGGGTCGTGACGCACCACACATCACCCCAGACGTGCGCGCGCTCTGCTTGTCCGTCCGTGCGTGTGTCCGTGCGCGCGTGTAGACCTGGCTCAGTTCTGGTTTAGTCCTGGTTTTGGAATCTTTTAAAATGAGAAGTAACATTTTTGATTTAGTCCTAGTTTAAGACTGGTTTGGTCCTGATGTAGTCCAGTCCTGGTTCAGCCCTGGTCTTGAGATCGTTGTTGCGCAGATACGGGGGTCTTTACGCACCACAAAATCACCCCAGACGTGCGCGCGCTCTGCTTGTCCGTCCGTGCGTGTCTCCGTGCGTCTCTGCAGAGCCGACGCGCACGCCTCTCCATCGGTGCCAATTCTGTCCGCACATCACCGAACAACAAACTTTCCTTCCTTTTTCCCTCCCGTCCTCTTCCACCCACACCGCGCGTCAGGCTTTGGAGCAGGTGTCCGAGCTTGGAACCGTCCCCTGATCCCGTGCGTAAAGACTGCGGATTTTGCCAGGTAAACGTTACCCCATTAGCAACATAACCACGACTCCAGACGCATCTCTCTTCAACACCATAACGCACAGATGGCACAACGTTTTCTGAATAGTTTTGGTGCAAACAGCGACTTGGAGCGGCGCAGTTTAGTTTATGTCGACGCTAAAAAACACGTTTGGACGCACATATGAGACGCGTGCGTAAAGACGGTGCGGTTTTTGTGTGAGCGCAATGGGTAAACGTCACTCCCTTACGACTACACTCCAAATATTTCAGATTCTTCGTGAAGCTTAGCTATAAATCACCTATATGTGTATTTTATTTGTATAACCAGTCTGTTTATTCGTTACGCATGTCTTTATTTTATGCTGCATTTCCTCTTGCCGTGTTTCAAATGACATCACAACATTCTACAGGCCAGAAATATTTAATACACATGAGATTTGTGTTGTAATACAGTGAGACCTTAGATCTAGACACTGATAGAAGTGATCAGGTTCAACATTTGTGAATTTACCTTTTGGAGATTTCATGACAAAGTGCAATAAAATAAAATAAAATTTTAAAAAAAGGAAAAAACTGAATCTTGTCCCCCAGTGTGAGAGTATGACATCATCGCGTTCTAGAAACCGAAAAGTAAAAAGCCCATTTTAATTCGTTGTTTTATGCTGCAGCACCATGCCCCTGTGTAGCCTACAATAGTCCAAAATCTTGTTCTTCTTTCTCTATAACTTCTTAAAGGTCCTATATTAACCAAAACTGACTCTTGTGAGCTTTTAGTCATGTTCTAATGTTGTTTCCTCCTCAAAAACAGACCTGGAGTTGTGTTTGTTTCAGTCACATGTTTGAGGAACTCTTTATTATTAGTCTGTCTACATCTCCAAAGCTCCAAACACTCTTGTGATGTCATGTTTAGATCAGTAGAGATTGGCAATTCCAGGTCTGAAATGATCCAAATGATTCTAGTGAAGGTGTGTGGAGTTTTAAAATACAGTGGAGCACTTCCTGTATCACCACATGACATCACAAGATGGAAGAGATTGTAACATGGGCCTTTTAAAGTCTAAAAGTAGCAGAGCGCAGAGTGGTTCCGGTCCAGCTGACGCGCCGTGTTTTAACCGCGTAAATAATGAATTACATCCGACCTGAGTGCTCCGGGAGGGGCGCAGATGTGGATGCGCAGAAGGATCACCGCCCTCTCTCTTATCGCATCCAAATTACGCGCACGTGTGTCTCTGTCTTTGGCTCCGGTCAATCAATGCGTCATTTTCTGCCCCATCACCTCCAGACCGCACCTTTGCGTCAAATACGTCAATAAACAATCAGTATTTAGGCTTAAGTACGAAGCGCTTTACACGGGAAGTCTGTAGGCTTCAATCTGTAAACAGTTTAGACGTGGTTTAGTCAGATTTAATCCGAGTTAGTCCCGGTTTAGTCCTGATTATGTCCAAGCTTGTTTAGTCCAAGTTTCTCCTGTTTAGTCCTGGTTCAATTATAGTTGGTTTAGTCCTGGTTTAGCGCTGGTTTTGTCCTGTTTTAATCCCAGTTAGTCCTGGTATCGTCTTGGTTTAGTCCAAGATGTCATAGTCCAAGTTTCTCTTGTTAAATCCTGGTTGAATTATAGTTGGTTTAGTCCTAGTTTAGTCCTGGTTTTGTTCTGGTTTTGTTCTGGTTTAGTCCTGGTTTAATCCTGGTTTAGTCCAAATTTCTCCTGTTAAATTCTGGTTCAATTATACTCAATCCCGGTTTAGTTCTAGTTGTACTGGTTTAGTCCTGGTCTGTTAAACCGTGGTTCAACCTGATTCAGTCCTGGTTTAGGTCTGGTTTAGTCCAGTCTGGTTTAATTCTTGTTTCTGACGTTTTAGTCCTGTTTAAATCTTGGTTTGTCCCAGTTAGTCCTGGTTTGTTTAACTCTGGTTGAATCTTAGTTAGTCTGGCTGGTCCTTGGTGGTTTCATGCATAGTCCTGTTTAAATCCTAGTTTAATCCTAGTTAGTCCTGGTTTAGTTCTGATTTAGTCCTAGCTGGTTTAGTCCAAGTCTCTCTTTAGTTGTGTTTAAATCTTGGTCTAGTCCTGTTTTTGTATCATGAGGACGAAACAGAAGTGACGTTCTAATGTTGTTTCCTCCTCAAAAACACACCTGGAGTTGTGTTTTGTTTCATTCACATGTTTGAGGAACTCTTTATTATTAGTCTTTCTACATCTCCAAAGCTCAAAACGCTCTGTTCCACCTTGTGATGTCATCAAGTGGTGGTTTTCAAGCTCCTTTTACCTTTAGTTCAGTAGAGATCGGCAATCCCAGGACTGAAATGATCTAAATGATTCTAGTGGAGGTGTTTCAAGTTTAAAAACACTTTGGAGCACTTCCTGTACCACGTGAATCACAATTATTTAATTTGATTTCATTTTTATTTATTTTTTATATATTTTTTCAGCTTTATGCATTTTAACACTTTGTATTTATTGTTTTATTTATGATTTACTGTCTTTTATTGTATTAATTTGTTTGTGCAGCACTTTGGAAACTGTCATGTTTGTAAAATGTGCTGTAGAAATAAAGTGAACTGGATTGAAGGTGGAATAATGTGTTTTCAGTTTGAGAGAAGAAATCAGCCTAAATATGCAGGATTTGTGTGTAAATGAAACAAAACACAACTCCAGGTCTGTTTGTGATGAGGAAATGACATTAGAACAGAGATAAAATAAAAGAAAATAGATGTCACTCTCACAGACGGCTCTACGACTGAACAGTGTGGAGCTTTGTAAAGTTATTTGTAAAACCAAAACCCCATAAAACTGCTCTGATGTTTGAAAGCCTTCAGCAGATGATCCGACCAGCTCCTACATCCTGTTTTTAGCGCTCTTTTATTCCGGGCTCTTTGTGAATCAGCCTCTGACTCTTTTCATGTGAACCTGAAATCCCGCTCTGTGTCACGTCTTTTCACTGCACAAACAATCGGGCCAGTGATTATTTTATTTAACAAAACCACCTCAAAAGAACTTTTCAGAGAGTCAGAGGAGCTTTGGAAGACGTGTGAACGTGAGAGACCAAAATGTTTTGTAACTACGGACAATATTTATTCTAGTTTTACACCAGTTCGTAACCTGTGCTCAGTTTTAGAAAAGGTACTAAAATCCCAACTAAAACTGTGTTGCCAGAGCTTTAACTTGCAGACAGAGGACAGACTGTCGACATGGACGTAGCTAATCCACTAACCACCAAGTTCCAAACAGGAAGTGAGCATGTGGGCGCTCCCGGCTCCACTGTCTCTGGCTTCTACTGACTTTATATTGAAAAACTGTCTCCCCTCTCTCTATAACTGCTGCTGTGCCTCGTCATTTTTGTCTTAAAATGTTTGTATTAAAACGCTCTAAAACATCCTGGGTTTTTTATTTTGCTATTTTGTCCGTAAATATATTCTTAGCCTCATTGAGCTTCATTTGACTGGAGCCGAACGCTGTGGGTGACGCCACACTCCCTTAGTCCACTTCTTTTTACCGTCTACGGGACACGTCCTGCGTTTGTCTCAGTCTCAGTTTATGGACAGGCTCATGTGAAGCTCAGAACCTCCAGAATTCCCTCCCTGAGCTGCAGAGGCTGCACTAGCGTTACAATTCTTACCTCATTTCTGGGGATACAGTTTATGGAATTTAAAATCAAAATCTTACATACAGTTAAATAAAAATCACAAAAGAAAAAGTACTAAAATACAGGAAGCGACTACTTATGTCCTCAACACCAAAAATTCCATCCAAAATGCAAAGACAGTGTAAAGAACATATTTTTTGACAGTTTAAAGCTTCATTCAGGTCTTATTATTTGTATTTTTATCATAACTGTTGTGCAGTTGAGACTTTTAGAATTTAGCCTTTGTTCACTGTGTGGCTGCAGTTCTGGAATCACCTCTGCAGGTGTTTCTGCTGCTCACGTCCCATCAGGAAGTAACATTAGAATCTAATAAAAAACAAACAGAAATCATGCATTTTTTATATTTATATTGAGGTTCCTCAGAGTCTTCACCCTTTGCTTTGTGGACAGCTCTGTAAACCTTTGACCTTCTCTCATGAGCTTCATGATGAAGTCCCTGAAATGGTTTTCACGTCACAGCTGTGCCTCAGGGTCAAGAAATGCCTAAAGTGCAAACAGGGTTCAAAGCAAAGGGTAAAGGCTATTTTTAAAAAGTTTGGAGCTCTTCTGAGTGTATTTTTGTTGGCTGCAGTTCACATGTGCCATTCAGAGTTCTGATGCTTCACTGAGGATCTACAGTGGAAATAATCATGGAAATAAAGAAGAAACATGAAAAAGTCCAAACTTGTTCATGTACATTTTAGTGAAATGAGTCTAACCTGTTGTTTCTGACCTTCTGACCGTCTGACCTTCTGACCCCCAGCTCCTCCAGCTCCTCCAGGTGTGAGAGACATGAGTGCGTCTTTGGAGCGTCTGGTGGCTCAGAAGAAGGAGGCCATCGAGGCGGTGATGGACATGCTGGAGCGAGGAGCTGAGGTTCTTGCCAGCGCTGTGGGCGAGCTCCTCCCCCTTTGCGAGGCTGCCGCCCCCCTGATCCGCCTCGCACTCGATAACGTCCAGAGCAAAGAGGTCTTCTATGTCAAAGAGCAGTTCCTGACCGTGAGGAGACAGCTAGATAACCTCTCCGCTCAGCTCCAGGACATAGACGCGGAACTGCAGAGGGCCAGGCTGGACGCGCACTACTTCTCTGTGGAGGAGAACATCAGGAACCAGTTCAGGAAGTACATGGACATCCTGGAGGCCAAGCCGCAGTTCAGGGAGGTGAAGACCAGGCTGTTCCTGGAGCACTTCTCCAAGAGCGGAGGAGACAAGAACCTGCACGTGCTCTACGGCGCCATGATGGGGACCGGTTTATTTGGAGAGTCTGTGCTGGAGATGGTGGACAGGTGAGATGGTTGGCAAAAGAAAATGTAAATCTGTGAACTGGACAGAAGTTTTGGAGCAGAGCTGTTCATCCACATGTTTCCAAGGGCCAGAGTTTTCCGAGGGCCAGGGTCACTGTGATGAAGAACCAAGTTTGGGTCTCACAAAATATAGTTTTTAACTGTGTCCACCTTTGTTTTCTTTATCTTTATTTCCAGCTGTGTCAGAGCAGAACAAACAGAAAGTCATACAGAGATTAATGCGATCTGGACTATTTAAACCTCAGACTGACTCAAACAAATAAAAGACTGAGGCTCGAAATGGAGTGGGAAGAAGGAACAATTATTTTTAACCAACTCCAATGTCAGAAAAAAAAAAAAGGAAAGTAAAGAAAAGCTGCTTCCTTTAGTCAATATCTCAGTAATACAATTAAACATATTTAGAATATACTCACATGTTACACACCACATCTGGTACTTCCTGTCTAATATGGTACGTGCACATTAAACATTTACCAAAAGGAAAAATGTACCGTGTTACAGCTGAAACCTGTGGTCCCTGTGCAGGTCGATGGAACAAATCACAGAATCTAAAAGTAGATGCAAACACGACCATGTCACTATAGAGTTTAACACGTACGTTTGTAATACACACGGTTCCATTTTTGACCATTTCGAAGCTCCAGTTCGTTTTTTAATCTAGTAAACTGTATTTTTCTGTCCCTTGTAACTGACATGGAAACTGACATTTCTTGAAATGCGAAAACGTAACTTATTTTTCCCTCAAATCTTTCCATTGTGGATTTGACATCAGCTAAACACTGAACATGTTTCGTACATCCAGTCGCCTCCAGAATCTAGAACGTTCTGATGATACAGCGTTTAATGTGATCTATAACCTTGTGCAGTCGTGCGTTGCCATGGAAACTGTGTCCCATATAATAAGAGTCTTGAGCTGTGTGTGGTTACTCTGCCCATGTCTCTGCAGTTATCTGGCCCATAACCGGCGCCTCCTGGAGGACTTCTGCGTGCGCATGAAGGAGCTCTTCTGCCTGGGCCTGATCTCTCTGCTGGGGCACTGCGCCCTCACACGGGGCCTTCAGGAGGAGGAGGAGCTGGTCCAGGAGTGGAGCTCCAGGATGGAGGAGGTGGAGGCCAAGATGAAGGACACCATCACCTCATGTGTCGCCTCCTTCCCAGAACAGGCCAAAGAGGACGCCCAGCGCTTCCTCCAGGAAAGCCCTGAGGACGAGGATCTCCAGCAGGTCAAAAGGGCTCTTCTCTTCACTAAAACAAATGTGTTATAGTCATATTATTTTTTGAATAAAACTAAAGCCCCATTCACACATAGTTCATGGAGAATTACAGGTTATAAAATGCAGCGATCCTCATTCACACGTGCTCCAGTCCAGAACAGGTCTGTGCACACAGTGTGATCCAGGAAACTGTGACTGAGATGTTTCCCACCTGTGACATGAAGAAATAGGAGCAGGTCAGAGGATTCAAACTTCAGATACGAGACACTGTGACACTGTGACAACACGAATCACCACAACAAGTGGGTCTGAGGTTCACCAGCCTGGCATCAAACCGGGCATTTGGATCTCTGCCCTCTGAGCAACGCACTGAAGCGACTTTTAAACTGGAATGTCCCCAAACCGCACAATCTGGAACCAAAACTCGTAACCATAGAAACCAAACAGAGGCACTAGTCATTTTCTAACTTTATTGATATTTTGCAGAGACATCATGCTGGGGGGTGTTCTACATGTATGTGTATGGCAGAACGTTCAGCAGTTACCATGGTGACACAATGCTAGCTTGTGACTGTAATTTTTTTTGAGAGGGACTTTGTTTAACAGTAAAAATCGTCTCACCGGTTGTGGTTCCAACGAGGTCAATAGTCAAGAAAATAAAGCGTTGATTAAAGTCTAATATTTCCCCGCACCTCCCAGTAAAAATGCAGAGGAATCAGTTCTGGCTTCGTTCACACATGACCCTGTTGTGGCAGAATGCAGCGAAACTCAGGTCCAAACAGGAAGTTCATATGCGGCTCTTCCGGCTCCTTCTGACTTTGGCTCCCATTGACTTACATAAGAATATTGTCCCCCCTCTCTCTGTACCTGCTGCTGAGCCTCGTCATTTTGGTCTTAAAATGTTCATATTTTCCTGGGAGAAGTAGAATCCAAGAGAAGTAGAATCTCTTGTTGTATTGACATTTTGCAGTGGAGACTAGATTTAATCTCCATGTTTAGTTCCTCGTAAAGTTTTGAATATTTTAGTGCAAACTTGGTACATTTGCCTCTTTCTGGTCAGTGTGTTTTGCGAGTTCTGTGTGACATCACAAAGTACTGCCCTGATTACAGACAGGTGTTTCTGATACAAACACCTGTCTGTAAGGTGCACACCTGTTATACCTCACCCTGCCCTTTACTCCTCCAGACAAACTAAAAACATCATAATATTTGTATTTGTCCGTCTGAACCGTGCAGGTGGCCGAGGCTCTGCTCCAGGTCCTGCTGAAGAAGTTTGACTGGGTGAGCTGGTCAGTGCGGGTCATCAAGTGCTCGAGCAGTGCGTACCGGAGCTGGCGGGCGGGGGAGCACTTCCACCACATCAGCGGGGACGCCTGGTTCGAGGTGCCCCCCGTCAGGCACCTGCTCCTGGTGGTGTCCTACAGCAGCGACCCCCGGCCCGTGCCCAGGGAGAGCATCCAGGAGCTGGTGGTGGCCCAGAGCCGCAGAGCCGGCCCCCCCGCGCTGGTGGAGCTCCTGACCTCACAGCTCCAGAGCGCCCGCCTCGTGGTCCACGCCATCACCCGCCACAAGGACTGCGCCGCCGCCTGGAGCTTCAGCGACGACTGCCACTACTGGGAGCGGCACAAGGGGGGCGCTCTGTGTGTGCACGCCGAGTGAGGGAGGGTGTGTGTGTGTGCGTGTGTGTGCGTGTGTGTGTGTGTGCGTGCATTATGTCTAACAAAGACACTTTATTGTTGCTAATGCTGCCTCAAAACGTATGAATTATGATCAAATATGCATCACTGAACTCCTCAGAATCTCAGGTTGTGTCTGTGTCTGTTCTCTTCACACTGACCAAAGGCCTTATAGCTCCTCCACCTCGTCCTCTTCCTCGTATTCCTTCTCAAATTCCTCCATCTCTTCTCAAACATCTACGACCTTCTCCATGCTAACTGTCCATGTGTGCACCTCCTGCTCCACTCTTCACACTCAGAACCTGGACCTAAGTTTTTTCAGTCCCGGTTTAATCCAGATACTGTATAGATGGACATAGGACATAGTGGTTCCTTCTGATTCCTGTTGACTTCTACTGGAAAACCGTCGCCCCTCTCTCTGTGCTGCTGTCAGCCACGTCGTTCTGACTTTAAAATGTTGTCAGCAGAACTTTTTTGTTGGCTAAAACTACTGATATTTGGAAATCTGGACTAGATTTAACCTGTAACTTCTTCTGTAATTTCCTAATTTTATTCCTTTTGAATATTTTAGTGGACGAGTTAAAATGTTGTCAACCTCAATGGCTCTTATGTTAAGGACACGGACTTTCAAATATGGAAATTAGACATTATAATTACTAGTCTCGATTAGCTTCATTTGGCTGGTGCAAAACTCTGCGGTGACGTCACTTCCTCAGTCCACTTCTATAAACTTCTGTGGTTTATAGATTTTTATCCCAAGTGTCCTGAAAAAGACTCATAATCATATTAAATTACCCACATCGTGTGTGTTCACTCTGTACGTCACATCAGTGTTACTGTGACAAGTATTAAACGATATTTAAACGGTATTTCACTCAGACCTGGAATTGTTTTTTTCACACTGACACCGACTTTATGGTTCTGGTTTAACTGCACACAGATTCAAGTGAAAATCCAAGAGGAGGACGAAGAGTCTGTAGACGGGACTTAAAGAATGGAGTCTGAGGAGGAAGCTTATTCTACGATCACTTTGGACGAAGACAGCGTTTTCCTCTCGTGTTTGAGTTTCCGCAAAGACAAAGAACGCACCTGAGACAGAAATAGAGTCCAGACAAGAATTCTCTTTAATCAAACAGTAAAAGTGTGATGTGTACACCTTGTCTGAGCAGCCAGTCCTTCTACATTCTGTTCCAATCCAGAAGGAGCTGAAACCGGACCACAGAGCGTGAAAAACCTTCACACAAACTTGAGATGGTCCAACCACAGCTGCTCATTTGGATCACGTGTCTCTCAAATCCAGAAGACATCGCCTCCTCAAAACTCAAAATATATCACTTCTTTTACTATTCAAAGTCATAATTTGGTGCTTTCATTGTTAATTCTGCAAAAATTCACATTGTTTCTTAGTCCTTTATGTTTTGTTGTTGTTTTTTTTCTTCCTTTTTGCCATATAAACCGCCATGTTTGCTTTTGAATGGACCGTGCATCTCTCTGATTGGTTAATCCACCTGTCAATCACGTCCTCTGACATCAGGGAGACGGGACGCAGCTCCAGATCCGCTCGTCTTTGTGAAGTTTTGTCACAGTGTGTGTTCTGTAGTGGCAGGATATCGTTGTTTAGACGTTGATGCACAGACCAGACCTCCTTCTGGTGTCTCTTACGACCATCTCTGGAGCATCTGCTGCTGTTGTCACGGTAACGAGTCATGAGTCAGTACATCCCTGCCGTTAAGTTCTTGTCTTGTGCAGTTAGTTTGCAGTGGCAGTGGAATTTGGGAGGTTGAGGAACAACCTGGAAGATGGGCCCTAGTTTACAAATGTTTATGTAGCTACGAGAAGATACATGAAGATCTGATTGGCTCTGGTGGCCAAATATGGAAATTAGACGCTATGCCTCAATCACGCCCTCTCTTGAAACGTGGTTTAGACCTGTTTTAGTCCTGGTATAGTAGTAGTTTAGTCCTGGTTTAGACCTGTTTAAATTCTGTTTTAGTCCTGGTTTAGTACTAGTTTAGTCTTGGTTTAGACCTGGTTTAGACATGATTTAAACCTGGTTTAGTTCTGATATAGTTCTGGTTCTAGTCCATGTGGTGATACAGGAAGTGCTCCACTGTGTTTTTAAACTCCACACATCTTCACTAGAATCATTTGGATCATTTCAGTCCTGGAATTGCCGATCTCTACTGAACTAAAGGGAAAAGGAGCTGTTCACTTGAAAACTACCACTTGATGACATCACAAGGTGGAACAGAGTGTTTGGAGCTTTGGAGATGAAGACAGACTAATAATAAAGAGTTCCTCAAACATGAGAATGAAACAAACACAACTCCAGGTCTGTGTTTGAGGAAGAACATCAGAACACGACTTAACGCTCACAAGAGTCAATTTGTGTAATACAGGAGCTTTAAATGGCATAAGTTAGCATCCTTAGCGTTTTTAGCATCCTTAGCATTTTTATCGTCCTTAGCGTTTTTAGCCCGTGCTGTGATCAGAGCTGTTTCTCTTTGCTCAGCACTTCTCCTGGAGCTCTGGAGCTGAGTGCTGCCGACTCAAAGTGCTGCTCCAAGCAGATCTGCAGAGAGAGGGGGAAGAAAGAGGAGGAAAAAGAGAGAGGGAGAGGAGGAGAGAGGAGAGAGAGGGGGAAGAAAGAGGAGGAAAAAGAGAGACAGAGAGGAGAAGAGAGGGTACAAGAGGAGAGAGAGGGGGAAGAAAGAGGAGGAAAAAGAGAGAGGGAGAGGAGGAGAGAGGATATGAGAGGAGAGAGAGGGGGAAGAAAGGAGGAAAAAGAGAGACAGAGGAGGAGAGAGGGTATGAGAGGAGAGAGAGTAGGAAGAGGAGGAAAGAGAGAGATATAAAGTGAGATATGGTAGGGGAGGAGAGTGAGGGAAGGAGAGAGGGAGGGTGGAGGAAGAGGGGAGGGGAGAATGAGGAGCAAAGAGAGAGACAGAGTGTGTGTGAGAGAGAGAGAGAGATAGAGAGAGGGAAGGTAGAGGAGGAGAGAGAAGGGGAAGAAATAGGAGCAAAAAGAGAGGCAAAGAGTGAGATATGGTAAGGGAAGAGAGAGAGGGGAGGGAAGAGGAGGAAAAAGAGAGACAGAGTAAGAGAGAGAGAGAAAGAGGGAAGGAGGGTAGAGGAGGAGAGATAGGGGGAAGAAAGGAGGAAAATGAGAGACCGAGCTAAAGAGAGAGGGGAGAGGGAAGGAGAGAGATGGAGAGAGAATAGATGAGAGAGAGACAGAAGGAGGGAGCGAATGTAGAGGAGGAGAGAGAGGGAAGGAGAGACGAGGTAAGAGGCAAACGACAGAGAGGAGAAAGGGATGTAGAGGACAGAGTGAGAGAGACAGAGGTGGAAAGGGAGAGAATGAAGAGTAGACAGAGAGACAAAAAGGATGGGGAGGAGGAAGAGGAGGAGGAGGAGAAAATGGTGGAAAGGGAAGGGCGGCGAAAGAGAGAGGGGCTGATAAAAAGAAAGATAGAAGAGCGAGAGGAGGAGAGGGAGACATTAATCATACAGGATGAAAGAGAACGGCTCTGGAGACTGCAGCAGAAACACCAGGCCTGTGCAGTGTTTGAGGATGTGGCAGATTTTGCACCAGATGCCCTTCCTCATTATATGATTACAGTGGGAAGTGTCTCGACAAACACTACAGTATAAAAGCTTCTTTGGGTAAGACTTGAACCCTTAAACACGTGGTTATAAGGACAGTGCTGTGTCCTCTGAGCTTGGCGTTTCTCAAATGTACCTTTTGTATTTACGTTTAAAGACTCTACCAGATTTTTACTTTCTTAAAAAAAAAAATGAAAACAGAACAGTGGTCCAAAGTTCTTCCTCACTTCCCTTACGCATTCAGAGCGCCTTAATTATTCACCACGATGCGTTTATAAGCGTTTTACAACTTTCAGAGTGGTTTTGCTACAACTAGCATGCTAACAGCACAGTTCCTGATTCTTGAACAATATAATGCTTCATAATCAGACGCAGACAGAACACAGTGGACTTATTTCTGTATCTGTACTGGGGCTGGACATATTTTACTCTGATGAGTCCAGTGAGATGTTTGAGTCCATGTGCACCCTGGATACACTGGAGTTACACTGGAGTAACCCTGGAGTAACCCTGGAGTAACCCTGGAGTTACACTGGCGTAACCCTGGAGTAACACTGGAGTAACCCTGGAGTATCCCTGGAGTAACACTGGAGTAACCCTGGAGTATCCCTGGAGTAACACTGGAGTAACCCTGGAGTAACATCGGAGTAACACCGGAGTAACACCAGAGTAATCCGGGAGTAACACTGGAGTTACACTGGAGTAACCCTGGAGTAACACTGGAGTAACCCTGGAGTTACACTGGAGTTACACTGGAGTAACCCTGGAGTAACCTTGGAGTTACACTGGAGTTACACTGGAGTAACCCTGGAGTATCCCTGGAGTAACACTGGAGTAACCCTGGAGTAACACCGGAGTAACACTGGAGTAACACCAGAGTAATCCGGGAGTAACACTGGAGTAACACCGGAGTAACACTGGAGTAATCCGGGAGTAACACTGGAGTAACACCGGAGTAACACTGGAGTAACCCTGGAGTAACCCTGGAGTAACACCGGAGTAACACCGGAGTAACACCGGAGTAATCCTGGAGTAATACCGGAGTAACACTGGAGTAACACCGGAGTAACACTGGAGTAGAGTCATTTCTGACCAATTCATTTATGAGACGTTTCAGTTCACGTACACTTTATTTTCATGATCCAACAAGGTTCATTTCGTCTTCAAGTATCAACCTGTTTAGATCAGCAGACCAAACACGTCACAGGAACATCACGTGACTCTGAGGAAGACCGCAGGAGCAGTCCAAACTGTCAGGTGTGGAAACAAACTAAACCATCCATCCATCCATTTTCATCCACTTATCCAGGGCCGGGTCGCGGGGGCAACAGTCTAAGCAGGGACTCCCAGACTTCCTTCACCCCGGACACTTCCTCCAGCTCCTCCAGGGGGACCCCAAGGCGTTCCCGGGCCAGCCGGAAGACATAGTCCCTCCAGCGTGTCCTGGGTCTTCCCCGGGGCCTCCTCCCGGTGGGACATGCCATCCAGAACAGATGCCCTCCCCTCAGCTGCTCCTCTCAGGGTGGAAAGTAAACCTTGGTCTGAAAAAATAATTTAATAAAATAAAATTCTCATATTCATATCTGATCACTCCAGTTATAAACATTTCAGTCTACACACTCTATATTCATATCTTATGGTAAATGGTCACATTTTTATACAGCCTTTTTCCACCGTGAAGACACTCAAAGACACAGGGTACACAGACACTGACGGCGAGGGAGGTTAAGTGTCTTGCCCAAGGACACAACAACAGCATTCATCTGTTGGAGCTGGAATCAGAAAAAGAGAAAGAGACAGGGAGAGAGGAGAGAGAGCAGGAAGAGGAGGAAAGAGAGAGACAAAAAGTGAGATGTGGTAGGGGAGGAGAGACAAAGAGAGCGAAAGAGGGTGGAGGAGGAGGGTGGGGGGGAGAAAGAGGAGCAAAGAGAGAGACAGACAGAGGGAGGGAGGGTAGAAAAGGAGGGAGAAGGGGAAGAAAGAGGAGGACCAGCCAACATGTGGGTCAGTGGATCTCTCCACTCAACCAGTGATGTTTACGTTGAGATTGGGAGTCAAACTGCCAGATCAGTGGACAAACGTTCTACCAACGGAGCTACTGCCGCATGTCTTAAATCATTTCAGATAAATGCAACAGTTCAGTCCTGATACACATTATACACAACATTATATTATAAACATTACAGTAAAATCAGACATTTCAGTTAAATGAGACATTTCGTAGCTCATCAGTCCACGTACATGAAGCATTTCAGTCCACGGCCACACTCTGGGGACATACGAGCACAATTACCTGCAAAGCATCAGTCCATGGACAAACTACGGCCTCATCAAACCTGATCCGTCCGGTTTCATGAACCGTTTCAGTGAAGATAAACACAGCAGCAGGTCGTGTTTCCCACAGTCGGGGCAGAGCGTCGAACCTGGAGCCTGAAGCTGCATATTTGAGACTTAAGTCAGAAGTGGAGCGGTTCTAAAGACAATGAGACAAAGCACAAAGACAGCGTCCTCTAAGCAGATGTCTAGACACTGCACCTGCACCTGCCGGCCCTGCCCTCTTGCTCTATTCTTTCATCACACACACCTACACACACGCCGGATTTCCAAGCGTCTTGAGGACATTATTGTCTCACATTTACATAGAGACTCACACAGAACTCAAAAAAACCACAAGGTGAAAATCAAGTTCTCAAATCATTTTTAATGTTTTATCCTGTAATCCTTAGGAACAAAACGAGGGCCAGACCAGAGACCACATCAGAGTCCGAAGATCAGACCAGAGACCAGAAACCAGAGACCAGAAACCAGAGAACAGACCACCACATCAGAGTCCAGAGACCAGACAAGAGTCCTGACCAGGAACCAGACCAGATTCCAGACTGTAGTCCAGACCACAGACCAGAGCAGAGTCTAAATCAGACCAGACTAGAGACCAGACCACAGACCAGACTACAGACAAAACCAGAGACCAGATCGGAGTTCAGACCAGAGAGTAGACCAGAGACCAGAATCCTGACCAGATACCAGAAACCAGAGACCCGAGACCAGAGCAGAGACCAGAGCAGATGGAGCAGATTCATTAGTGGTTGAGTGGCTACACACAGGCTCCATAATATTGATCCAGCGCAGGCCCCACACTGCATCTCTAGCTTCTCTTTCTGTCTCTCGCTTTCTTTCTCTCTGTCTCTCTCTCTCTCTTTCTCTCTGTCTCTCTCTCTCTCTTTCTCTCTGTCTCTCTCTCTCTTTCTGACACGATGCACAAATCTGAGAAGTGGGACTAATAAAAAGAGACAGAATAAATCTAACACATACTGACGTTTCTGTGAGTATGTCCATAGTAGTAATGGTACGCAGAGGAGCAGTATAGTAGTAGTAGCAGATGTTGAAGTAGAAGTAGTAGTAACAGTAACAGTAGTAAAATAATGGCGGTAGTAGTAGTCACAACATATGAATAAAAACAGAATCGAATAAAAACAATCTAATAAAATGTCAACAACTCAAACTGTGTCAGGAGGAGCTGCTCTTTGGCACATTCAGGAGGAGCTGCTCTGTGGCACATTCAGGAGGAGCTGCTCTGTGGCGCACTCAGGAGGAGCTGCTCTTTGGCACTCAGGAGGAGCTGCTCTTTGGCGCACTCAGGAGGAGCTGCTCTTTGGCACTCAGGAGGAGCTGCTCTTTGGCGCACTCAGGAGGAGCTGCTCTTTGGCACTCAGGAGGAGCTGCTCTTCGGCGCACTCAGGAGGAGCTGCTCTTTGGCACTCAGGAGGAGCTGCTCTTTGGCGCACTCAGGAGGAGCTGCTCTTTGGCACTCAGGAGGAGCTGCTCTTTGGCGCACTCAGGAGGAGCTGCTCTGTGGCACATTCAGGAGGAGCTGCTCTTCGGCGCACTCAGGAGGAGCTGCTCTTTGGCACTCAGGAGGAGCTGCTCTTTGGCGCACTCAGGAGGAGCTGCTCTTTGGCACTCAGGAGGAGCTGCTCTTTGGCACTCAGGAGGAGCTGCTCTTTGGCGCACTCAGGAGGAGCTGCTCTTTGGCACTCAGGAGGAGCTGCTCTTTGGCGCACTCAGGAGGAGCTGGAGGAGCTGGAGGATGGAGGAGCTTAGAGCGGTACTCAGAGAGGTACAGCTGGGCGGCACCGTTCAAACACTTAAAAACAATAAAAGCAGTTTAAAATTTATCCTAAAGTGCGCGGGCCGCCGGTGAAGGGAGAAGAAAATGGCAGTGATGTGTTCATATTTTGATTTTGGATGAGCTGCAGTCAGGAAAGACGCCCCAGAAGAGATTAGTGTCACGATAGTGTCTCTCTTTCCTCTGAGAGAACTGAGAACTCTGAAAAGAACTGGTTTGAGAGGAGGAGTTAAAGAGGCTATTTTTGTCAAGAAAGAGAATCCTTCCTTGAACAGAAATGGGGGTCTCAGACATAATTTGTCTCCCATCTATAACTCTATCCTCAAACCTAAATCAAAACAAACAGAGAAAACAATGGGACTAGCCAGGACATGTCCAGAGGTGTGAAAACACCATCATGGCCCTGAATGGATATGCTAACTACTCCCCCACTCCCACTCCATATTGAATAGACTCACCTGACTAACAGAAACTGTAAACAAATAGGTGTGTCTCAGAGTCATTTTCATTGTAATTAAGTTCCTCCCTTCAAGCAGATATAAAGCAGTGTCCACCAGCATCTGACCAGAACTGAAGAAGCAGCTTGGATGAGCTGAGAAACGTATTCGACCAAATAAACTCTGTCCAGTTGACAAATTAAATTTCTCCTTTTGCCATGTCACGATATTAGACTTTCAAACTCAAAGATTTGTTACTCAATACTGATTCTGGTCCCAAAATGACCACAAAAATCCCTCTTTCTTTAGACAATATACTGTGATTTTCCACATTAAATCACAGAACTTTCTTTTCTGTTTCCATGTGTCCTTAAATCTGTGGAATCCCTCAGTGTCCTGTAGGTTCCTCAGTGCTCCATGGTCTCTGTGCTCTTATACTTGTTCTGGTACAGCTCCAGATCGTTCTAAAACTATTCAGGAAAGGTTCATTTCTGTTTTGTCAATGGGACTTTTTTAGTATCGATACCTGCGGAAAATGAGGATCTATTTTCCAGATCAGTGTCTGATTTTGACAGCCCCAGTGCTCTACTGGGGCTGTCAAAATCAGACACTGAGTTTAACTTTAAAGCCCCAAACGAATGGAACATCTTACCCCCTAGATCCGCTCAGTTACGTCGATCCTCCTGTTTAAGGCGTCAGTCTTCAGATACTTACAAACATCCTGTTCCTGTTTTCCATAAAAATGTACAAAGAGTTGTTTTTTCCTTCAGTAATTTCCAAATATCGGTGTGGGGATGATAAATTCAGAGAGGTGTAAGTACAGTATGTGTTAGGATCCTGTATTGAATAGTGTGAATGTCTGTGCGCTGTGTTTGTCTTTTGTTTTGATTGTTCTTTCTTTCTGTAAATGCTATTTCTGTTCATGTGTTATGAATAAATAAATAAAAGACAGAAAACGCTATAAAGACATGACCTGTTTGTAATTGTTTTGTGGACAAATATTTAATAGTTTGAATCATTTATTTAAATCATTGTGACTCAGTTCTGTTGTAAAGCGTCTGTTCTGTGTCCAGCTCCTCTCGTCGGGGTCATCTCCTCACGTCAGGGTCATCTCCTCTCGTCGGGGTCAGCTCCTCACGTCGGGGTCAGCTCCTCACGTCGGGGTCATCTCCTCACGTCGGGGTCAGCTCCTCACGTCGGGGTCATCTCCTCACGTCGGGGTCAGCTCCTCACGTCGGGGTCATCTCCTCACGTCGGGGTCATCTCCTCACGTCGGGGTCATCTCCTCACGTCGGGGTCATCTCCTCAGCTCCTCACGTCGGGGTCAGCTCGTCACGTCGGGGTCATCTCCTCACGTCGGGGTCATCTCCTCACATCGGGGTCATCTCCTCAGCTCCTCACGTCGGGGTCAGCTCGTCACGTCGGGGTCATCTCCTCACGTCGAGGTCATCTCCTCACATCGGGGTCAGCTCCTCACATCGGGGTCATCTCCTCAGCTCCTCTCGTCGGGGTCAGCTCCTCACATCGGGGTCAGCTCCTCTCGTTGGGGTCAGCTCCTCACGTCGGGGTCAGCTCCTCACGTCAGGGTCATCTCCTCACGTCGGGGTCAGCTCCTCTCGTCGGGGTCATCTCCTCATGTCGGGGTCATCTCCTCACGTCGGGGTCAGCTCCTCACGTCGGGGTCATCTCCTCACGTCGGGGTCAGCTCCTCACGTCGGGGTCAGCTCCTCACGTCGGGGTCAGCTCCTCTCGTCGGGGTCAGCTCCTCACGTCGGGGTCAGCTCCTCACGTCGGGGTCAGCTCCTCTCGTCGGGGTCAGCTCCTCACATCGGGGTCAGCTCCTCACATCAGGGTCAGCTCCTCAGCTCCTCACGTCGGGGTCAGCTCGTCACGTCGGGGTCAGCTCCTCACATCGGGGTCATCTCCTCAGCTCCTCACGTCGGGGTCAGCTCGTCACGTCGGGGTCATCTCCTCACATCAGGGTCATCTCCTCAGCTCCTCACGTCGGGGTCAGCTCATTACGTCGGGGTCATCTCCTCACATCAGGGTCAGCTCCTCAGCTCCTCACGTCGGGGTCAGCTCCTCACCTCGGGGTCATCTCCTCAGCTCCTCTCGTCGGGGTCAGCTCCTCATATCGGGGTCATCTCCTCAGCTCCTCTTGTTGGGGTCAGCTCCTCATGTCGGGGTCAGCTCCTCACGTCGGGGTCAGCTCCTCACGTCAGGGTCATCTCCTCACGTCGGGGTCATCTCCTCATGTCGGGGTCAGCTCCTCACGTCGGGGTCATCTCCTCACGTTGGGGTCAGCTCCTCACGTCGGGGTCAGCTCCTCTCGTCGGGGTCAGCTCGTCACATCGGGGTCAGCTCCTCTCGTCGGGGTCATCTCCTCACGTCAGGGTCATCTCCTCACGTCGGGGTCAGCTCGTCACGTCGGGGTCAGCTCCTCTCGTCGGGGTCAGCTCCTCAGCTCCTCACGTCGGAGTCAGCTCCTCTCGTCGGGGTCATCTCCTCACGTTGGGGTCAGCTCCTCACATCGGGGTCAGCTCCTCTTGCACCTGCCCGTTTCACTTGAGCGCTCACTGAATTATCATCGATTCTCAGATTGAATCGAGCACTTAACAGTCGCTTTATTCTATTCTCAAACAGATAAATGTATAACCAAAAGTGAAAATGTAATAAGGAGAATTGATTTTGTGAGTATAATATTTGTGTTTGATTCCCACACGGCAGCGGCTCAGTGTGTTTGTGTGGAGTTTGCATGTTCTTCCTGTGTCTGGGTGAGTTTTCTCCTTCAAACCAAAACCCGCGGGTCAAATCCTCCTGATGGACGACTGGCACTGCCCACTGGTCCTGGAGGTGCCCCGGCGCCACTGAAGAATGGGTCAGTAAAGTACAACTCACTTAATAATTTGAAATGAGGAAAAGAATAGAAGAATGAGTAGCAGAAACAGCAGGGGGCGCAGTCACCTCTCACAAATAAACCCATGAAAACCCTCAGCCAAACTAGGACTAAACCAGGACTAAACCCAAACTTAAACCAGGTCAAAACCAGGAGGACTAAACCTAAGGACTCAACTAGTGTAAAAGACTACACAGGAATAAGGCACGGCCAAACTAGGACTAAACCAGGTCTAAACTTGGACTAAACCAGGACTAAACCAGGTCTAAACTAGGACTAAACCAGGACTAAACCAGAAGTAAATCAGGATTAAAACCGAACTTAAACCAGGTCAAAACCAGGAGGACTAAACCTAAGGACTCAACTAGTGTAAAAGAATACACAGGAGTAAAGCAGGACTAAACTAGGACTAAACCTGGTCTAACTTGGACTAAACCAGGACTAAACCAGGTCTAAACTAGGACTAAACCAGGACTAAACCAGAACTAAACCCAAACTTAAACCAGGTCAAAACCAGGAGGACTAAACCTAAGGTCTAAAAGACTACACAGGAGTAAACCAGGTCTAAACTAGGACTAAACCAGGACTAAACCAGGTCTAAACTAGGACTAAACCAGGTCTAAACCAGGACTAAACCAGGTCTAAACCAGGACTAAACCAGGACTAAACCCAACCCCTGCTCTGCTCTGGAGCCCTCTGCTGGTGCTTTATGGTACAGCAGTGCGTATCAATATTTCATAAAGAACTGCAGAGGAAGAGGAGGAGAGGAGGAAGAGGAGTGCAGTGGAGGAGGGCAAAAGGGGAAGCAGAGTAAGAGAAGATAAGAGGAGGAGGAGGAGAGAGAGGAGGAAGACAGAAAGAGAAGAGGACTGCAGAGGAGGGTGGAAAGGAAAGGGAGGAGAGGAAGAGGAGAGGAAGAAGCAGAGGAGAGGAGGAAGAGGAGATGAAGAAGAGAAGAAGCAGAGGAGAGGAAGAAGAGGAGATGAAGAGGAGAAGAAGCAGAGGAGAGGAGGAAGAGCAAGACTGCGGAGGAGGAGAGGATTGATGGATGGCTCAGCTCTGTCGTCCTCTTATCTCTCCTAATGTAATTACCCATCAGCCCCTGCTGCTCAGAGTGCACTAATCCCATCAGACAGTTCAGACGTGAGGCTGGTGAGGGGGCCTCTGTGTGGGGCCCCAGAGAAAAGAGCACAGGGGCCCCAGAAAAAAGAGCACAGGTGCCCCAGAGAAGAGAGCATAGGGGCCCCAGAGAAGAGAGAGCACAGGGGCCCCAGAGAAGAGAGAGCACAGGGGCCCCAGAGAAGAAAGCACAGGGGCCCCAGAGAAGAGAGCACAGGGGCTCCAGAGAAGAGAGCACAGGGGCCCAAGAGAAGAGAGAGCACAGGGGCCCAAGAGAAGAGAGAGCCCAAGGGCCCCAGAGAAGAGAGCACAGGGGCCCAGAGAAGAGAGAGCACAGGGGCCCCAGAGAAGAGAGCGCAGGGGCCCAGAGCACGCAGGGGCCCAAGAGAAGAGAGAGCACAGGGAACCTAAGAGAAGAGAGAGCACAGGGGCCCCAGAGAAGAGAGAGCACAGGGGCCCAGAGAAGAGAGCACAGGGGACCCAGAGAAGAGAGAGCACAGGAGCCCCAGAGAAGAGAGCACAGGGGCCCCAGAGAATAGAGAGCACAGGGGCCCCAGAGAAGAGAGCACAGGGGCCCCAGAGAAGAGAGCACAGGGGCCCCAGAGAAGAGAGAGCACAGGGGCCCAGAGAAGAGAGAGCACAGGGGCCCCAGAGAAGAGAGCACAGGGGCCCCAGAGAAGAGAGCACAGGGGCCCAAGAGAAGAGCGAGCACAGGGGCCCCAGAGAAGAGAGCACAGGGGCCCCAGAGAAGAGAGAGCACAGGAGCCCCAGAGAAGAGAGAGCACAGGGGCCCCAGAGAAGAGAGCACAGGGGCCCCAGAGAATAGAGAGCACAGGGGCCCAGAGAAGAGAGCACAGGGGCCCCAGAGAAGAGAGAGCACAGGGGCCCAGAGAAGAGAGCACAGGGGCCCAGAGAAGAGAGCACAGGGGCCCCAGAGAAGAGCGCAGGGGCCGGGGGCCGTGTTTACTGCTCCATCTGAGGCTGAAATCACTTATGGTTCACACACAGACACACACACACACACACACACACACACGCACACACACACACACACACACACAAACACACACACAAACACAGGGCTCAGGCTGCACTGCCCTCTGTGTCCAGGAGGGGGCACACTCACCCTAACAATAAGCCCAGCCTGTTGGAGCCACCACAGTCTACACACACACACACACACACACACACACACACACACACACACACACTTCTTTCCCCTGTTCGGGTTATTTGACCTTTTATGCAGTTGCAGCACTTTAATATTTACAGTTACATCATTTCACCAACAGTTTTTCCTAAATCGAGTGTTTTTTGGGCCCTGAGACCAAACGGGACCAAGTTGGGGCTGGACCTTATCAACTTGTGATGCCCGAGATAAAAGACAACAGGAAATAATAGTGAAAAAAAAGGTGCAAAAAACATCCTGAGGACCTGACTCCCGGCCTCTGTGGTGAAGGTTTAACTGTGCTTAAAACCTGAAATGTGACTGACAAAGTTTTTATTTAATTTTTATTTTTTTTTATTACAAAATGACAAAATATACAGTCAAATATTAAGCATAATTTAGTAAATTAAGCTGTTCTTGGCTTAGAAATGAGCTCCACATCAGTTAAAATCCAGACAGAACGTTACAATCACCTACACACTGATATCCACCTGTTTAATTCAAGATACTGTCCTTAAAGCTGCACTGTGTAACTTTTCTTGTTTTAGAGGGCCCGCCAGTTACTTGTCTCCATGAAGATGTTGTTGCTTTACCTCCAGTGTTCCAAAGTACGGCATTAAACTTTTTAGCCTCCGAAGAAACAAGCTAGAAAAAGCTGTTTTTCTAGGTGTTTTTGAGCTCTAAAACCACCTGTGGTTAAATAAATGTAAAGTAGAGCTGTTTAATGTCACACTGTGGGACATTCCAGGCAGGGGAATGACGTATCCATAGAAACGAGCAGGTTACACACTTTAATCTCTAAAGATCTTTGAGGATTACCTTCATTTTCCGTCATGTTGAGAGTAAAGAGAACGTAAAACTGTAAACCATAATTTTCTCATACAAACAAAAAAGACAAGAAAACTACTACTGCAAGAAAGCAACATCTGACTTGTAATTTGCTTTTCAAAGTGGAAAAAATGTTAAATAATGCACAAAAACTGGTATTTTCAAAGGGCGGACCCAAAAATGAGACAAACGAAATCAGATCTGAAGGAGCTGCAGAAACACAAACGTTCAAATCTTTTCAGATCGTCCGCAGAAGCTTTTGTCGTTTGCAGACTTCCTGGTCAAAGTAAACACAGACTGTCTGAAGTACATGCAGTAAATATTAGTACTATCACTGCACCCAAAGCTCCACATGGCTCACAGATGTTATGGAATGTGCTGCAGCGCCCTCTGGTGGAAAATGTAAACTCACATCCAAAGAAAGCCTCAGAATGCACAAGGAAAACAAATTTAACATACAGTATCTGACCAGTTTATCTGTAACTTTCACGTGTAAAAATGTGGAATGTCTTTTGTGTTCCTCTTCCTTATGGAAATAAACTTGGTAAGCACAATGGAGGCAGGTTAATGGTCAGATCTATGGAGAAGCAAGCCTGCAAATGGTAAGAATTCATGTTTTGTAAGGTATTTTTGAGCTTAAAACACCTGAAATTGAAGAAATGTAAGGGGTATGTGTTTAATCCTCCAACACAGAAGTTACACAGTGCACCTTTAAAGTGGAACTAAACACTTAAATCCACTTTTTTGTTATAATTTTTATTATATTGTGCTTGTATAGTTCTAATCTCTGACACCTGTGGGTCATTATGTTGTAATTTGGACATTTTAAATCACAATATTGATCTAAAACGACTTGACCTCCGCGTTAGAAAATGGCAGTGCACAATGGAGTTGACGTCACTGTAAGATTTTCTGTTTCTTTTTTTCTTTTACATTCTGGCGACTCATTATCGCGGCGCTCCACCTGAGATTCTGATCAGAGTTAACACAGTGTAAAGTGTCAGTAAACACAGATTTAAACACAGACTTAAACACAGATTTAAACACAGACTTAAACACAGATTTAAACACTGTCTTATGGAGGTCTGTGGAAGGCTCATTTCCTCATTCCTGACACTGGATGTGGCTCCATGTTTAACGTGCTGATAGGACGTCCCAGAGGAGCAGAGGGGAGCGTGAGAAAGAGAAGAGGAGAGGGGGAGGAGAGGGAGAGAGAGAAGATAGATGAGAGAGAAAAAGTGAAAGAGTGGACAAGAGGAAACGCCTACAGTTCATTACACCATCACTATAAAAGTTTAATTATTCTGTGTGTAGATTAGAATCTGCTGTAAATGTGGTTTCAGTTTAAGGGCCCTTCACAAGACTTAGGCATGTCCAAACTATGGCCCGTGGGCCAAATGCGGCCCTCAGACAAATTTTTCTTGGCCCTCAGGCTTCCAGGTGAATTGGCCCAAATTACCTTGAGCAGTTTTGGCTGCAATGAAAATCTACCTTGATAAGACCATATTTAATATTTACTGTGTGGTTTTGTGGATCTTAGCTTGAATAAAGGACTGATCGCTCTTTCTAACGTGTTAAACATGAATATTTCAATTATTCACTGTACTGAGCACCAGTCTGTGGCCCTCGATCGGCCCTCTGCTTCGTCTGTGTTTAGATATGTGGCCCTTGAGGAATAAAGTTTGGACACCCCTAACTTCTTCCTTTTTTGAAGCACTTTTTTGAGGACTTTTGAACATTAGAAACAATATTTAAATGTTTCAGTTTCATAGTCCCTACGTAGAATCAAGCCATCAGCTGTTAATGAATATTTATTCTGCCTAATTACTCGCCTTGGCCGTGTGTTTACGAGCCACTGTGACGTGCGTCCACCTTCTCCATCTGTGCCAGAGTCTGAAACGGGTTCATCTGCACCATGACTGGACAGTTGTACCAGCGCTGTGGGGCCTTTAGAATGAATTAATGAAACTAATTATAGATTTACTGGAGTGTGGTGGATAACTCTGCCACCGATCCACAGTGTTTGTATTATTTCATTTCATTTAAATTTTCATTAAGTTAATTACAGCACACATAGTTTAATTTAATTTCATTATTTAGACTTATATTCTAATTTGAGTGCACACGTTTTAGTTAATATAAGTCTGAATGATTTACTTACACTTGGTCTTTTTTTTATATATTGTCATTTGTTTAGTTAAAATTTAGAAACCATGTTTGAAAATGACCATAAGACAAAATAAAATACAACAACAGTCCCTCAGATTACGACTGATCCACTGTGAGTCGAGAGTGTACGATGTTACGCGCTCTTTTCAGTTTTATTTATCCCAATCATCCCAACCCAGGTGTGTCCCAGTTTTTAATTCTGAAAAATCTGGTCACCCAAACTGACAGGCCAAAGCGCTAACCACTCTGCCGCCGTGCCCCTTTAATGACAGGGTTTGACCACAGCGTACGGTGAGGAGCTCTGAGGAGGGGCTGCAGAGGTCAGTGTGTGGGAGAAGGTCAGACCAGATCGATGAGACGCTTCAGATGGAACTGTGATACTATTGACCCGCTGACGTACCGACGAGCTCTGGTCCCACTGGCTCTTTACACTGGTAACTATGGCGACTACACCACATTCCACATTATTCTGCAAATGGTGTTTAAGTGTCATGAAGGTAAAATGTTTAGTTTCCAGTGAAACTCATGGATGATCTTGTGTCTCACACACCTCAGCCAATGAGTTTACAGGTGAGTCCAATTAAAGGAAAAACACTGAAGAAGGACATAGGTTTAGTCCTGGTTTAGTCCTGGTTTAGTCCTGGACGTTCCACATTATTAAGCAGAGCAACATTTTCAAACAACATGGGAAAGAAAAAGGATCTAGTGCCGAAAAGAGTGAAATAGTTGAACCTTGGACAAGGTCTGAAAACTTTAGATATTTCACCAGAACTTAAACATGATCACCGAACTATTCAGAGTCACACGGATTCGTACAGATAAAGCCACAATGAGGAAGGTTTCTGCCAGACAAACACATCGGATTAAGAGAGCAGCTGCTAAAATGCCAAAGCAGCAAACAGGTATTTGAAGCTGCTGGTGCCTCTGGAGTCCAGAGAACATCAAGGTGCAGGATCCTCCAGAGGTTTGCAGTTAAAATTGTTTAAATAGTCATCATTTCTAGACTTCAAGTATTGCTTTGCACTTTTCCTTATATATTTGTGCGTTCTTTGTTTAAATACTTATTATAATATTATTAGCCTCACCATTGTTGTTATATGTTTATATTTATTACTCACAGTATTTGTTTCTGTCTCCATAGCTCCATGAACCTGTCATCCCATCACTGTCTCATCCATTAATTAACCTTCATCTTCAGTAAAAATGAACGATAAAGTTCACTGTTCCTGTTGATGGTTCTGGCCAGACAACCTGGAGAAGACAAACAGTCTAAGGTACAGTCCGTTCCCGAGGTCACAAGTTTGGGTCTCCTTCCCAACACCTCCTGAGTGTCCTGAGGAAACCAAAGTGTCCCGAGGAAACCGAAGTGTTCCAAGGAAACCGAAGTGTCTTGAGGAAACCAAAGTGTCCCGAGGAAACCGAAATGTCCCGAGGAAACCGAAATGTCCCGAGGAAACCGAAGTGTCTTGAGGAAACTGAAGTGTCCCGAGGAAACCGAAATGTCCCGAGGAAACTGAAGTGTCCAGAGGAAACCAAAGTGTCTTGAGGAAACTGAAGTGTCCCGAGGAAACCGAAGTGTCTTGAGGAAACTCACCCACACCCAGACACAGGGAGAACATGCAAACTAAACATGTAAGAAAAAATATGTTGCTAACTTAAAGAAACGGTGTGTAACTTTCTGGAGACGGCATGTGACCGGCTTGATTCCATGGACATAGAAAGTTAAAACCACACTTCAGAACATTCACCATGGCAACTGCACGTTTCATACGGTGGAGGATTATAACCAAAGGAACATTTGTATGGCTAAATAAGAGTCAGGTTTGTGGAGATGCAAGCTCGCTCACGGTAAAGACACCTGTTTTTCCTTTTCAGTGCAAAAACAAAACAAAACAAAACCTACAAACGTTACATATTGTTTTAAGTCTTTTGAGCATGTTTCTAAAAATGAATGAAAAGATACACACATAAGACGGCAGAGCCTGTCACAGTTTCAGTAAAAGGCGTTAGTTCAATTATCGTAATATTGATATAATACTGATGAATGTATGACTCAAGACCACTTCAGGTTTCACCGCACCGGCCCAGATGTGGTCTGAGGTGGACCCGACCCGGTAGTTGCCAGTCCGAGCCTGGACTGGGATTCACAAATATGAAAATTAAAACGCCGTCCTGCCGGATTAATTTCTCACAACGGTTGTTCATGTCAAGTTATTTTCCACACAGATCTTTGACTGAAGCAAGTTTGGTAAATGTATTTAGAGCTCTTTATGCCCAACTTCACACTCTCCCTGAGACTAAGATCAGTGTATACAGTTTTAGATGTGAGAATAATGTTTGTATCAGAAGTTTTCCTGTAACTCTTCTGTAGGATTACGATGAATGTGACCTGTTCTTTTCATTATGATTCAGACTCAAGGACACACTGGTGTGTTTGGAATGTTTGACTCCAGTTATCCCAAGTTTATTTAGAAAAGAATGGACTTAATCTCTGTAAACCCAACCCACATTCCCAGGTCCTTCACAGAGTACTGCTGATAATACTTTTACTATGGGCTGCAGTATTTGTTTTACTCACTCTTGTGTACTTTGTAATTCAGTTGGCTTATTATGTTTAGAACACATCAGTTCAGATGAACATGCATGGACCACAGTGAGAGGGCCAGGGTATGTCCACTCCCCGAGGCCTTCCCTCCCCTGGTCCTCTCCTGGTCCCTGGTCCTCTCCTGGTCCTCTCCTGGTCCCTGGTCCTCTCCTGGTGTGGTGGGGCCTGCTCCATTAGTCTGAGTAAACAGTATTAATCTTCTGCAGTGTTCCCACAGGAGCTGAGGCCCCACAGGAGCCCAAACCTCGGCCACATAAGCTCTGCACCTGCACGACCTGTGAGCTACATGTCCGTCTACTTTCCTCATGAACAAATGGGTCCTCTGTATTTGACCCACTCTTAAATCACACAAGAACAGCAAGTTAAAGCTTTATATAACTGATGTGGATTTGAGAATGAGGCAAATCTAGAAAAGATATCTGCCAAATGAACAAGTCTGATCCCACTTACCGTAATTTTCAGACTACTGAGTGCAACTAAATTTTAAAAGAAAAAAATGTGTACATACATAGGCTGCACTTGTCTATAAGACGCACAGTTTTCTGAACAGTGCCTGTAACACGGCAGTAAAACAGCCCGTCTGTACCTCTGGAAATCTGAAAATAAAGTTTGCACCTCCCCAGAAGCTTTAGCCGTAAAAATCTATAGACGGATTATCGGATTACGTCAGAAAGAGCCGCTGTCCTGTCTGGGATCATGTCAGTGTCTCGTAGGATTTCAGCAGATTTTGGACTCTCCAGGGGGCGGGGTAGGTGTGTCCATCAGGTATGAGTGGATCTCCGGCTACTGAAGTTTGAAACGTTTCTTCTCATCATTTACGCCTCAGCTGCATTTAACACATAACTCACTACTGTTCATTTAGTAACAACTTATTTATCACACGGCATGTTCACTGCACATCAGCATGTTCACCTGCGCGCTCATCCACTGTGTTGATGAACAAATAATCCGTCTATAAATTAGCCGCATCGTTGTTTGAGACTTGCAGCTTTAAACATTTACTGTGTGCGCTGCCGTTTTTGCTGTGACGTAAATCCAGCCGACTCGGTCTGTACCGAACTAGCCCGAGTTTGTGTTTCAGATCCCTGATTTGACTGGCCGTTCCATTGCACTTTCTGGAGGTCGGTTTTCCCCGAGTCCCGAGCACAAGAGAATGTGCTTTAAGACACGGCGTGGAAACATTAAGAGTCCTTTATCCATCAGTTCTGGCCTTTTCAATTCGACTTGGATGCTACACTCTGGAATACAACTCTGATTGAATTTCCCTGAGACCACAGGGAGTCCTCAGGGGTGTGTGCTGGGGCCTGTGGTCTTCCCTCTGCTGACCCACTCTGAACATGACCCACACACATAAACGTCTACGTCTATGTGTCTGAACGTGACCCAGACACATAAACATCTAGACTCTGTATCTCTGCAGCGGAAACTGTGAGCAGAGACTTCCTGGTTTGACACTGAGGACTTCCTCTGTTCCACCGAGTCACTGACCTGAGGCCTCACAGAGTGGACCTGACAGCAGAGCGGAAAGAGCCTGATGCCCTCCCCTCCTGATAAGAGAAAAGAACCTGATGCCTTCCCCTTCTGATGAGAGAAAAGAACCTGATGCCCTCCCCTTCTGATGAGAGAAAAGAGCCTGATGCCCTCCCCTCCTGATGAGAAAAAAGAGCAGCATTGGTGGAAGGTAACGAAGAAAAAGTAGTAAAGTTATGTACTCAAATAAGATTTTTAGGTATTTGTACTTTACTTGAGTACTTTTTACAGTGGGTACTTTTTACTTTTACTTCACTACATTTGAGAGCAGGTACTTTCTGCTCCACTACATTATTGAACTGAACTGGACTGAAGTAAATCTATTTTTTTATTATTGTTTGAGACCTGCTGAAAAGATTGAAGGTTTATTTACAGTTTATTTATTTTACTTGAGTAGATTTTTTTCAGGTGATACTTTAACTTTATTTATTTTTTTATTTTTATTTTCTATTTTTTCTCCTCTGGTATTTGTACTTTTACTTAAGTAACAAAATTGAGTACTTCTTCCACTACTGCTCAGCTGTGTTCCTCTCTGATTGGTCCATACTCAGCTCTGCTCCTCTCTGATTGTGTGTAGAATCCCTCAGTCGTCCAGGTAGAATCCATAGCAAAAGGAGAAATTTAATTTGTCAACTGGACAGAGTTTATTTGGTCGAATACGTTTCGCAGCTCATCCAAGCTGCTTCTTCAGTTCAGTTCAGTTCTCTCTGATTGGTCCATACTCAGCTCTGTTCCTCTCTGATTGGTCCATACTCAGCTCTTCTCTGATTCTCTTCTGACTCTGGGAGATTGACGGTCTGACAGTAGCTGTACGGGTCTGGTCTGGTCTTGTGGCAGACCGGGGACACAGAGGCTCTTTTAGCTCCGACCACTGTGACTGAAACTGTGTCAGATGCCCTGTCACGCTCCCTCCATCGGCCAATCACAGCGCAGCCCTGCAGGCCTCAGAGGGACTCACAGGGGTCGCGTTAGTGCCGGCTGCTCCTCAAAAACACACACACACACACACATACATCACACACACACATCACACACACATCACACTTTTGTTTTTGGATTGTCACTAAGAACAGAGAATGTGCGTAAGGTTACAATAAATGGATCCAGAGCGTTAAAGGTGCATTCTGTAACTTTTTGCCTTCTTGTTTCTATGGATACGCCATTGCTCTGCCTGGAATGTTCCACAGTGTGACATTAAACAGCTCTACTTTATATTTATTCAATTACAGGTGGTTTTAGAGCTCAAAAATATCTAGAAAAACAGACATTCTGACTGAGCAGGGTCGCCTCTCCACAGATCTGACCTGTAACTTGGTCTGGGTTTGGTCTCCATGAAGATAGAAAGGTTTAATGCCATACTGTGGAACATTCCAGACAAACAATATTTTTAAGGTTCAGTTTCTTGATGAGTTTTTATCTTTGTATTTTGGACAGAAGACGGGAAATTAAACTTTTACAGGCGTCAGTAACAAATCAATAACTCGGAAATGGCAGAATCCGCTGTCTCCAACACTTGAGGACTGGTTCAGTTTAATTTTGGAAATATTTAAAATGGAAAAACTGACATACACTAATTCTGTAAGACTTGGGAAAAACTAATCCCGTTTGTATCCCCATTTTGAGCCGATTTTGACTGACTCATGTAAATGTATCATGTAACACCCCTGACCTCACTTTATTCATTGAATTTATTTGTTTAATTTGTTAAATGTCTGGTGAATGTTCCCAGGTGAGCCACTGTGCATTATTTTTTCATTTTGTTCTAAAAAAAAAAAAAAGACAGATTGTTCTGATATATTAATGATTGTAAAGATGCCCTTTTCCAATAAAAACAAACAAAAAAGAAGAAAACATCTCCATTCATCAACAAAGCATTTTCTGGACCCTCCACCAGAAAAGTTACACAATGCACCTTTAACTTGCAGACAGAGACACAGAGACACGTCCAGGTTTGTCTCAGTCTCAGTTTATGGACAGGCTCATGTGAAGCTCAGAACCTCCAGAATTCCCTCCCTGAGCTGCAGCGGCTGCACTAGCACTGACTCTGGATTGGTGCAGGTGTTGGGGTTCAGGTTGAGGCTGTGGTTTTGATTTTTTCAGACTTGTGACCGAACAGTTTCCACTTCCTCCTCAACACGTCTGAAATGTTCCAGTTTGTTCCCCATTTCAAGAATTAAAGGAACTGAGATTTGTATTTTAAACATTTTAAACATTTTAAACCTGATTGTCTCCAGATCTGAGCTGAAATCAAATCAAAAATATAAAAATAATTCAGCTTTTACTGGTAACGACTGTAACACTGATGTATTCTTAAAGCTGCACTGTGTAACTTTTCTGCTGGAGGGTCCGTCAGATGCTTTTCTCCATGGAGATGTTATTGCTTTGTCTGGAATGTTCCACAGTGAGGCATTAAACCTTTCTATCTTCACTGAGACCAAACCAGACCAAGTTCCAGGTCAGATCTGTGGAGAGGCGACCCCGCTCAGTCAGTTTTTCTAGGTATTTTTGAGCTCTAAAACCAGCTGAATAATTACAAAACCACTGGACATTTATAATTTGGTATTTTGGTTGTCAAGACGATTATCCAACTTATCAACAGTTAATTATCCAATTTAAGGACGATGAACTAAAAACAACAGAGAAAGCAGGTTCCAGAGTGTGACTTTAAAGCTCCATGTTGAGCCTGACAGTCCTCTTCCTGTCCAGAGTGTGTGGGACATGGGCACCGTCACCGTGGCAACAGCACTGCAGCCAAAACAACCGGGCCTTTGTGCTGATAGGCTAATACACACACACTGCTCTCTCTCTCTGTCTCTTTCTTTGTGTATGTCTCTCTCTTTCTCTCTCCTTCTCTGTGTGTGTGTCTTTCTCTCTCTCTATCTCTCCCTACATGTCTCTCTCTGTCTTCTCTTCCTTTGTCTCTTTCTCTCTTCTCTATCTCACTCTCTCTTTGTGTGTGTTTCTCTCTCTCTCTCTCCCTATGTTTCTCCTTGTGCTCTCTCCATTTGTCTCTCTTTCTGCCTCCCTCTCTTGCTTCTCTCTTCTCTGTCTCTCGCTCTTTGTCTTTCTCTCCCTACGTGTCTCCCTGTGCTCTCTCTATTTGTCTCTTTCTCGGCCTCCCTCTCTCCCTCTCTCTCTACCTCCCTCTTCTCCATCTACATCTCTCTTTCTCTCTCCTTGTGTGTCTTCTTTTTCTTGCTTTCCCTCTAATTTCTTTCCTCCCCCTCCCTCTCTGACTTTCTCCTCTCTGACTCTCTATCCTATCTCTCTCCTCCCTTCCTTTCTCACTCTGCCTCTCTCTCTCTCTCTCACCCCCTTCCCTCTCTTCTTTCTTCCTTCCTTCCTGTCTCTCTGTCTCTCTCAGCACCAAGGCCACCCCGTCTCTCTCTTCTCTCTCCCTGTCTCTTTCTTTCTTGCTCCTTCTCTCTCTCTCTCTCTCTCTCTAATTCTCTGATTCTCTCCCTCTCACCCCCCTCTTTCTCGCTTCCTCTTTTCCTCCCTCTTCCTTCTCTCTCTCCTATCCCTCTCCTCCTCTGCCCCCTCATTCACTCTCCCTTCTTTTTCTCTTTACTATCTCTCTCCTTCCTGTCTTCCTCTCTTCCTTCCTCTTTCTCTCTCTCTCCACCAAGGCCACCCCCTCCTCTCTGTCTCTCTCTCCTTCCCTCCCTCCCTCTCTCTCCCTCGCTCCCTTTCTCTTTCAAACACACACACACACACACACTCCCCCTCCCCCTCTCTCTTTCACACACACACGCTCTTTCTCTCCTCCCTGTCTCTCCTCCCTCCTCTCTCTCCCTCTTCCAGGCACACACACTCCCTTTCTTTCTCTTTTCTCTCTCTCTCTCTCTCTCTCTCTCTCTCTCTCTCTCTCTCTCTCTCTCTCTCTCTCTCTCTCTCTCTCACACACACTCACACACACACACACACACGCACACGCACGCACACACACACACACACACACACACACACACTCCTTCTCTCTCTTTTCTCCCTCTCTCTCTTTTCACACACATACTCTCTCCCCCCTCTCTCTCTCATACACACTCTCTCTCTCTCTTTCTCTCTCTCTCACACACACAAACACACTCTCTCTCCCTCTATCTCTCACTCTCTCCCTCTCTCTCCCTCCCTCTCACACACACTCTCCCTCTCTCTCCCTCCTCCCTCTCTCCCTCCTCCCCCTCACCCTCTCTTTCCCTCTCTCCCCCTCCCTCTCCCTCTCTCTCTCTCTCCCTCCCTCTCCTCCCCCTCTCCCTCTCTCCTCTCCTCTCTCCGTCCTCTCTCCCTCTCTCTCCTCTCCCCCCCCCTCTCTCTCCCTCTCTCCTCTCCTCTCCTCTCCTCCCTCTCCCCCTCTCTCCTCTCCCCCCCTCTCTCTCTCCCCCTCTCTCTCCTCTCCCTCTCTCTCCCTCTCTCTCCTCTCCCGCCCTCTCTCTCTCCCTCTCTCCTCTCCTCTCCTCTCCTCCCTCTCCCCCTCTCTCTCTCTCTGTTGTCGCTGTCCCCTCTTCTCCGAAGCCCGTGTGGTGATCCGGTCGTGTGCTCCCTTCGCTGCTCCGTGGGATGTTAGGAATGCTGGGAGGAGTGGAAGAGCGGAGGAGTTACGGGGGAGTGACTAGATAGAGAGATAGAGGAAGAGTGAGAGAGGAGAGAGGGAGGGAGGAGAGAGAGACGGAGCGCATTTTCCACCCCCCATCAGCTACAGTTCACACGCAGCTTGCCTCTCGGGACGAACACTGGGCAAAGCAGGTCAGTCCCAACAAATCTCTCTTTCTTTCTGTCTTTCTTTCTCTTTTTTAAATGCATTTTCATTTTTTCATTTTCTCCAATTTGTGTCAAAAAAGTGGATTAAATTTATACACTTGTATCTTTTTCCAAGGAATTTTTTTCTTATTTTTACAAACCTAAAATTAGTCACCAGTACTGTGGAAAATGGATGTTGAATGACAGGCTAGGGAAATTCCAGTTGTCCGGAATTGAACCCACAACCCTGTATAGAACTGCTAATTTATGCACCGCCCGCTCCCGACTGGAACGCAGCCTACCGCAGGACCAAAACTGCACCTTACAGCGCGCTCTGGGGACTGTGTTTTGCTTCAGATGCCCTTCCGTTATTCTAAATTCCAAAGTTGAAATTAAAACATGCACTTTTGGTTGCCTAGTGATCAGAAATAAAGGTGAAATAACTGCAGTGTTGATTAGATAAGCTCCCAAACTGTAAATGGACAGAGATCTGCGTCTGAAAGGGGTAAGGTGTGTTTTTGTAGCTGTTTTTATGCATTTAAACTCACATTTGTCGTCTGAAATGACACAGAGGTGCTGTGGAGGTGAAGGCAGAGTTGGCATGTGTGAACGCTGTGTCCAGGGGCAGACAAGTGCAGCGCGTTGGGGGAGTTTGGGCCCGGTTCTGGGTGTGCCCCTCTCCGAGTCTGAGATCATCTGGTGTTTAGCTCAGGCTCCAAACACAGCTCCGGGAACATCTGCTTCTGCCCTGCAAGAAAGCAAGAATTACACGAGTCCAAATACAATCTTGTTTTGAGTTTTTAGATCTTTTTTAGTCAATTCTAAAAAGAGAGCCAATACTAAACAGACCTGGAGTTGTGTTTTGTTTTATTCACATGTTTAACACACAAATCTGCACATTTAGGCTCATGAGTTCTTCTCTCAAACTGAAAACACCCTGTTCCACCTTGTGATTAAAACAGGAAGAAGTGCTCCACTGTGTTTTTAAACTCCACGCACCTTCACTAGACTCTTTTCGGATTATTTCAGCTTTGGAATTGCCGATCTCTACTGAACTAAAGCTAAAAGGAGCTGTTCACTTTAAAAAAACTTAAACCTGGCTTTTAGCATTTAGCATCTCCACTGGATTATCTTTGGGCTAACTGAAGATTCTGTCGTTTGGTTTGGTTTTGGTGAATACCAAACTCGCTGCTTGAAAGGGGGTTGAGTCTAGATCGAGTCACTTCACGTTAGCTACATTCATTTATTTTTATTTTATTTTATTTTGTAATCCTCATTTAACCAGAAAAAACCATAGAACTTTAATAAAATGTGGAAGTTGAACTCAAAATGGCGTCGTGTTGTTTTCAGGGGCCTGGGCTCATTGGCTTCTGCATTTACTTCCTCAGTCAGGTTTATGTTGTGTAAAATAGAAAAAAATCCTACAAAATCCGACCTTTGTGAAAGCCGGATGCCCTGTCAGAACACGGGCAGTTTGAATTCCCAAAATGCATTGCGCTCTATGGGAGAATTCTGCCAGTTTTTATTCTAGATCCATGAAAAAACCTCTTAGAATTATTGTGTTGAGTTTAGGTCATTTTTGTCAGTTCTAAGTTAGTTTAGTAATTAGAATCTTAAAATCTCCATGGGACTAAGATCAGGCTCACAATTCTGCGTTTTGAGTTTGAATCAGTTTACTCATTGTGTACTGCCCCAGTTAAGGCCAGAGTCAGATTAAAGGTTCCTTATTGCGCTGTTTTCTGCATTTGCTGATGGGCCTGACCGGAGTTGAACCTGAAACCTTCTTGCTTTGAGTCGTGAGAGCCTCTTAGTGTTCTGACAGATTTATTTATCTGTTTTCTTTTTGTTTTGGTTTGTTTTCCCTGATTGGAGCAAAGATCATAATTCTGATCCCTTCATATTTCAAGAATTTCAGTGGAATTTTTCACTTAAATAGTCGATTTACCGGAGATACCTTCACATAATTAAGTTTGTATTACAAGATACAAACATAATTATTCTATTTGGCCAAAATGACTAAATTAAATAAATATTATTCAACGCAATGACACACGCGAATCTTGTGTATCACATGACTGCTTTGACCAATCAGAGCGAGAGGAGCTGGAGCGACGATTAAAAAGCTGTTTTTAAGACAATTGAAGGATTTTGAGCTGACAACAAGTTTATGATCTAAAAATAGGTTAAAATCGCCACAAAATCTGACATTTTTGAAAACTGTACGTGCCCTGTCAGCCCCTGTCAGCCCCTGTCAGCTGAACTCGAGCAGTTTGTGATTACTTTGTGCTCTGAGGGTAAAATTCCGGGCAGGAGGTTGTCCACTACAACAACTCAAGACAGATACAAGCAGCAGTAAACTATCCAATAGATAAGCACTTTTCACAATAATCCTTACAACAACTAGCATGCTAACAGTGACCTGATTTAGACCTGTTTTAGACCTGGTTTAGACCTGGTTTAGCCCTGGTTTAGTCCTGGTTTAGACCTGCTTTAGACCTGGTTTAGTCCTGGTTTAGATCTAGTATTAACACTTTGGAGTGAAGCAGTTTAAATCCACTAAAAACAACAGCTGTTGGCTCCACGTCAGAAATATGTGATAGTGAATGATATTTATTGCTGAAATGATCTGAAATGAAATGATATAAGCAGTTTTCACAATAATCCTAACAACTAGCACGCTAACAGAGCACTTCCTGATTCTCGGACAATCCTAGTGGGTTTATTTTGACCTCAAGAGCTGCTTATGTAATATATCTTTACTGAGCTGAGACATATTTTGTGATGTTTTCATATTTAAAGTGCGGTGATGGTAATAGAGTCGAGTGTGTGTGTCCAGTGTGTGATTGTTCTGTGTGCGTGGGCCTGGCTCCTCCGTCTTTACACTGCGGCGTTACAAAACACACATCGTAAATCTAACGGCTGCCAGTGACCGCGTTTATCAACGTCACCAGAGTGCCGTGTGGGTCCCTGCTCGTCCAAGATAGAAGAGGGGGGAGGAGGGACGAGAGGGCCATTCAATTTAACTTTATTTATACAGCGCGTTTACAACAACCGCAGATAATTAAGGCGCTTCATGTAGTCGATAAGAATTTCAAAATAATACAGACACAAATGACCATGAGGAGGAGAAGAGATGAGGTCAGGACTGTAGACTGGATAAATGGACATAGCTAAACCACTAGCCACTGTGTTCCAAACAGGAAGCGAGCATGGGTGTGCTTCTGGCTCCATCGATTTTGACTTTACATTGAAAAATCATCCTCCCTGTCTGTAACTGTAACTGCAGCTGTGAACCTCGTCATTTTGGTCTTAAAATGTTTATTAACCGCTCTACGTGATCCTGGGTTGTTGTTTTTTTTTCACTGTTTTGGCCATAAATCAATTCTTATTCCTGATATGGAACTTAGCTTCAAATTCACTCCTGTAACTGCTGGCCTCATGAGCTTCATTTGACTGGAGCCGTGGGTGAAGTCGCACTCCTTTAGTCCACTTCTTTATCCAGACTGTAGGGAGAGCGGGTGAGGTCAGGTGGAGGTGACGGGCAGAGGGTGGAGCGGGTGAGGTGGGGGTGTGGTGGACAGGTGAGGTACGACAGGTGAGGTACGACAGGTGAGGTACAGCAGGTGAGGGGCTGAGGTACAGGGACTCTGAGGTGGTGTAGAGCAGATGAGACGGGAGTGGTGGAGAACAGGTGAGTTAGGACAGGTGAGGTACGACAGGTGAAGGGGAGGCAGGAGCGGCGCAGGTGAGGTATGACAGGTGAGGTTTGACAGGTGAGGTACGACAGGTGAGATGGGGGTGAGGTACAGGGGCTCTGAAGTGGTGTAGAGCAGATGAGAGGGGGAGCGGTGGAGAACAGGTGAGTTAGGACAGGTGAAGTACGACAGGTGAAGTACGACAGGTGAAGTACGAAAGGTGAGGGGGGAGGCAGGAGCAGTGCAGGTGAGGGCGTGCCGTGAAACCGGATCTGTGCATGTGCTGACACGACCAAACTTTTGTTTGTCATGTGGGAAAAAAACTTCTCTCACAGTGGAACAATACGACACACAATACGCAGTACTACTACACACAATACTCAGTACTACTACTACTACTACTACTACTACTACTACACACAATACGCAGTACTACTACACACAATACTCAGTACTACTACACACAATACTCAGTACTACTACACACAATACTCAGTACTACTACACACAATACTCAGTACTACTACACACAATACTCAGTACTACTACACACAGGTACTATATGAAGTACTCAGTAGATTTTAAAAGTACTCCCTAGACTAGACTTAAACAAGAGAACAGTGGATGCAGATGGACAAAAACATGTGTTCTGTAAAAAGTCGTATTGTGTTTCAGAGAGTAAATTATAAATAACTCCAGGAGTGTTAAAATCTGACAGAGAGTGAAATATGCAGTGATAAAATAAAACAAAAATCCCGCACAGTTCAGAACAGGTTTGTAGAGGTTTAAACTACAGAGTGAGGAGCTTTTCACATGGAATAAGACTCCATGGAGACACGGGGAGGGCATCTGATACACAGGGACATTTCAGGACATGTTTGTACACGTCTAAAGATACAACAACATTTAGTTTTTCTTCTTTGCAGAGTCATTCATTTTGATTTTGCAGCTCTGTTATTTTAGATTCTTTCTTATTTCCGTTTCGTTTATTATCGTGTGAGTTCTTAGTCCTGCGTCTGTCCTCAGTAAAAACTAAATAATAAAATCAAAATGTTTGTGGACGGTTTGTAGAACAGTGGAGGCCATATTCACAAAAATAATATTGTTTTACTTTTGTAAGAAATGTTTTTGCAATTGATGAAAATGAGCTAGAAGAATCTGTTCTGATTTATAGATTTTTTCCAAGCTTTTTTTTTTTTCAATATGTAAATTCATAAAGACCTGATTTAGACCTGATTTAGACCTGGTTTAGTCCTGGTTTAGACATGGTTAAGTCCTGGTTTAGACCTGATTTAGTCCTGGTTTAGTCCTGGTTTAGACCTGGTTTAGACCTGGTTTAGACCTGGTTTAATCCTGATTTAGTCCTGGTTTAATCCTGATTTAGTCCTGGTTTAGACCTGATTTAGTCCTGGTTTAGTCCTGGTTTAGACCTGGTTTAGTCCTGGTTTAGTCCTGGTTTAGTCCTGGTTTAGTCCTGGTTTAGACCTGGTTTAGTCCTGGTTTAGTCCTGGTTTAGATCTAGTATTAACACTTTGGAGTGAAGCAGTTTAAATCCACTAAAAACAAAGAGGACTTTAAAAACACAGAGGAGGTCTTCTGGACTCTGGACCAGCCGAGCGTCTGAGCTTTGAGAGGACGTGGTCTCAGTTTGCAGCAGTTTCAAGATGAAATTGTGGAAATATTCAAATTACATTCAAATCTAATCGTTTTAAATCATTAAAGAATCAAAAAAGGATTTATTAACAAAAATAGGTTTCAGGGGCAAGTGGGTTTCCGGAGTGGGGCAGGACGGTTCCATGGTGGCTGTAGACAGTGGAGGTAGGTGAAGGCTGGAGCTGACCGGAGGAACAGGACTGGTGGTAACGGGACGAAGCTGGCTCCGGAAGACGAAACTGAAGACTGGACAAAAATAGGTAAGTATACAAAATCAGAGTTCACAGAAACAGAGAATTAGTCTGAGCTTGATCACCACAAGACTGACGGAACGATCTGGCACTGGAGAGCAGGTCAGCAGGGCCTTTATTGCTGGACTTGATTGTAGGATGAGTTGCAGGAGTGGAGCACAGCAGGTGAGGGGTGATTGGGATCCGCCCAGGAAGGACCAAACAAGGTGAGAGAGAAGGGGAAGAGGGAGCAGGAAGGGAGGGGGTAGGAGCAGCCAGATGACAACCCTCACAGAACCAAGACTAAACCAAGACTAAACTAGGACTAAAACAGGACTAAACTAGGACTGAAACAGGACTAAAACAGGACTGAAACAGGACTGAAACAGGACTGAACCTGGACTAAAACAAAACTGAACCAAGACTAACCTAGGACTAAACTAGGACTGAAACAGGACTGAAACAGGACTAAAACAGGACTAAAACAGGACTGAAACAGGACTAAAACAGGACTGAAACAGGACAGAACCTGGACTAAAACAAGACTGAAACAGGACTAAAACAGGACTGAACCAGGACAAGCCAGCTTTAGATGTGTCCAGGACAAAACCAGGACTAAACTAAGATTAAACCAGATCTAAACCAGGTCTAAACCAGGACTAAACCTGAACAAGCAGGCTGTAGATCAGACCTGGGCATTGTCCAGCTCCCGGGCCACATAGGGCACTTTGGTTTGACGCTGACCGGCCCGTTTAAGATAATTTGGAATTATAAAATACACATTTAATAAAATAAAATTTTATCATTTTACCTCATGCCTGGACTAAAGCTGCTGCTTTTATTTAAAGGTGTTTTTTAATGACATTTTTTGTAAGGCGATCTCACTTTTTCATTGCTTAGTCAGAACATAAACTCTTCCCAGTCTCACCAGTGAGTCAAAACAATGACATTTACTGCTTTTTATAAAGAAATACAGAATTAAGTTAAGCGTTTTGTCCCGGCCCTCCCCAATATTTTCTGTTTCTCATGTGGCCCCATGGAAAAAAGAACTGCCCCCCTGCTGTAGATGAGTGCAGTATTGAACCTAGACTAAAGGACTAAACCAGGACTGAACCAGGTCTGTACCAGGGCCAAACCAGGACATAGAGGCTCCAGCTGTCCAGGGCTGAACTTGGACCAATTCAAGACTGAACCAAGACTAAACCAGGACTAAACCAGGACTAAACCAGGACTAAACCAGGATTCAAACATGACTAAACTAGGACTAAACCAGGACACGCAGGCTGTAGATGTGTCCAGGACAGAACCAGGACTAAACCAGAACTAAACCAGATCTGGAACCAGATCTAAAACAATGAAGTACAGTTGGCAGTGTGAAAAGCAACATTCCAGCCCGTTTTAAAGCTCTGGTTTGGAACATCTCGCAGGGGATTCTCAGTCTGGTCTTCTGCAGCTCCGTAATCGTCACATGGGGAAAGCATTAGGGAGTTTCGCCCAGTTTTTGGACCGTTGTTTTGATTATCTGAAGAGGCACAGCTGTTTTGAGATGGAGCTGGTGTAAAGTTGTGTTGTCTTTGCAGATTTGTTACTCTGAGCTCAGACTAAGTGACTCTGTGTTTCTGTGGAACATCTCAAAGAACAGAAATGAAATACAGCTTGGCTCACTCTAATACAGTTTGTGCAATGAACAGATGTGTGTCCTTTCCTGTTTTCTTTTATGACCGGATTTATTTAAGCTTTTAACCGTGTTCTAACGCTGTTCTGTAATCAAAAACAAACATACTGGATCTTTTCGCTTTGTTTTATAATTGTTTCCTTCTTATTTACCCTCTGAAGTTGTATTTGGAGTGATTTTTTTTCTCCTGTATTTAAGACGCCATTTTTCAATCTACCCCCACTGTGACGTACGCACTTCCTTCTCCAGTTTCATTTTCTTAATCGGTGATGCACATAGAAAGTTGGACGTCTGGAAGTCGGAGGATTTGTTTCTTTTACTAAGTTGTTTCAGATCAATATTGCGATTTAAAATGTCCAAAAATATTATTATATTATTTGACTACTTTCGGCACCTGCTAGTCCCATTAAAATGTGACTGAATTTGCCTGGAATTTTCCGCAGTATTCCATCTATCTTTTGCCCAAAGCTTCTTCGTTTGGTGGAGCCATTAATTTCCAAAGAGTTTCATGACTTTCTGTGGAATATTCCAAACAAAGCAACGTTTCTATGGAAATTTCTTTGGAAAATAGTTTTAGGGCTCTCCATGTTACACACTGCCTCTTTAAATTGTGTATTTGATCCAAGGTGCAGCTTTTCTGGTGGAGGGTCTGTCACCTGCTTGTTTCCATGGAGATGTTACCGCTTTTCTTGGAATGAATAGGGGCGACTCTCCACAGATCTGACCTTACAGCTGTCTGCCTTATAGATAGATCGGTTTAATCTCTGGAACTTTCTAGACAAAGCAATAAAAATAATCTCCATGAAGACAAGCAGGTGACGGACCCTCCAAAAGAAAAGCAATTCCAAAACAGAAAACATGATACATCTAGAATCACAAAGGCAGCCGTAAAGAATACATTTTAAAGAGGCTGTATATGAACTTTCTGGAGTTTTCTACCATGTTCTAACGTTGTTCCTCATCAAAAACCTGCCTGAAGAGGTTTTAGAGTCATCCATCCATGTTTGAGTCATTTAGCGATCCCTCCTGGACCCATTTGAACTCTCCTTAGATTCTGCACAGGCCAACATCACCCGACAATTCTCCATAAATACACAAAAACACCATACAAAGGAAGGAGGGACTCAGAGTGTGTGTTGTTTTCTGCGATTATAGCATTCTTGGTGACCTAAATTTGTTATGCGTTAACAGTTAATAACCCATAAAAATAAAATAACCGCTCTTTAACAATGTTTAAATGCTGAAAATCTAAAATCTCCCTTGTTTTGAATCCTTTTTCCCCGTTGACGCTCCTCTGTTTTCACTGCAGTCTTCGCGGCGCAGGGAGAAAATGCTAATGATGTAATTGTGTGGAGTTGTGATTGCGTAACGTGACTCTCCCGCGCCCGTCTCAGGGGAGCCCGTGTAAGCCCAGCCTGAGCTTTGACAAGGATTCTGACACACCCCGCCATTTACAGCATTTCTACATCTTCTGCTGTTAAAAAAAATAGATAAGAAACAATAAAAGACACTAAGGACACCAGCACTATCGATGTAATATGTCATTGTCTGAGGAGATGGGGGTTTTAACAGACTTCAGTTCAGTTTATTTATAAAAAACACACTGGAAAACGAGATGCGAGAAGCCCAGAGTGCACCACATTCACAGATTTTTGAAATAGACGGAGTTATTACAGGCCGTTTCACACAGTCTGACCTGAGGATGTACCTGCGACCCAGAAATGACTTCCCTGCATTTTTGGTCTGTTCATTTCTCTGGTAATTCGCAGGAGTATACAGGGAAAGAATGAAGCCAGAGCAGTGCCAGTTTCACACATGGGTTTCCTTTGTTACGAGCTTAATTATCGTGGTTACGAGCTTGGTTTCCTGGTTATGCTACAGTCTGTTTAAATAATGTGTTTCAGGAAGCTTGTATTTGTGATTTTTCCCACTTGAACGTTGTGGGTTTTGAGCTCAGAGCAATTCACTCATTAACAATATGGCTAATGCTAAAGGCTAAAGACGTGTAACCTTTAAACTAATGTCTCTAACAAGTCAAACAGCAGAACATTGTGTTCACATTGTTTATGTGGTGGATAACCTCAGATCCGCTGTTTGTGGTCGTTACAGTGTTGTGATGTCACAGTTTAACTCGTGTGTGATTTAGGAAGTAAAAATAACAGTTCGAGCTGTGTCAGAAGTGGAAATATCCCAGTTTGCAGATGTCTGGAACTCACCAGGGGGTACAGCTGAGTGTTCTTCGTTTTGGAGCCGGACATTTTCTAGGACCTGTGTGAACGGAGCTTAAACCTTGTGCTGTTTTTTTATGAAATTTTATGAAACTAGGACTAAACCAGGATCTAAACAGAACTGAAATAAGGACTGAACCAAGACTAAACCAGGACTAAAACATTACTAAACTGGGACTGAACCAGGACGAACAGGCCATAGATGTGTCCAGGACTAAACCAGGCAACTTTCATTTCCCTTTTATAACCTGATTTATTTAAGCTTCTAACCCTGTCCTAATATGGTTCTGTAATCAAAAACAAACATACTGGAGCGAAAGGAGAAATTTAATTTGTCAACTGGACAGAGTTTATTTGGTCAAATACGTTTCGCAGCTCATCCAAGCTGCTTCTTCAGTTCTGGTCAGATGCTGGCGGAAACTGTTTTATATCTGCTTGAAGGGGGCGCTAATTACAATGAAAATTACTCTGAGACACACATATTTGTTTACAGTTTCTGTTAGTTGGGTGTGTCTATTCAATATGGAGTTGTTTATAGTTTCTGTTAGTTAGGTGTGTCTATTCAATATGCAGTGGGAGTGGGGGAGTAGTTAGCATATCCATTCAGGGCCATGATGGGTGTTTTCACACCTCTGGACATGTCCTGGCTAGTCCCATTGTTTTCTCTGTAACTACTCCCCCACTCCCACTCCATATTGAATAGACACACCCAACTAACAGAAACTGTAAATAAATATGTGTGTCTCAGAGTAATTTTCATTGTAATTAAGCTCCTCTCTTCAAGCAGATATAAAGCAGTGTCCACCAGCATCTGACCAGAACTGAAGAAGCAGCTTGGATGAGCTGCGAAACGTATTTGACCAAATAAACTCTGTCCAGTTGACAAATTAAATTTCTCCTTTTGCTATGGATTCTACCTGGACGACTGAGGGATTCTACACACAAACATACTGGAGCTTTTAACTATATTATAATTGTTTCCTTCTTATTTACCCTCTGAAGCTGTATTGAGTGATTTGTGTTTGAGTATTCTTTATTCTCCATTTCTCAGATCTATCCCCATTGTGACATACGCACTTCCTTCTCCAGTTTTATTTTCTTGGAATGGAGCTTAAACCTTCTGCTGTCTTTTATGAAATCACAAACCCTGATGATGATTTATTAAGAGTCTTGTTCTTGACTGTTTCAGGAGACAGTTGTGTGCCTAGACGCTGTGACCCAGATTCCAACATGATGAACAACGTGGCCGACTGGCTAGTCCAGAACCGGGACAATATCGAGAAGGGTGTGGAGATCATAGGTCAGGCGTCTGAAGTGCTGGCCGCCACCGTGGGTCAGCTTCACCCCATCCTGGAGGCAGTCTTCATGGCCTCTTCCGAGATCTTCAGCAACCCTGACGGAAAGGAAGCCCGCTACCTGGCCCAGCAGCTGGAGCAGGTCAACAACAAACTGGAGGGCATCCAAAACGAGATCGACCAGATCGCGCAGCAGCTGAAGAGGACCTCCATGAACAAGCAGAACTTTCACTGGGAGGTGCAGATGCTCAGCCAGTATGAGAAGTTCCAGGATTTTATCAACGCCAGCCCCAAGTTCAAGGAGAAGAAGATGCAGAAATTCATCAGCCACTTCGAGAACACAGACGGAGACTTGAACCTGGACGCTCTGTACAATTCTGTGACAGGGGAGAATATGGCGGGTGGCCCTTTGCTGGAGATTGTCGTGACCATAGAGAAACGAAACAGACGGGCGGTGGAGAACTTCTGCGCCAGCCTGAAAAAGTTGTTCATGGTGGGCATTATCGCGGTCATGGGCCACGCGGCGCTCACGGAGAAGACGGTGGGCGAGGAGATGGTGCGAAAGTGGCAGAAGCGCATGGAGGACGTGGAGACCAGGATGAAGGCGGCCGTGGATGACTGTACGGAGAACTTCGCCGTGCAGGCCAAGATAGACCTGGATCAACAGCTGCAGGTAAGGGGGGGTGAGAGGGACAAAAGAGAATATCTGATTATTTCTTTTCCATTGTCTCGATTAGGGCTGCAGAGGTTTAAATTACAGGCATTTCTACTTAAAAAAGGATATTTTGTTCTTTTTCGTGGACATTCTGTTGCCAAAATTGTAGCATTTGTGATATGATGCCAACTTAATTTACGATTTAGATTTAAATGTGACATTGTTGTGCAGTCTCAATCTCGATAACAATGTACTGACAATATTTTAAGAATAAGGAATGTAAGTGTCTTCAAGGTTCAATTCTAGCACAAAATGTGAAGCGACTGTAAATTTAACCAAAAATGACAAAAAATATCTCTTTATATCCTTATTTAGTGGCCTTGCCAAGAAGACAAATGGAAGATTTTTGAGAGCCATCCCAGATTGATAATGTGTAGAACTCTATTCAAAGGGCTTCATATGTAGATCAGTCTGGTAAGAGCCAGGCTGCTTGTTTGAGAGATTACCTAATAGGTGTTAAGTGTGATGTCACCCCCTGGTCCACAGCAGATCAGCTGATTGAAAATATTGGACTTGTTTATGATTTACTTCTTTTTTTTTTTTTAGCAATGAACACATCTCACATTAGAATTGCAGTTGTTGCACACTCCACATTCTGATTTGGCAAATCTCCAAAACAACCACTCCCGACATCATCCATTTTTTGATCTCTTTCATCTCTTCCTGTAGGAGAACCCAGGACCTGCCAACATGGAGTTCACCACGAGCCTTCTGGAGTCTCTGGTGAAGAAGTACGACTGGGTCTGCTGGTCCATCCGCGTGTTCAACAACCACGAGCGCATCTTCTTCTTCAACTGGCTGGCGGGCAAGAATTACCACGGCAGCAGCAGCACCAAATGTTTCGACTTCCTCACCAAGACCAACGTAAAGGTGGTGGTGTCCTTCTGCATGGACCCCAAGCCCATAGACAAGGTGCAGATCGCCGAGCAGATCGAGAACCAGAAGCTCAAAGGAAACATGACGCACGTGGCTCTGTGTTTGAGCAACAGTTTCCCCAACTGCCTGGTGCACGCCGTCAGCCACTACAAGGAGGTGGTGGAGACCAACAGCTTCCAGCCCGAGTGCTATTACTACGGCAAACACAAGGGGGCGTACGTGTGCGTGCACCCGGAATAGACTGTGTTTAACATGTACGACACCGGAGCCTATATAAAATGTGGATATACGCGCTTCTGTGTGGGCTTGTGGCATGTACAGTATAGGTGTAATGACGCAAATGCTGCTGGGGAGAGGCCGGGGGAGACATTTCAAAGCTTTATTATTGTGTAATATTCGTGGTTTCAGCTGTTTTTTTATATGCAACATTTTGCGAACACATTCAAAAGATATTACATTTTGTTTTAAATGTATGTAAAATCCCTCAGTCGTCCAGGTAGAATCCATGGCAAAAAAAGGAGAAAATTTAATTTGTCAACTGGACATAGTTTATTTGGTGGAATACGTTTCGCAGCTCATCCAAGCTGCTTCCTCAGTTCTGGTCAGATGCTGGCGGACACTGCTTTATATCTGCCTGAAGGGAGGAGCTTAATTACAATGAAAATTACTCTGAGACAACACATATTTAAATACAGTTTCAGTTGGTCAGGTGATACAATATGGAGTTGTTAACAGTTTCTGTAAATCATGTGAGTCTATTCAATATGGAGTGGGAGTGGGGGAGTAGTTAGCATATCCATTCAGGGCCATGATGGGTGTTTTCACACCTCTGGACCTGACCTGGCTAGTCCCATTGTTTTCCCAGGCTCGGACAAAACTCCGAGCCACAAACAAAGCAATGTGGTCTACTCCATTCAGTGTAGTGAAGACTGCAGTGAGCGCTACATTGGAGAAACTAAACAGCCACTTCACAAAAGGATGTATCAACACAGACGGGAAAACCAGGGTGGGCCGCAATCTGCCGTACATCTCCACCTAAAAGCCACAGGCCACTCCTTTGAGGACAGCGAGGTCCAGATCTTGGCCAGAGAAAAGAACTGGTTTGAGAGGGGAGTTAAAGAAGCTATTTTTGTCAAGAAAGAGAATCCTTCCTTGAACAGAAATGGGGGTCTCAGACATCATTTGTCGCCCATCTATAACTCTATCCTCAAACCTAAATCAAAACAAACTGGGAAAACAATGGGACTAGCCAGGTCAGGTCCAGAGGTGTGAAAACACCCATCATGGCCCTGAATGGATATGCTAACTACTCCCCCACTCCCACTCCATATTGAATAGACTCACATGATTTACAGAAACTGTTAACAACTCCATATTGTATCACCTGACCAACTGAAACTGTATTTAAATATGTGTTGTCTCAGAGTAATTTTCATTGTAATTAAGCTCCTCCCTTCAGGCAGATATAAAGCAGTGTCCGCCAGCATCTGACCAGAACTGAGGAAGCAGCTTGGATGAGCTGCGAAACGTATTCAACCAAATAAACTATGTCCAGTTGACAAATTAAATTTTCTCCTTTTTTTTTTTTTTTTTTTTTTTTTTTGCCATTTTGTTTTAAAGGCGCTGTACCTGATTTTTGTTGTCTTAAAAATGTGGAAAACAGTTTGCAGTGGTCCAAAGTTATTCCTCACTTACCTTATGCATTCCGAGCATCCAAATTACGCACCGCAATGAGTTTTTAAGGACTTTCCACAACTTTCAGAGACCAGAGCAGAGTTTTACAGTTATAATGCTAGCTTGCTAACAACAGCTAGCATGCTAACAACAGCTAGCATGTTAAAAACAGTTATTCTAACGCGTTTATAATTCGATACTGACAGTACGCCGCAGACTTTTTTGACCTCTAGAGCTTCTTATAAGACAAATCACAAATCAAGTCGCTAAAGTAAATGGGAGAAAAATCGGGTACAGGGCCTTTGAGTTGTTAATCGCTATGGAAACGGTCCTCATTTTTTCCATCAGTCTGAGATCCATAGACACTCAGCGTTCGTCTGGTATCGATTAAGATTTGTCCATTAAGATTTGAGTCAGGGCCAACAGATAAATCGGCACTTAGAAATAACAGTTATCGGTGGAGATCGCAGTCAAACCGATGTCACACCTGGACATGTTCTGCCTCGTTAAAAAGCTCCACTTCGGTTCTGCAGTTATCACAGCAGAAGTTCACCTTAAAGGGCCCATATTACGCTATTTTCTGATGTTCTAATGCCGCTTCCTCATCAAAAACAGACCTGGAGTTGTATTTTGTTTCATTCACACGTTTAACACACAAACCCTGCACATTTAGGCTGATTCTTCTCTCAAAAACTGACAAACAGGAAGTGCTCCACTGTTTTTTTTTAAACCCATACACCTTCACTAGAATCATTTGGATAATTTCAGCCCAGGAATTGACATCACAAGGTGGAACAGAGCGTTTGGAGCTTTGGAGATGTAGACAGACTAATAATAAAGAGTTCCTCAAACATGTGAATGAAACAAACACAACTCCAGGTCTGTTTTTGAGGAGAACAGAATTCAAACTTGACTTAAAGCTCCGAAGAGTCAAGAGCAATAATTTTGTACAATATAGGGCCTTTTAATTCGTCTAATTTTAAAGGGGACTTATTGTGTAAACGGTGTTTCCTGATCATTCGTTTACTCAAAGTTATATTTCGATTGATTCATGCCGTTTTAGGAATTCTGCATCGTCCAACAACTTAGATGCTCGGAAAATTCATGTTTTTGCCTACCCCCTATCCCCGCCTACTGCTCTGTGGGTACATGCAACAGGCCCTTTTCACACTGCTGCCTGGCTCGTATGTATATATGTATAATGCAAGATAATTCTGATTGTAACTTTTAACTTAGCTGATAATCGATAAACTATTAAATGAAACAGTGAGGGGATGGGTCAGTTCTGGAGTTTTGAACAGGAAGTCAATCTATTTTATTTATATTAAGCCGTTTTACGTCATTATTGTGATTTACAACAAACAAAATGTTAGAAGTGAGATGTGTGAGCACAGAGCAGTGGGCGTGTTTCAGGGGGTAGATGAAAACAGGAATTTTCAGAACAATGGTGCCTTTAAAGATTATCCAGACCTGCAAGAATCACTCATAATCAACAATTTTGAATATTTAAAATCTCTTAAAACACATTTTTGCATAATAAGTCCCCTATGTTTTTGTCAGTCAGTCTTGTCTTCACCGGAAATTGTGTTCAATGGCAGAGATACCAGACTGACCTCTTTGTATAGAACAGTCTGGCCCTCAGGCTCAGGGTGGGGATGGGTGGGGATGGGTGGTGTATATGACATGTACATGCAACACCCCTATGAACAGTTTACAATCAAGGACTGTCAAGGAATTCCTCCCTCCTGTGGGTTCACCACCTGCAGAGGGGTTCATAGGGGTCTGGGTCTGGTGCACAGAGTAATGGGCAGCGTGCTGCAACCGCGACCCAGCCGGATTAAGCGGGAGAAAATGGATGGATGGATGGATGGTTTGAATGTCGCCCCCTGCAGTTCGCTGTGAAACTGGACAGACATTTTATGGTGTCTCAAAGTCGACTGACCAAATGAAACCCACTCGTCGCCATTTTTCCCAAATCTCATTAGATTTAAACTGTGGGCGGTGCTGATCGCCGTTTCACATTTATTTTTCCATTTGCTTTTCAGTTGCAACAAATCACTTTAAAGAGACGTTTTTACATTTCTCTGGGGTCTTAACTGTAACACGGAACATTTAGATCAACATGTTTCCTTTGATTGTTTTGAAAACGCTGTACTCGCCCAATACAATGCATTAAAAATTGTGGAACATTCCAGAAAAAATCTCCTTGTAGAACTGATACTTTGCATCTGATTCCCTCTAAGTGAAGCTAACTAGAGGCACTGTTCTGTCTGATGCACTGTTACTCAAATTCAAGAGCTTTGTTTGAACACAATCTGACCAGAAAGAACTGACAAAACTGGAATAACACAACTACAGAACTTGGCCAACAGGTTTTCAGTTAGTATAGGGTGACCAGATTTTCAGAATTTGTGGTAAATTGTGAAACGAGTGCGTAATTAATGAGAACTGTTCTGCACTCGGCCCTTTCACCAACATATGAGTCACTGAAGTCACTTTTTCTTTCTGTTTTGGTCATTTTAAAGCAGCTTTTCTGTATTTTATCGAAACAAATGACAGTTTATACCTCTATTTACTGTCGGCATTTCAAAAACAGGGACATCTGGGACATTTCTTGTATAAAACTGGAACAAATCAGTGGTTTTGGATAAATCCACTGGGGCAGGGGACACAGGGCTCAAAACTGGGACTGTCCCGGGTAAAACAGAGACATTTTGGTCACTCTAAGTTAGTCACTTTCACCTTTTTGCTGAAAATCAAACTCCTAAACAGGACCATGAATGCTCTAACTGATCACAGACTCCTGAAAATGTGCTCTTTAAATCACTTTTGTATTTTTTCTTAAGTTTTCAGACAATCTCAAAACCTCAGGCTAACGTGTGCATTGTGTCACCGTGGTAACTGCTGAACATTCCGCCGTAGACATACACGCAGTCGCCTAAATGCTAACAGACGTGTAAATGTGGCCTACAGCAGGAGTTTTGTAGGGTCTGTGTTCTCCTCATTTGAATAAAACCTGTTTGAAATGTTATTTTTACTCCTACAGGGAAGTCAGCGATGTTTAACCGAACAGCTGAATAAACAAGACTCAATAAAATCTGACGTTTACCTGTTCTTCTGTTTGACAACGGCTCTAATGTTTGATTCCATAAGGTTTGAGTGTGACAGCGATATCTCTAAATTTAAGCTTTTTTTCCTTGTCGTCTTTTCACAAAACTCACATGAATGCAGGAAAAAAAACACGTTACAAGTTTTTCATCATGTCATGTTTTCGTATAAAAATAGGGCATTTTTTGTTTTCTTTAGGGAAATTCAAAACTGAAGGATGAAAAGAGCCAGTTTGTTGACATATTAAATACTAAAAAATACACACAGGGGATTTTGGATCTTATTTAGTATTTGATTAAACAAAACATGACTGAAAATTTGCCTAAAAATTCAAATTTCACTTAATTTTTTTGGATTTAAAACTTAAATCAGAGTTGGAATTAAATCGCAAAAAATCTGGCCAAAAAGGGGAGGGCATCTGACACACGGGTACATTTCAGAACATGTTTGTGCACATCTAAACTGCAGGGTTAGAAGCTTTTAATGCCTGAGGGAGAGGTCACGTCTGGGGGCGACATTCAGAACCAGAAGAGCAGGTTGTGAATGAATCTTACGTAATTTTTGTCGTTATCTGTTCTTTTTGAACGCATATCAAATGATTTATTAAACAATACCTGAGAACTGGAGCGACCAGATCTCCCATAATCCCCGGTGTTTGCTCGGGCTTGTTGGATTAAAGGGCGGTGTGCAAAAGTGCCTTGTGCAAACGGAGTCCTCTCACTGGGAGCGGCTCGTCACATGTGGTGAAGAGAGAGTAAAGCTTCACAGACGAGTGCACTGTTCGCTTAAACATAGACTTTTTTATTTTAATTAAACATAATCAGATAAACAGACACTAAAGCAGCGGAAAAACACGATGTCACAATTATACAAAGAATATAAATCATATATAAGGCAGAAATATAAAAAAAAAAACACAATTATACAAAAGGAAAAAAATCTAATCCACTTTCTTTCTATAGCGCGTTTTATAAACAGACAGTTTCCAAAATGCGGCACAAACAAATTAATTCAATAAAAGTCAGGAAATCATAATAAAAAACAATAAATATAAAAAATGAGAAAAAATAAATCAAATCAAATCCTCCTCTTTTTCCCTTCTCTCTTCCTCATCTCTCATCTTTCCTCTGCTCTTCTCTCCTCTTCTCATTTTTTATCTCCTCTCCCTTGTCTCTCCTCTCTTCTGTCCTCTCTCTCCTCTCTCTTTCCCTTCTCTCTTCCTCCTCTCTCCTCCTTTCTGTTTCCTCCTCTCTCCTCTCCTCCTCTTTCTCCTCTCTCTTCCTCCTCCCTTCTCTTCCTCCTCTCTCTCCCTGTCTATCTCCTCTTTCCTCTATTCTGTCCTCTCTCCTCCTCTCTCTTTCCCTTCTCTCTTCCTCCTCTCTCATCTTTCCTCCTCTTTCCTCTATTTTCCTCATTTTTCTTTTCTGTCTCCTGGTCTGTCTCCTCTCCCTTGTCTCGTCTCTCTTCTGTCCTCTCTCTCTTTCCCCTCTCTCTTCCTCCTCTCTTCTTATTTCTGTTTCCTCCTCTCCTCCTCCCTCTCCCCTCTCTTCTGTCCACTCTCTCCTCTCTCTTCCTCCTCCCTTCTCTCCCTCTTCTCTCCTCCTTTTTCTCCTCTCTCTTCTCCCCTTTTTCCCTTCTCTCTTCCTCCTCTCTCCTTTCCTCATTTTTCTTTTCTCTCTCCCTGTCTATCTCCTCTCCCTTGTCTCGGCTCTCTTCTGTCCTCTCTCTCTTTTCCCTCTCTTCTCTTCCTCCTCTCTCCTCCTTTCTCTTTCCTCCTCTCCTCTCTCCTCTCCTCTCCTCTCCTAGTCTTTCTCCTCTCTCTCCCTGTCTATCTCCTCTCCCATCTCTTCTGTCCTCTCTCCTCCTCTCTCTCCTCTCTCTTCTCCCCTTTTTCCCTTCTCTCTTCCTCCTCTCTTCTCTTTCCTCTCCTCTCCTCTCCTCGTTTTTCTCTTCTCTCTCCCCGTCTATCTCCTTTCCCTCCTCTGCCCTCTCTTCTCCCCTCTCTTCTCCCCTCTCTCCTCCTCTCTTCCTCCTCTCTTCTCTCTCCTCCTCTCTCCTTGCCTCATTTTTCTCTTGTCTCTCCCTGACCTCTGCTCTCTTTTCTGTCCTCTCTTCTCCCCTCTTTCCTCCTCTCTCTTCTCTCCCATCTCTCTTTCTCTGTAGTGTCCATATTGTGCTGTTTTTCTGTGTAAAATGAGAAAGCGAGGGAGCACAAAAGCCCAGGTAATGGACCAAAGGATGGAGTGAGATTGGATTTGCCGGAGGAGAGAAGCGGAGGTCTGGCTCCGGTCCGAACGACAGAGAATCAGGAGCAGTGGTCAAATCATATTAGTCCATTAAAGTGCTCACGAGCTGGACACAAGTGCTCTGACCGCAGGGACAGACGCAGCTCCACACGCTCTGCTGCAGCTCTGAAGGGGGAGTGGGCTTTTAAAGGAGCTGTACCTGACTCTTACCCTCTTTTAAATGTGAAAAACAGAAGTAGTTCATTTTAAACAGTTTGCAGTGCTCCAAAGTTCTTCCTCATTTAGCTTATATATTTAGGGCATCCTAATTACGTTAAGTTTATAAGCCATAAAGTTAACAACAACTAGCATACTAACAGTGCACTTCCTGTTTCCCGGAGCGTAAAATACTTTATAATACATTATAACACGGTTAGTGAGAATCCCAATACCAGAACTGTAATCAGACCTGAATCTGAACCAAGATGGCGTCGTGTTGTTTTCAGGGGCCTGGGCTCATTGGCTCATGGGCACAAAAATAATTTTCTCTTCCACATTTACTTCCTCAATCCGGGCGAACTCCTCCCACCGTGTGACGTCTGTAACGTGCACGGCGTTGAGCGTTTGGACCAATCAGAGCACGGCGTGGAGCGTTTGGACCAATCAGAGCACGGCGTGGAGCGTTTGGGCCAATCAGAGCGTGGTGTGGAGCGTTTGGACCAATCAGAGCACAGTGTGGAGCGTTTGGGCCAATCAGAGCGCGGCGTGGAGCGTTTGGACCAATCAGAGCACGGCGTGGAGCGTTTGGACCAATCAGAGCACAATGTGGAGCATTTGGACCAATCAGAGCGAGAGCTGCTAGAGCGGAGCGAGCGCGGCTCAGAGCGGCGAGGCTCAGTCTGACAAAGATCACTTTTAGGAGCTTTGAGGATTTAAACATTTTAAAAAGTTTATGTTGTGAAAATAGAAAAGAATCCTACAAAATCCGACCTTTGTGAAAGCCGGATGCCCTGTCAGAACATGGGCAGTTTGAATTCCCAAAATGCATTGCGCTCTATGGGAGAATTCTGTCTGGGCCCAAACTCCTGGAGCTGCAGTACCTGGAGCGTCCACTAGAGCGGGGACAGAGGGGGAGGGATTTATCCAGGTTTAATTCTAGATCCATGGTTAATCCTGCATAATGCTTAAGTAGTTCCGGTAACAGCCAAATCACGGTTCTATATCACTGCTCTGCGGCCGTCGCCATGACGTCGCCATAGCAACAGGTAAAGAAATCCTAAACTGCTGTGGGTAGACTGTAGGGACTAGCTTCATTTAAAACATTAAAATAACTTTTTGGTGACATTTTGGACATTTACCCACAGGAAACAGGCTTTTCACATTCACAGGTGAGACGTCTCAGTTTGTAGTCATGGTAACAGCGCATTAAACATCTTGGAGCCGTACGTTCTGCAGTTTTAACGCATTTCGCAGTGATGTTTAATGTTTACATAACTGAGCTGTTTGTATAATGTCACTGTTCTGTTTAACTCTTATTGTGGTGCCTTTAGGGCCATTTTGCCATCTGCTCAGACACTGTGCTTAAACAATACTGTACAATACCCTGAAATTCACAGAAAATATAGGGTACACCTCTTAAAGGTGCACTATGTAACTTTTTTAGTGGAGGGTCAACCAACTGCTTGTCCCCATGGAGATGTTTTTGCTTTACCTGGATCAATCTGCAGGACGACACTGAACTTATCGACCTCCATATGAACAAGAGGTCTAAACCAGATCTAAACAAGGTCTAAACCAGATCTAAACCAGGTCTAAACCAGATCTGAACCAGGTCTAACCCAGACTTAACCCAGGTCTAACCCAGGTCTGGTCAGTGACTCGGAGTCTGACACTCATTTCCAGGCTGATTCACAACAACATTCAGACTTCTAAAAATTCTAGATTTCGGAAAGTCCTTTTTTTGGAAGTTCCTGTTTTTTTAACCTTTGGTCAGTATTTGGAAATTGTAAAATCTGTTGTTTATTTTTTGTTGTAAAACTTAAAATCATCAGTTTTTAGATCTGATGTCACTTCAAGGGCCTGTATTTGTTTTTACCCCATGTGTTTGAGCAAAAGTCCAGATATTTTGTCAAAGCAGCTCTGAGGTCAAAATGAGTCATCTGTGTTCTGTCTGGATCTTATTATAAAGCCTTACCAGGAAGTGCACGGTTAGCATGTTACCGATCCGCTGTGGTCTCTGATAGCTGTGAAAAGCGCTTATAAACTCATCATGGTGAATAATTGGGACACTCTGAATGCGGAAAATAAGTGAGGAAGAACTTTGGAGCACCGCAAACTGTTTCAAATTATATCGTTCTGTTTTTTTATGTTTTTAAGACAAAAAAAATCAGGTACAGAAACTTTAATCACTGAAAGTTTATCGTGGTTTCCTTCAGGCTCCTCCCACTCGCCTCTGCTCCGAAACTTTGAACATTCTGATAACAAACTCGTCTTTTGGAGCCCGTCTGGATCTTGCGCCATTACGCACGGCCTGTTTCTCCAGCGGGTGGAGTTTGGCCTCGTCTTACCGCACCGAGCGCAGCCTTTTGTCGGTCCCACCCAACCCTCCGCAGCACCCACGGGCCTCTGCCTCCGTCTGAGGAGAACCACGTGACCTGCGGACAGGGCAGAGGCTCGGCGCGCGTCAAGGATCTGCTCGGGCTGCCGGAGGTGAGTTTGGGACCCGACACTGACCCGCATCGTGACGCTTTACGTAAAGAGTACAGCTGTCCCGCGTGTGTCCAACAGTGTCCAGTGCGTTAACTGTCTGTCTCTTTTTCCGCGATCAACTCTCCAAAACTTTAACTTTCAACCAGAATCATCGCGTTTTATGAGATTTTAACACGAACTACTCCCGTGTCTCGTTACGGGGGACGGTAAATGACGAGATTCGAAGTAAATCCGAACGTTTGCTACGGGGCGTTGTTTGCCAAACTGTGCGTCACCCGAACTTCTCTCCAGGAAGTGCGGAGCGGCACAACGCGCGCACGTCCTCCTCTGTCTCTCTGTGGTGGAATTAAAGGGCTGAGAGTTGTGTTGGGTTGTTTTGGGTTGTGTTGGGTTGTGTTGTGGTGCGCGCGGACGTGTTTGTTGGCCCCTGCACGCGCTCTAAAGTCGTTCTGTACTCAGCGCGGATCGATACGTTTCCCATCAGGCGCGCATTAACACCGCGCCTGGTTCGCTGCGCGCTGTGGTCAGGCAGAGCGGTCAGAGACAGAGGGGGGAGGGGCTGTCTGTGTTTATTGGACTATTGAAGACTTAAGTGGACAAAATGGACAAGGGCAAGAGGACATAAAGATGGTGATGTAACGTGAATGAAATAATGTCACGATACTGTGATTTGTAACTCCATTTTAATACCATAAGAAAAAGACTCGATACTCAATACCGATTCTGATGCCAAAATGAGAATAAAAACCCTCTTTCTTTAGACAATATCCTGTGATTTTCCACATTAAACGGTGGAACTTTCGTATCTCTGATAATCCCTCAGTGATCCAGGGAGGTTCCATAGTGCTCCATGGGCTTTTCCTGTCCCTGTCTGCATCTCGGTCTAAACCAGATCTAAACCAGGTCTAAACCAGGTCTAAACCAGGTCTAAACCAGGTCTACATGGGTGTGTACTTGTCTATGGTCCTCTGTCTTCCTCAAGCCCCCTGCCCTGTCCCTATCTGCATCTCAGTCCACTGTCTCCTGCCCTGTCCTCTGTACTTTGTCCTCCTCCTGTCCCCTTGCCCTGTCCTCTGTCCTCGCCCCTGTCCCCCTGCCCTGTCCTCTGTCCCCTGTCCTCTGTCCTCACTCTTTGACTGTCCCTGCTGTCTTTGTCTTATCCTTGTCCTTCGCCCTACATATCCGGCTTGTGTCCCCGTCCTAACCTCCTGTGGTCCTCACTTGAAAGGTGCATTGTGTGACTTTTCTGGTAGAGGGTCTGCTCATTCTCCATGTCCTTGTTTCCATGGAGATGTTATTGCTTTGCCTGGAATGCGCCACAGTACGGTATTAGGCCTATCTATGTCCATAAAAACGAGCATGTGATGCCACCAGGCTAAGTTACGGGCCAGATCTATGGAGAGGTGACCACACTCAAACAAGATTAAATTATTGTGAATTTGATTACTCTGTGTACTTCGTGTACTTCGTGTACTTCGTGTACTGCAGCATTTTCGACTGAAGGAAACGTCTGTCGTCTTTGGGATGTTTTCATACCCTCACGTAAATACACAGATACTTAGACTTACTTAGACTTAGACAAACTATTGATCCACAAGGGAAATTATTTGGATACAGTCGCTCCAACATCACAATATAATATAATAACAGAGTAACAAAAATAGATGGTGTAGCAAAAAGAGCAAGAGACATGTGTCAAATGAGACATAATAATAAAAATGTATATGTACAAGTCAAAATAAAATAGAAATATAAGTAATAAAGTAATAAACTATATAGTCACAGCTATATACAAGAGACAAGAACATCAGTGCAAATACTATGCTGATTGACAGGGCATGAGGTTATCCGTTACTTGGGATTAACTTGTAGTACAGTTGTAGGGAGTATTATCTGTTACATAAGGGTGAGTTGTTGTACAACTGTATGGCGTATGGTATGAATGTAGTCCTGAATCTCTCACTGTTTGAGCGGAGCTGTAGAAGCCTGTTGGAGAATGAGCTCCTCTGTCCCTCTATAGTCTGGTGCAGTGGGTGAGTGTCCATGATGGAGAGCAGTTTGTCCAGTGTCCTCCTGTCCCTCACTGTGACAAATGTCTCCAGTTCACAGCCGATCACGTTACTTGTTTGGTTGCCATAGTTACAGGTTTCAGCGGAAAAAGCGACTGGTCCGGCGAGTTCTGCCTCTTCGTCTGGTCTGATCCTCGGGCCAGACCGTAAATCCCCCGGGGAGACAGCGCAGTACGTCAGTGTAGTTGTAGTAGTATTTGAAGTATCGGTAGTATTAGTAGTTGTTGATATACGAGTACACGGAGGCGGTGAAAACATTTTATCGACTGAAGTAAAGTTGAGTGTTACAGATGTGACGGGGTTAAAAGGGCAAAGTGCAGACGACAATCACAGCTCCACACACAGAGCAGACACACCCACTGTTTGTACAATTTTGTTTGGGAATATTTCTTATGAAAAATATAGGTCTGCAATTAAACACACAACACACACACAACACACACACACACACACACACATAAAAAAACCACACACACACACAACACACACATACAAAACACACACACACAGCTCTGACCTGTGACCTGGACCCAGAGGCAACACATCACCGAGTTTGTGTCCGACATCAGTACAAACATACAACACACGCCACAATACACATACAACACACAACACACGCAACAAATGGTTGGGTTAGCGTTGGGTTGTGTTGGGTCCATTTATTACGCAAAATTGACTCTTGTGAACTTTAGTCATGTTCTAATGTTGTTTCCTCCTCAAAAACAGACCTGGAGTTGTGTTTGTTTCATTCACATGTTTGAGGAACTCTTTATTATTAGTCTGTCTACATCTTCAAAGCTCCAAATGCTCTGTTCCACCTTGTGATGAAGAGACATGAAGGTTCGGGGCTGAAATCATACAGAGCGACGTTCAGACATTCTGGGCGCCTCTAGGTGGACGACTTTGTATTTGAGTTCAGACGCCCCCGACGCGTCCTCTGTGGTCTTTTGAGCTTTTTCAACTTCTGATGTCTAGTCTTCTGACTAACAGAAACTGTAATTAAATATGTGTTGTCTCAGAGTAATTTTCATTGTAATTAAGCTCCTCCCTTCAAGCAGATATAAAGCAGTGTCCACCAGCATCTGACCAGAACTGAAGAAGCAGCTTGGATGAGCTGAGAAACGTATTCGACCAAATAAACTCTGTCCAGTTGACAAATTAAATTCTCCTTTTGCTAAACTTCTGATGTCGACGTCCTGGACACGCGTCTAGAGCGTCGACGCTTGAACTCTCAAGACGCGCCGACGCCAGATTCTCACCGTGTTGACGTCTGAAGACGTCAAAAAAGCAGGACGCCCTAAACGCGCATCCACATAGACTTTGCATGTGAACTGGATGCCTTGACGCCGCCGTCTGAACGCAGATTAAATGTTCAGGGTTTGTGTGTTAAACATGTGAATGAAACAAAACACAACTCCAGGTGTTTGTGACGAGGAAACGGCATTAGAACAAAGATCAGGAAACAGAGTCATACAGTAAAAGTCTTTTAAGAAGCCACATACAGTTCCTTTAATAATATTTTATGGCCTACAGAAACAGTCCATTCTGTAATAAAGAAGCTTGTTTAACCTGGTCACGTTTCTGCTGATGCTTCAGAACCTGAACGAGCTTCATCCATAAACAGTTTCCATATTCAGAGCTGCTGTTGTGATGAACGAGCTCCTCCAGCTGCTCTGATCAATACAGCTCCACTCAGGCTAATGAAGCCTGGAGGAGGAAGAGGAGGAGGAGGGCTGACAGCTGCTGCTCTGTGCCCGATCTGTGCCCGATCTGTGCCCACTGCCGCTCTGTGCCCGCTCTGTGCCCGATCTGTGCCCACTCTGTGCCCACTCTGTGCCCACTGCCACTCTGTGCCCGCTCTGTGCCCACTGCCGCTCTGTGCCCGCTCTGTGCCCGATCTGTGCCCACTCTGTGCCCACTCTGTGCCCACTGCAGCTCTGTGCGCGCTCTGTGCCCACTGCCACTCTGTGCCCGCTCTGTGCCCACTGCCGCTCTGTGCCCACTGCAGCTCTGTGCCCGCTCTGTGCCCACTGCAGCTCTGTGCCCGCTCTGTGCCCACTGCAGCTCTGTGCCCACTTTAGCTCTATGCATTTTGAGAGTACTTTCTGAGCATTAATTTTAAAAGAATATTTTAAGAGTACATTCTGAGAGTACTTTTGGTAGTACATATTGACAGTACATTTTAAGAGTACTTTCTAAGAGTATTTTTGGTAGTACATATTGACAGTACATTTTAAGAGTACTTTCTAAGAGTATTTTTGGTAGTACATATTGACAGTACATTCTGAGAGTACTTTCTAAGAGTATTTTTGGTAGTACATATTGACAGTACATTCTGAGAGTACTTTCTAAGAGTATTTTTGGTAGTACATATTGACAGTACATTCTGAGAGTGTGAGACCTGGAGTGGGCGAGGCTAATTGTCTCCTCTGTCCACAGGAACATCTGCGAGGAACCAGAGACAAACATAAGATCTAAAGTCCACACAGCACGAGTAAGTCCTGTCCACTCAACACTCAACACTCTGTGTGTGTCCACTACACACTCAACACTCTGTGTGTCCACTACACACAGAACACTGTGTGTGTCCAGTACACACATCTGGTCAGAGCAGGACGTCTGTCCACGTCAGTCTTCTTTTGTTGTGGACTCTGCTGCTCATGTCTCTGATTGGCTGATTCATCTGTCAGTCTCGTCCATCTGAACTCGGGGAGATTCACAGAGTCTTCGTAGAACATTGGAGAAGTGTGTTCTGTTTTCTACAACACACTGGGACACACTAACACATGCTAACATTTTAAGAATCTAATAATAAATCCTCACAGTTGTATTTCAGGCCTCTCATTCTCACCACTTTGCCCTTGATGGTGTTAAGATGTTTCTGTAGCCACATCTGCCCTGGGGTAGACTGCTTGAATAAAGGCTGCCAGTCTGCACCATCGGCCCCTCCCACCCAAACTCACACAGAACATTCACACGAGGGAAGGTGGGTGAAGCGTAGTGCAGAAGAATGTTGATTTCTAACTTCTCTCCCTCCCTCCTTCTCCAGCAGGCATGGCGGAGCAGCTGCAGAAGATGGTGGCCGATAAGAAGGACATGGTGGAGAACATCATGGAGGTGTTTGAGCAGGGGGCTGAGTTGGTGGCCAGTATCGCCGGAGACATCTTCCCCGTGTTCTCCATCGCCGCGCCCATCATCAAACTGGCTCTAGACAACGTGGAGAGCAAAGAGGCCACCTACATGAAGGAGCAGTTCCAGAAGGTCCGCGAGCGTCTGGAGGTGGTGTCCGAGCAGGTCAAACGGATCAACGATGAGGTCAAGAGGAGCGGAGTGGATGCCGCCTACTTCTCTGTGGAGGAGAACATCACCAACCAGTTCAGGAAGTATATGGACATCCTCAACGCCAAGCCCAAGTTCAAGGAGGTCAAGAAGAAGCAGTTCCTGGATCATTTTGGCAAAACCGGAGGAGATAAGAACCTGCACATTCTGTACAACGCTGTAACTGGAGACAACTTTTCTGGAGAGTCTGTGCTGGAGATCATCATGAACTATGAGGAGAAGAGCCGCAGGGTCATGGAGGTCTTCTGTGCTCGTATGAAGAACCTCTTCTGTATAGGTCTGATCGCTCTAGTGGGCCATGCTGCACTCAAAGACTATGGAGAGGAGGAGGAGATCCTGAAGGAGTGGAGCGAGAAGATGCAGAATGTGCAGAAGAGGATGGACGCACTGATCGAGGACTGCATCGTCAGCTTCCCCAAACTGGCCGAGCAGGACTCTCGGAGAGTGGTGCGAGACCAGCAGGGCCTGACCTGCCAGCAGCTGGCCCAGGCCATCCTGGACAAGCTCCAGGAGAGGTACGACTGGGTGTCCTGGTCCGTGAGGGTCTTCCGCTCCCCCAAAGGTCTTTTGGCCAAGAAGAGGGACTTCCACTGCTCCACAGGGAAGAGCCGCTTCCAGGTGCCGTGCTCAGAGGACGGCCTGAACGTGGTGGTGTCCTACAGCTCGTCCCCAGAGCCTGTGGACAGAGGACGTGTCGCTCAGATCATCGAGGGCCAGAAGAAGATCTCTGTGAAGTCCACGGCTGAGCGGCTCTTCGAGGAGCTGCCTGGAGACTGTGTGGTCCACACCATCAAGACCAAAGATCTGGCCTGTGTCTTCAGCTTCAAACCTGAGCTGCACTACTGGGAGGAGCACGAGAAGATGTTTGTGTGTGTGCACTCTGCCTGAGGAAGTGTGTGTGTGTGTGTGTGTGTGTGTGTGTGCCTGAACTTGTTCTTGTCGTTTATTTAAATGTTTATTTTACTCTTAACGCTGATCAGCTGATCAAACCTCACAGATGTGGAACGGCGGTGTGGATCAAAGCTTCATGTGCTTCTGAATCTTCTGTATGATTCACTGCTCTATACGTTTAGCTCAAATGTTTTAAGGAAATCACCACTTTGTTCAGATTTTTAAACTGAAGAGTTCTTGTAATTCAATATAAAACTCTAAAATGAATATTTTTACTCTATGTGATCTGAATGTGATTGAATGTGACTGGAATAAAGCTCCACTGCGGGATTTGTGTCGTGCTCATTGGTGCTCAGACAAAGACATCAGCTGTGGGAGACAGTCAGAGACATGACACACTCACACCAGGCATTCCTTCCTTGGAGCCAAAGATCACACAAGATTCATGATGAAGAGTTTGCATCAGCACCGTTGCCATGGCAATTAACAATTCAAAACTAAATATTACGTCCTTTGTGTGGTCTAAAGTCCTCAAAATGTCACTATGAAACACATACAGTACACACACACACACACACACACACACAGAGTCTGCAACAAATCTGGAGTGAGTTAAAGGAGCTGTGTGTGTGTCCTGAGCTTTTACTCTGACCTCTGACCCCGTGTCCCCAGAGCTTCACCTGCAGACAGAGACACAGAGACACAGAGACACGTCCTGCAGACAGAGACACAGACACAGAGACATGTCCTGCGTTTGTCTCAGTCTCAGTTTATGGACAGGCTCATGTGAAGCTCAGAACCTCCAGAATTCCCTCCCTGAGCTGCAGAGGCTGCACTAGCACTGACTCTGGGGTTTAGGGAGTGACCGTTAAGATCAGAGAGAGACATTTTAGGTTTAAACACACTGTATTTCAGCTTTGAACCAGCAACCCACATGAGAGAGTCATGTGACGCTTATTCTGCGTTCTGATTGGACAATTATCTTGAACCAAAACACCAAATTAGAACAGAAATAAATGGGAAATCATGTCTAATGTTTTTATAATTAAGAATATATCAGTTGTTTGGTCCTGGTTTAGTCCTGGTTTAGTCCTGGTTTGGTTCTGGTTTAGTCCTGGTTTAGTCCTGGTTTAGTCTTGGTTTAGTCCTGGTTTAGTCCTGGTTTAGTCCTGGTTTCGTCTTGGTTTAGTCCTGGTTTAGTCCTGGTTTAGTCTTGGTTTAGTTCTGGTTTAGTCCTGGTTTAGTCCTGGTTTCATCTTGGTTTAGTCCTGGTTTAGTCCTGGTTTAGTCCTGGTTTGGTTCAGCTCCACAGTTTTTCTAACGCTGTCAGTGCGTTTGTTTCTTTATGAAATCGTTTTAGATGAATATTTGTGATCTAAAATGTCACAGTGAGAACAAAACGATCCTCAGATGATCCACAGGTGGCGCTATAACGTAGAACAGACTCAAGCACAGTGTGTCTGCTTTAAAAAATATTGCATAAAATTCTTGAACAGCAAATTCCACCTCAGATTTCTGACCTGTGTCCAGCTCCGTTTAAACTAGAGCGATTCTAGAACGTTCCGATTCACGTGAACACAGTTTATTAGACTTTAGACTTTTGATCGACAAGGGAATTTGAACACAGGAGCTCACAGATCAGATAATATAAAAACACAGAGTAAAAAAGATAAATGGTAATAATAAATTCTAAATAAGTAATAAAAAAGCTCAAGAAACACGTGTCAAATAAGGCATAATTATATAAATGTAAATGTACAAGTCAATAAAATAGAAAAATAAGTAAAAAAAAACAACAAACAGTTATACGATTTTGATTATGAACTTGGTGTTGATACTTTGGTCAAACATCGCCTCCAGTGCCCGGTCCCATGAACTACAGAACAGATGGGCCCCTGAAGTTTGCTCCAGAGCCCCCAGTGTGGCCCCCAGACCCCCGTCCTCAGAGCTGCAGGGGCCCGGGCTGTGGTCTTGTCCTGGCGGTCTGGTCCGGGCCTGTGCCTTGCTCTCCGGTCGTCCCGAGGGTCCAGGCCCAAACAGGATTATAGGTGAAGTGCTGCGTGTCATCAAAATGTCCACAGAGACGAGCATTGAGCGCGCTCCGTCAGATGACCTGAGGAACGCACACAAACATCACGAGTGTGTGACGAGTGTGTGACAGGAGTCCAGGGCCCGGGAGGAGAGGCAGGTCACCACTTTGCTGTTGGACCTGACTGGACCGGGCCTGCACTGGGAGCGTCCACGTGAGGAGATGTGACAGTTACTCTCCACATTCTGAAGGGTCTGGATCATACAGTGTCCTGTGGACATCAGCCTGCAGAGGGCGCTGTTCTTCTGATATGAAACAAACATCTCATCCTGATGTTTCATCAGTTTATTTTTGTACAGCCCAAAGACACTGGTCAAAAACAAACAGATGAACCGACATTCACAGGAAACAAGAACATGGAGAAGTGTCCCAGAGCGCCCCCTGTGTTCAAAGACTTTCCTCCAACTGCAGGAAAACTTCCACAAAACCCAGACAAACCTCCAGAAGAACCACAGTGAAGGAAAGATCTGCTACCATGGACTAAACCAGGACTAAACCAGGTCTAAACAAGGACTAAACCAGGACTAAACCAGGACTCAACCAGGACTAAACCAGGACTCAACCAGGACTCAACCAGGTCTAAACTCAGTCTAAACCAGGTCTAAACCAGGACCAAACCAGGACCAAACCGAGACTAAACCAGGATTAAACCACATCTAAACTTGGACTAAACTAGGACAAAACCAAGACTAAACCAGGGCTAAACCAGGTCTAAACCAGGTCTAAACCAGGTATAAACCAGGACTAAACCAGGTCTAAACCAGGTCTAAACCTGGACTAAGCCTCATAGTCCCCAGGTCTTAAAGTCACTGGTCAGTAGAACCTGGTTCCTGGTGAAACCAGCAGAACTCAAACTCAGATGTTTTGAACTTCATGTTGGAGCCTGTACCTCAGCCCTCCGCTTGGGTCTAGGGTGAGAATAACATTTGTTTTTGTCAGGCGCTGTGGGAGGAGCCTTGTGAACATTCCAGGTGACAGGGGAATGTGGCAGGTCCACCTCTGCAGCTCTGTGTCCTGTTCCCCGGCGTGTCCCTGCAAGCCCAACCAGACCCTGTCTCCTGCATGAGGCTCGTATAAGAATCTCCAAACTGACAGGTGACTGTGACTGACTTAGATTTAAAGCTGTACTGTGTAACTTTTCAGGCGAAGGGTCCGCCACCTGCTGGTCTCCATGGAGATGTCATTGCTTTGCCACGAAAGTTCCACAGTCAGGCATAAGATAAGATAAGACAAGATAATCCTTTATTTGTCCCACAATGGGGAACTTGCAGTGTCACAACGCAAGTTACAGAAACAGTAGGAAAATAAGAGCATGCATCAAATCAAGATAAATAATAATAAGTAATTACATTCATTTGATCTTTATTAAGGACCGAGTTGCAGACATATGACCCACAGCCAAACATTTTTCATTTACATTTTTTTTTTCTTTTTATATCACCATCATATTTTAGTTTTAGTAAAATCACCTTTTAAGATCATTCTTGTGTATTTAAAGAAAGGTTCATTAATGTGTCCATGAAATAAAATAAAAATAAAATTGTCTGCCTGGCCAAGTTACAGGTCAGATCTGTGGAAAGGTGACCCCCAGTGTGTTTTTCATGGTATCTGAACTATAAAACTATCCTTCACTGTGTCCAATTTCTTCAGTTTCTTTATTTAATGATTCTGTCTACGCTGTGGGTTTGTGTGAAGGTGCTGCCTCCTAGTGGTCGTGTCGTGTTATTTTCAAGGATTAGACGTTTAGATTTTCTGCTCTGAGTTTGCTCTTTACTTGGACGAACGGCGAGTGAATATACAGGTATATTACAGGTATATTAGACTTTATAGGTATTTTAAAGGTATATTACAGGTATATTATTATAGGTATATTACACATATATTATAGGTATATTACAGGTATATTATTATAGGTATATTACACTTATAGGTATATTAAAGCTATATTACAGGTATATTACAGGTAGAGGGGCAGTGTGACCTTTATGCTGTTATAATGCTCTTTCTTCGTCAGGAGTTTACGTAAAGTTGTATTTTGATTCTTGCATGTTTAAGTTAACCTGTATTGTCCTGCTTTTAAGGCTTGAGCGCTCTGAAAATTCCAGTCCACCTACCCCTGATCTCCGCCCACTGCTCTGTGTGTACTTGTGATTATTGTAGCTATTTTTCCACTATATAAAACCACATGACAGTCTACTGAAATAAACAGGAAGTCTGGATCAGAATCACTTTTATTGACATTGTGAGTGGACAAAATTCAGAAACTACAAACTTCTTTCAGCGTTATGCTGCACTAAGTCATTTTAGATCAACTGCAATTTACAACAAAATGTACAAAAAGGATCTACACATTTTACTAAATATGAAATAGAAAAAAACTGCATATTTCTCCTTTAAATATGGGACAAAAAGGTTCCAAATTTGGTTGGTTATGGTTGTAGTAGCAGAGTGGTTAGCCCCGCTGTGTCCACTCTCACTCTGGATACTTGTGACGGACGGTCTGATCTTTGTGACCCTGAGACGGAGGAGAATGTTTTTGAAATGATTCTTATCTTTATACTGCAGAAAAAAGCCAGAAGAATTGTGAACTGTGCCAATTATTATTCCCCAACAAACCGTCAAACACCTTAAAGTTTCAGGATAGAGTTAAAGACCTAAACGCCACGGCTGTTGTTTCATAATCACGTGGTCCCTGATGGTTCAGGTGAGATTCAAACCCAGAGAGACTCGATATAATCTGAGAGGAACCGGAGTATGTCAAAAAAAATAAATAAATAAGGCCAGGACTTACAGAAAAAGTAGATGTGTATCATTTAGAAGAACTGATCTGTGGAATAGTCTGGATTAGGTTAAAAGGATCGATATCAATACAGGCATTTAAAAAAAATATATCAATTTAATTCTATAGTCAAATACAGAGCGCTGGAATAATTTAAAGACATACAGTCCCTGACAAAAGTCTTGTCGCTTATCCATTTTGTAGAAACAAAAGCTTATAACCTGACTTTAAATTAATCGATTGGTTTTAGAAATGTCTCATATGAAAGCTAAAACCCTCCCAAATTATGCTCAATATACTAAAATAAATTTGCTTCACTGAAGAAAGATTGATCATTTAATGAACACAGAAAGGTCAGATTTTGGCAAGACAAAAGTCTTGTCGCCTACAGAAAACTGAACAAATAATTTACTTCAAATACAAAAATATGTTGCATAACATCAGTGAATTAAGTAGTGGTGCTGTGAGATCCATATTTAATATCTTGTATGACTTCCATGAGCTTGAAGGACTGCATCCATGCGGTTCGACAATGATTCATACAATTTGTTGATGAAGTCATCAGGAATAGCAAAGAAAGCAGTCTTACATGCCTCTCAGAGTTCATCAAGATTCTTTGGTTTTGCCTTCCATGCTTCCTCTTTCATTCTACCCCAGACATCAATCAATCAATCAATCAATCTTTATTTATAAAGCGCTTTTCATACACACGTGCAACACAAAGTGCTTTACAAGTTAAAATCACAAAAAATTTCACACACACACACACACACACACACACACACACACACACACACACACACACACACACTATCGGTCCCAGCCCCCACCCGCAAGCACACCCACACAAGTAAACATCAGATACACACTTAAGGCTGGGCACAGATGCAAGTAAGTATGGAAACGCCATCACAGAAGCCCTCCGCACCGGGGGCAGCACACCAGCTGCAGCCACCAGGCAATGGCGCCGGGCACCCAGCCGAGGCGCGACCAAAAAGTCAACCTCAGTCCAGGCACCCAGAACCAAGCACCCAGCCAGCCACAGGCAAAGCGCCACCCCCGGCACAGAGGGCTCCCGCAGAGGAAACACTGGAAAGACCAAAAACATTGCAAAGACCATGGACAAGAACATAAAATGGCCTAAAAGAAATACAACTAAAACACAAATAACTATAACAAAAGGCAGTAAGAGCACAAGCTATCTAAAAGCTAAACTAAAAAGGTGGGTCTTGAGCCTGCTCTTAAAAACATTAACATTCTCTGCGGCCCTGAGGTCCTCCGGCAGACAGTTCCAGAGGTGAGGGCCGTAAAACTGAAATGACGCCTTGCCGTGAGTGTGTGTCCTGACTCTGGGAATAACTAGGAGCCTGCTGCTGGAGGAGCGCAGGGGCCGCGAGGGTTCATAAGGTAAAAGTAACTCTGAGAGGTAAGAAGGCCCAAGACCATTAAGACACTTATAAACCATTAAAAGAACCTTAAAATCGATCCTGAAACACACAGGGAGCCAATGCAGTGATTTTAAAACTGGTGTAATGTGCTCCCGCCCCCTGGTCCCCGTCAGGACACGAGCTGCTGAATTTTGTAAAAGCTGTAGACCAGAGATACTCTTTTTGAGGAGACCAGAGAGCAGGGCATTACAGTAGTCGATGCGACTGGTGATAAAAGCATGCATGAGCACCTCCGTGTTGGCCCGAGAGAGAATTGGGCGGACTCTGGCGATGTTCTTTAGATGATAAAAACCTATTTTGGTGATGTTCTTAATGTTTGGAATAAAAGTCAGCTCAGAGTCAAAAATCACGCCCAGATTCCTCACTTGTGAGGAGGGATTAAAAGACTGTGACTGTAGTTTGGGTAAAAGTTTCTCTCTCTGGGCCTCAGGACCGATGACTAAAACCTCAGTTTTGTCTTGGTTGAGCTGGAGAAAGTTTTCTGCCATCCAGGATCGAATATCTGTGATACAGTTAAAAAGTGCGTCCATTGGCCATGTGTCATCAGGAGACATGGAGATGTACAACTGTGTATCATCAGCGTAACTGTGAAAGCTGACTCCATGTCTCCTGATGACACTGCCAAGAGGGAGCATGTACAGGTTAAAAAGCACTGGGCCTAAAATCGAACCCTGGGGCACACCACATGTGATTTTATGAACCTGAGAGGAGCAGGTGTCTACACTTACCATAAAAGTCCTGTCTGAGAGATAAGAAGTGAACCAACTGTGAACAGCACCAGAGAGGCCCAGCTGTTTAAGACGAGTTAAAAGAATAGTGTGGTCTACTGTATCGAAGGCAGTGCTCAGATCCAGTAGAACCAACACTGTCACTCTCTGTGAGTCATAATTTAATCTAAAATCATTTAAAATCTTTAAAAGGGCAGTCTCGGTGCTGTGGTTCACTCTAAAACCAGACTGAAATTTCTCCAGGACGTTCTGTGAGTTAATAAAATCATTGAGCTGAATAAAAGCCAACTTTTCTAAAATTTTACTTAAAAATGGTAAGTTAGAGACCGGTCTAAAATTGTTAAGATCATTAAAATCTAAATTGCTCTTCTTCAGCAGGGGCCTCACCACCGCCTGTTTAAAGGCAGCAGGGAAGACCCCCGTCTGAAGAGAGCAATTCATCATGTTTAAAAGCTCCTCTCTAAAAACTTCATAAAATGACTTTAAAAACTCAACAGGGACTGGACATGTGGTGGGCCTCACCGAGGAGAAAACTTTGTCAAGACTCTCAGCATCAACCAGGACAAAACTGTCCAGTGTTTCCTCTGGTGAAGACAGACACCCAGATGTGGTTAAAACCATGTTACTGTGGGAGGATAAAATGTTACATCTGATAGTGTCCACCTTCCCCATGAAGTGGTCTGCAAACGCCTCACAAAGGGAGTCTGTGGCTTTAAAATAAGGTTTGGTGCTGTCTGGGTTGATTAAATTGTCTATTGTTGTAAAAAGGGTTCTGGGATTATGCTCAATGATGTTCATGTCTGGTGACTGGGCTGGCCAGTCCTGGAGCACCTTGATCTTCTTCGCCTTGAGGAACTTTGACGTAGAGATAGAAGTATGCGATGGAGCACCATCCTGCTGCAAAATTTGACCCCTTTTATGGTTGGGAATGTAAGAGGTAGCTAATACTTCTTGATATTTTAGGCTATTGATATTGCCTTCCACCCTGCAAATGTCTCGCACACCCCCATACTGGATGTAACCCCAGACCATGATTTTTCCGCCACCAAACTTAACTGTTTTCTGGGTGAATCTTGGATCCATGCGGGCTCCAGTAGGTCTCCTGCAATATTTGCGGCGGCTGTGATGTAATACAACCGAGGATTCATCTGAGAAATCCACCTTCTGCCAGTTTTCCAGTGTCCATCCTTTTAGCAGGCTGTGGGCCTTGGCAAATGCCACACGGTTTTTTAATTGCCTTTTGTTTAGTGCTGGTTTCTGTGCACTGATTCGACCATGGAGGCCATTTTGAGACAGAATTCTACAAACTGTTCTGGTTGACACAGGGACTTGAGGTGACCAGGCCTGGTGGAGCTCTGCTGCAGTGGAAAAGGGGCTGGCCTTGGATTTTCGAATCAACAAACGGTCCTCCCGAGTAGTTGTCTTGCGGGGTCTGCTGGACCTGGGCTTGTCAAAAACATCTCCAGTCTTTTCAGATCTTTTTCTTATTCTTTGTACTTGACGCTGAGACACATTGAAGGTGTCAGCCACCTCAGCAGTGGATCTGGTCTTCAGCCTCTTGATAATTAACACTTTGGTCTCAGGGTGGAGCTTAGGCATGTTGTCAGAGGTCAAGTTGCAGTTGATGTGAAGGTCTGGTGTGCTGGGGTTCTTTTTATACACACCCACTAATTGATTGATCAGTAACTGATCACAGGTGAGGCTGTAATCTAGGATTGGGTGCATCATATGACAAGGCGACAAGACTTTTGTCTTGCCAAAATCTGACCTTTCTGTGTTCATTAAATGATCAATCTTTCTTCAGTGAAGCAAATTTATTTTAGTATATTGAGCATAATTTGGGAGGGTTTTAGCTTTCATATGAGACATTTCTAAAACCAATCGATTAATTTAAAGTCAGGTTATAAGCTTTTGTTTCTACAAAATGGATAAGCGACAAGACTTTTGTCAGGGACTGTATTTTTACTACACTGGGAGACAATAAGATAATACAGGCTACAGAAGCAGGTGAGAGTGTAGGATAAATCTGAATTTTTGTTGGAAAGTTGATGATTTTGAAGGAAAAGTATTTTGTAGAAAAAAAAAGTAAGTGTCGGACATGAAATAGAGTTCACTCAAAAGAACGCCTGTACTGAACTCATGAGTACTGTTATTATTATTGTTTTGTTTTGTTTTTCTCTCAGTTTTGTCCACGTTGTTGTTTGTTGTTTGTCGACAGTCGTGTTCTTGGAATCATCTTTTGTGTGATTTCACTTCAGCCTAAACCCCATCGGTCAGAGTTTTATGTGAAATGTTTGTAACAGTTTATTAAGTACATGAATAAGTACATGACTGAACTACTAATACTACTACTAATACTAATACTACTACTGCTATTACTACTACTACTACTACTACTACTACTACTACTGTGTGTTTTCTGCCGTGTGTTTGTGGAGGTACCTCCTCTCTGCTCATGAAGGACAGAGCAGCTGCACTGATGTTCACACAAAGCTGCAGCACCACCAGCACCAGCAGACTGATGTCCATCCACGTCACTGCTCTCTGAGGAGGATAGAGAGGTCACAGAGGGGTCACAGAGGGGTCACAGAGGGGTCAGAGGTCATAGAGGGGTTACAGAGAAGTCAAAGATGATAAAAGCACACACACAAACACGAACCACCAGCACCAGCAGACTGATGTCCATCCACGTCACTGCTCTCTGAGGAGGACAGAGAGGTCACAGAGGGGTCACAGAGGGGTCACAGAGGGGTCAGAGGTCATAGAGGGGTTACAGAGAAGTCAAAGATGATAAAAGCACACACACAAACACGAACCACCAGCACCAGCAGACTGATGTCCATCCACGTCACTGCTCTCTGAGGAGGACAGAGAGGTCACAGAGGGGTCACAGAGGGGTCACAGAGAGGTCACAGAGGGGTCACAGAGGGGTCAGAGGTCACAGAGGGGTTACAGAGGGGTCACAGAGGGGTTAGAGGGGTCACAGAGGAGTCAGAGCACACACATGCACATGCGCACACATCTGCATCAGCACCAGCAGACTGATGTCCATCCACGTCACTGCTCTCTGAGGAGGACAGAGAGGTCACAGAGGGGTCAGAGGGGTCACAGAGGGGTCAGAGGTCATAGAGGGGTCACAGAGAAGTCAAAGATGATAAAAGCACACACACAAGCACGAACCACCAGCACCAGCAGACTAGGTCACTGGTCCAGGTCACTGCTCTCTGAGGAGGATAGAGAGGGTTACAGAAGGGTCAGAGGTCACAGAGGGGTCACAGAGGGGTCACAGAGGGGTCACAGAGGGGTCAGAGGTCACACACACACATGCGCACACATCCCCACCAGCACCAACAGACTGATGTCCATCCAGGTCACTGCTCTCTTAGGGTCAGAAAACAGTGGGGTTAGGGGTAGGTCAGATGGTGGAGGGGTTGCAGAGGGGTCAGAGGTCACAGAGGGGTCATTCACACTAACCTGTGCGATGGTGGCAACCTCCCTGCAGGGGTCACTGTCTGCGCTCTGGTCACACATCCAGACGATAGACACGTGAGCCAAGTCCAGAGAGTACAACACCACCCCGATGATGGAGAAGAGCGCCCCCACCAGGTTCAGCAGGGCACAGGACTTACTCTGAGGAGAGACAGACAGACAGACAGAGAGAGAGAGAGAGAGTCTGAGGAGGCAGAGGGACGGAGAGAGAGACTGAGGACAGAGAGTCTAGAGGAGAGAGGGAGTCTAGAGGAGAGAGAGTCTAGAGGAGAGACGGAGACTGAGGAGAGAGAGAAAAAAGAGGAGGAATAGAGAGAGAGAGTCTGAGAAGGCAGAGGGATGGAGAGAGGGAGACTGAGGAGAGAGAGAGTCTAGAGGAGAGAGGGAGACTGAGGCATATGAGGAGGAGTAGAGAGAGAGAGAGAGACTGACAAGAGAGAGACTGAGGAGAGAGAGAGTCTAGAGGAGAGAGAGAGACTGAGGCATATGAGGAGGAGTAGAGAGAGAGACAGAGACTGAGAAGAGAGAGACTGAGGAGAGAGAGAGTCTAGAGGAGAGAGGAAGACTGAGGCATGTGAGGAGGAGTAGAGAGAGAGAGAGAGATTGAGAAGAGAGAGACTGAAGAGAGAGAGTCTAGAGGAAAGAGGGAGACTGAGAAGAGAGAGAAGAGAGGAGGAGTATAGAGAGGAGTATTCTCACCAGACATGGAGAGCGACAGGGCCCAGAGATGATGGTGAACACCCCCACCACAGCGAACTGGAACACAAGACGTGACACGGTGACTCTTCTGAAATATTTTGAATTCAACTTTAATTCAACGAACATAATATTGAAATGGAAAACTCACCACGCCACCGAGCCAGTACGCTGCCCACAGACCCGCCACGTCTCCAGCTCGGACATGAGTGCGCCCAGGACCCAGGCCCACATTTATCAGCCCCACCAGGACCTGCATCACCTGAGACAGAGAACATCAGAGAAGAACACCAGAGAAAGACATCAGAGAAGAACATTAGAACATCAGATCAGCCCCAGGATCTGCATCACCTGAAACAGAGAAGAACATCAGAGAAGAACATCATAGAACATTATAGAAGAACATCATAGAAGAACATCAAATCAGCCCCATGAGGACCTGCATCACCTGAGATAGAGAACATCAGAGAAGAACACCAGAGAAAGACATCAGAGAAGAACATTAGAGAAGAACACCAGAGAAAACCATCAGAGAAGAACATCAGAGAAAGACATCGAAGAAAGACATCAAAGAAGAACATCAGAGAAGAACACCAGAGAAAGACATCAGAGAAGAACATCAGAGAAGAACACCAGAGAAGAACACCAGAGAAAGACATCAGAGAAGAACACCAGAGAAGAACACGAGAGAAAACCATCAGAGAAGAACATCAGAGAAAGACATCAGAGAAGAATATCAGAGAAGAACACCAGAGAAAGACATCAGAGAAGAACATTAGACCATCAGATCAGCCCCATCAAGACCTGCATCACCTAAAATAGAGTAGAACATCAGAGAAGAACATCATAGAACATTATAGAAGAACATCAAATCAGCCCCACCAGGACCTGCATCACCTGAGACAGAGAAGAACATCAGAGAAGAACATCATAGAAGAACATTATAGAAGAACATCATAGAAGAACATCAGGCCATCCCCAGCAGAACCTGCATCACCTGGGACAGAGAACAGGGTTAGATTGTGGTGTACGGAGGTCCACAACATTAGAAGATCAGACAAGAACATGAGTTGAGAACATCAGACGAGAAAATCTGACCAGGAAACCATAATAGAACGTTAGAAGAACATCAGAACACCAGTCCAGAACATCAGTCATGAACATCCCATTAAAATTAGACCTACCCCCAGAACCGAAGCAACACACAACTGCATCTCTGCTTTTGTCTGAGGAGCACCCAGAGGAGAATCCAGAGAAGGACCAAGAGGAGCCCAGAGGAGAACCAGTGAAGGGTTTGTCCTGGGGAGAGCTTCAGGAAAATCCTAGAGAAAATTTGACTGTTCCTTCTATGACCCCTGAGCCTGCTTCAGTGGACCATGAGAGGAGGTTTATGAGAGTTCACTGACAAACACCTCAGAAATGTGGAGTTATTCTAGACCTGACTCCTGCAGAACGATGGTGTGGTCCTCTCTCCTTCAGAGCAGGTTCAGTGGAGCAGGTTCAGAGCAGCAGGTTCAGAGGAGCAGGTTCAGAGGAGCAGGTTCAGAGGAGCAGGTTCAGAGGAGCAGGTTCAGTGGAGCAGGTTCAGAGGAGCAGGTTCAGAGGAGCAGGTTCAGTGGAGCAGGTTAAGAGGAGCAGGTTCCTGGAGCCGGTTCAGTGGAGCAGGTTCAGAGGAGCATGTTCCCAGAGCAGGTTCCTGGAGCAGAGTTGGAGAGCATGTTCCTGGAGCAGGTTCAGAGGAGTAGACTGGAGGAGCAGGAGCAGAGGTATGAGGAGAGCAAACAGAAGAAGGATAAATATGCACATGTTTTATCAGCGCTCTCAGTCACATGGGGCTATTGTCAGGTTTTCTGGAGCATTCATCTCAAAGAAAAGAAAATACTTGTAGTAATTCTGGTCTAAAGGTTCATTATCTTCGATGGGGACAGTATCAGCTCTGAAGGACAGAGAGCCACATTTGAGTTACACGACTTCAAAAAATATTCATATTACAACATACAATATATAAACAGATTAAATTAACATGACTTAGAGCTGTTATTTATTGTTTTTATCTATTTTATTTTTTTTATTATTAGTACTGCTTTTATTTATTGATTTTATTATTTTTATTAATTGATTTTATTATTATTATTTTATCTATTGATTAGATTACTTCATTTTGTCCATCCATCCATCCATCTTCTCCCGCTTAATCCGACTGGGTCGCGGGGGCAGCACGCTGCCCATTACTCTGTGCACCAGACCCAGACCCCTATGAACCCCTCTGCAGGTGGTGAGCCACAGGAGGGAGGAATTCCTTGACGGTCCTTGATGGTAAACTGTTTATAGGGGTGTTGCATGTTTTTGGTTGATGGGGGGAAACCGGAGTACCCGGAGGAAACCCATCCAGACACGGGGAGGAAACATGCAAACTCCACACAGAAAGGCCCGGGTGACCCGGGGATCGAACCCGTAACCTTCTTGCTGTGAGGCATGAGTGTTGCCACTCAGCCACTTCATTTTGTGTGTGTTGTTTTTTGTTTTGGTTTTTTTTGCTGCTGTGTGAAGCACTTTGGAAAGTGTCTTATTGTACAAATAAAGTTGGAATGGATTGGATCGGATACACACTCTGTAGGTAAACCCAGTAAACCTGATACACAGATGAACATTTTAAGGACTGGGAATGAAAAATGTGGGCTTTGACTCACTGAGATTGGCTCTGTGTTGAAAATTACTGCTAAACTACTAAACTAGAAAAGCACTCAGAGAGCGCAGACCTCCGCCAAGCAGCTCAGTTTTCAAAGTGATCCAGAATCCAGGATTTCTTCTGGATTATCACCAAAATCTAATCATCTGTTGGATTTACCATTAGGAACATTTCCTGAAAATTTCATCAAGATCCGTCCATAACTTTTTGAGTTATCTTGCTAACTAACAGACAAACAAACAAACAAACAAACAAACAAACAAACAAACAGACAAACTCAGGCGAAAACATAACCTCCTTGGCGGAGGTAATTACTACAACAACTTCTAAAACCAACTCTTAAAATAGTCAGACTTACACATTACATTAGACTAAACTGATGTGAATGAAACAAAACACAACTCCAGGTCTGTTTGTGACGAGGAAACTCCATTAGAACATAAGATCAGAAAATAGCTTAATATATAATTTGGTAATATTTTAGAAGGTGGTGTGCCGTGGAATCATTTTAACCAAAAAAAAACTCAAAAAAGATTGAAAAACACTCTCTGTCTGTGATATCTTTACTTTTTATGTTGAGAAATCAGCAGCGTGGCCTATTTACATTTGCACACCTGCTCTAATCTTATGGAAACCCTTTTTGATAATCTTATCTAAACGCAGGTTCTGCTAAAAAGGAGGGTCACAATAGTTCAGAGCTCAGATTTATTTTTTATTTTTTATTTTTTTATTTGATTATAATACATATATACAGTATAATACAATATAAACACATAAAGCAGACATTCAAGTTCATAATATAGATTAAAAAAGTAGAAAGATAAATAAAATAAATAAAATAATATAAAATAAAACAATATTAAATTAAATTAAATTAAATTAAAATAAAAAATATATATTAAAAAAAAAAAAAAAAAAAGAATCTGAACGATAGACACATAACTATTCCTAACTTAGTTTTGGGAATCATCAGTGATTGATAAGGGGAAGGGGGAGCTCTTGTTTTAAAATCAAAATAAAAGAAAAGGAACAGCGAAGGGGAAAAACACAGTGACGTCACCAGAGAGCACGTGACCACAGACCACGCCCTGACCCGGAAGCGGAAGTAAACATTGTCTGTCAGCTGACCTGCGCGCCGTGAAGTCTGTAGTCCGCGGACTGCAGCTGTTTTCGGGGCAGATCGGTTCCGTTTTTGCGGCAGAAATGCTTCGACCAAAGGCTCTGACCCAGGTCCTGAGCCAGGCCAACACCAACGGGGTCCAGAGCACACTGTGAGTGTCTTTACCCCGGGATCAGCGCGCACAGAGCGGCGTGAGAGCGGCGGGGAGACGCGCTGCTGCAGTGGGGATAATGCTCAGTTTATGAACGATAATTCTATCATATTTATCACTCTATATCACTGTAGTGTTGGGTCAGCCTCTCATAAAATGTCTTTTGTTGTTCTGACCTTGTAACATTTAAATTTGTGCATTTTTTATTTAAGAACAAATGGATTAACGTAACTGGAAAAGTTTCTAATGTCGTTTCCTCATCACGAACAAACCTGGAGTTGTGTTTTGTTTCATTCACATGTTTAACACACAAACCCTGCAGATGTAGCCTGAGTTCTTCTCTCAAACTGAAAACACTGTTCCTCTTGGTGATGTCACGTGGTGATACAGGAAGAAGTGCTCCACAGTGTTTTTAAACTCCTTCTCTAGAATCATTTGGATCGTTTCAGCCAATCTCTACTGAACTGTTCACTTTAAAATGACCGTTTCATGACATCACAAGGTGGAACAGAGCGTTTGGAGCTTTGGAGATGTAGACAGACTAATAATAAAGAGTTCCTCAAACATGTGAATGAAACAAAACACAACTCCAGGTCTGTTTTTGAGGAGGAAACATTAGAACATGACTTAAAGCTCACAGGAGTCTATTTTGTGTAATACAGGACCTTTAAATTGAGATGATCTACAAAATACTGGTAAGATTCTAAACATTTGCAATATAAGGAAGTCTAGATCTTTTACATGGATTATTTGTTGGCAGAATAAACACCTAAATAACAGAGTACAACCAGTAATCAGGTTTAACTATGTTTCATTTGGCTATTTCTTATGAAAGTTAGAGATTGAGCAGTATGTGTTGTCGATGTTGATACTGAGTGTTTGGAATCCAGAGGAAACAATGGGCGATGACCTCTGCCGATATGTAGGATATTTGGTGTGCAGATATATCAAAATATCGAAATATCGTATCATTTAATGTGATGTTACAGTATCGATATCATGGGCTGCTGTATCGATATATCAGTAAGTGTATGTTTTGGGATATTTTACTAAATTATTTTATTACAGCTACAGTTTTGTTGCTTGTTTGGAGGAAGGAAACTCGTTTATGCGACACATTTGACATTTTCACTGTTTTGAGGATTAAAATGTTTGTGTTTCATATGAACTTTGCACAAGACGTGATTTAACAAAGACTTAGAATCACAGACATGATTTAGCCTTTGTTTTTTATCGAACTGTATTGAATTAATTTGAAATATATCGTATCGAATCATATTGAATTGAGATATGTATCGTGGCCTATGTATCAAGGTGTGTATTGTATCGGCAACTTCTTAATGATCCCCAGCCCTGATTGTGTGTTTGTTGTTGCCAGGCTCCTGAACAGTGAGGGTTCTCTGTTGGCGTATTCTGGGTACGGAGACACAGACGCCAGAGTGACCGCCGCCATCGCCAGCAACATCTGGGCAGCCTACGACAAGAACGGGCATCAGGCTTTCAACGAGGACAAGCTCAAGTTCATCCTGATGGACTGCATGGTGAGGATCTGAGAGGTCCATTATTACACAACCTGACTCTTGTGAGCTTTAAGCTTTAACTCATGTTCTAATGTTGTTCCCTCCTCAAAAACATACCTGGAGTTGTGTTTGTTTCATTCACATGTTTGAGGAACTCTTTATTATTAGTCTGTCTACATCTCCAAAGCTCCAAACGCTCTGTTCCACCTTGTGATGTCATGAAAAGGTAGTTTTCGAGCTCCTTTTACCTTTAGTTCAGTAGAGATCTGCGACTCCAGGGCTGAAATCATCCGAATGATTCTAGTGAAGGTGTGTGGAGTTTAAAAACAGTAACAAAGTGTTTTCTGTTTGAGAGAAGAACTCAGCCTAAATCTACAGGGTTTGTGTGTTAAACATGTGAATGAAACAAAACACAACTCCAGGTGTTTGTGACGAGGAAACGACATTAGGACAGATCAGAAAATATGGGCCTTTTAAAAGAAAACCTAAAATGTTCAACAGTAAAATCCCTTTACTTTATTTAATATTAGGCTTTATTAATATTATTGTAGATGACACACATATGCATTCTTAATCAAACACACACACATAAGTTTTTTTTGTAATTTTATTGGTCATTCAAAGCCAAACCTCTATGCATTTTGTAGTACTAAAACGTGACCAGTAGATGTCACTGTTTCTAAGCTTCAGCACATTTGAGGGCGTTTTGTTTTGAGAAAAAAGAAATTATAAAACAGCATCTAGCAGACATTTGAGTCAGTGAAAACGTAAACATTTTAACGGGTAAATAACAGTTAAATACATTCATATTTGAGATATGGTGATGAAATGTAATGTTAATTAATTGAAATTTAAATCTGAGGCTGAGGAAATGGTTTGTGAATATTTTTGTCTTCTAACTTTGCTTTCAGGATGACGCATGATGTCATTGTTGTAGCGGCGCAGTCTGTCCATTGTTATTTATTCCCTTGTTGTCCACAGGAGGGCAGAGTCGCAATCACACAGGTGGCCAACCTTCTGTTGTGTATGTACGCCAAAGAGACGGTGGGCTTCGGGATGCTCAAGGCCAAGGTACAGTCTGTCCTCAGTAGAAACAGTCTGATAGGTCCAGAATATCTGTGTTTTTGCTTTTTTCTTTATCTCCATAGATTCCAGGCTTATAAAATGTCATGTTTAAACAGAGACTGTGGCCGCGTCTCATTTCTCTTTCCTCGCTTCCTTCTCCTTGATTCCTCTCCTTGATTCTGCAGGAAGTGGGTGAGGAAGTCCCGCCCACAGAGGAGACACAGGGAGGAGAGAGGATCTAAACTCCTCCTGAGACCAAGAAACTTTGAGCCTGTCTCAGGTTTACTCCTTCACTCCGTGGTTTTATTTGGGAAAACACTTAATACGACACATTTGATTGACAGCTGAAAAACGGAGGATCAAGGAGAGGAATCAAGGAGAAGGAAGCGAGGAAAGAGAAATGAGACGCGGCCTGTATATATAAATGGACAGGGGAGTAGACTGGGGGCCCACAAAAGGCTCTGTTGGGTTTTAGGGGCCTAAAATTAAACCTTCATCCTATTAATTTATACTGGAGGGGGGCTCATGTGACGCTTCTTGTCCCGGGGCCCCCAGTTTTCTATCGACGGGCCTGTAAATGGACGTGGCTAACCCGCTAGTCGCCACGTTCCAAACAGGAAGTGAGCGGGGTGTGCTTCTGGCTCCATCAAGTCTAGCTCCAATTGACTTTACATTGAAAAATTGTCCCCCCTCTTTCTGTAACTGCTGCGGTGAGCCTCGTCATTTTGATTTTAAAATGTTCGTTTGTGGTAAAAAATGAATAAATAAATAAATTAATAAATAAATATATAAAAAATAGGACTTTTAGGGGGAGTTTGTAGTAAAATAAAACTACATAATTTGAGCAAAATCATAAAAATCGGTCACACATATCAGCCCAAAATATCAGAGCTCATTGGTTGCTTTGTATTCTAAAGAATCGTCATTGGCCATGAAAAAAAAACATCTCGATCGATCTCAAGTCGACTTCTTTTTACAGTCTTTGTGTGTCTAACCCAGTAATAATGCTGATTGTGGTGCTGTTCTGCGTGCGTCCAGGCAGAGGCGCTGGTGCAGTACCTGGAGGAGCCCTTAACTCAAGTGGCAGCGTCATGAAACTGGCCTCATCTCTGGACATGACCAATCAGCTGTCAGATCAGTGTGTCTGTGGAGGACCCTGCGTTTATGTGTGAAGTGTGTGTAAATAAGAATAATAAGAGTGTTTTCTATGCTAACAATAAAATGTATGGATTTGATTCACATTTGAGGCTGTAATTTCATATATACTAACATTTTGATACTAAGGAATAGATACTCGATACTCAATACTGATTCCGATACCACAATGACAATAAAAACCCTTTTTATTTAGACGATATACCATGATTTTCCACATTAAACGGTAGAACTTTATTTTCTATTCCAATGAGTCCTTATAAGTGTGTAATCCCTCAGTGGTCCAGGCCAAAACCAGGTCTAAACCAGGTCTAAACCAGGTCCATGGGTGTATTCTAGTCTCTGTGCTCTTACACTTGTTCTGATCAGTTCCAGTTTGTTCTAAACACATTCAGGAAAGGTTCCGCTCTGTCCTGAAAATGGGACTTTTTAGTATCGATACCTGTGAAAAATGAGGATCTAGTTTTAGTATCGATTAATGTCTGATTTTCGATACTTTTGGCAGCCCTGCATGACAGAAACTGTTTTATTTGTCACACGTGGCCGACTGAACATAATAATATAGTATAATAATATATATAATAATAATATAGTAGCTGCACTCGTCTCAATATACAGACTGAAGGTTCTTTCACAGGATCAGACGGGACCACAGTGTGTTTGTGTCGTACATTTAACTCCAGCACAAACGTTAAGTCAAGATCTTAGGATAGAAATTGTCTTCAAGTTCAGTTTTCATTTGACTCCGTGTAAAGTAAAGTTGCACCAACCTTTCACCTCCGGCGAGATAACTTTACAAAACAAAACTGCCAGAGAGCTACGCATTTTAGCGGCCGCAAGAAATTGAGACGATTATAAGAAAGAACCTATAAAACATAAACCATTGTCCATTTATTAGTGCACAGAGTTGGGCTTCAAAATGATACAAAACAGCTGTAATAGGCATGTAATTAACCAAATGTTTGTTATTCAGCACAAACGTATAATTCCAAAATCCCTTGGTGAGCTGCTTGGAAGGAGGTGGAGAGCTACAGGTTGGAGACTCCTGGACTAAAGGAACAGTGTGTAACCTGCACTCTAATCACCTCTGACCCCGTGTCTCCAGAGTCTTCACCTGCAGACAGAGACACAGAGACACAGAGACATGTCCAGGTTTGTCTCCTTCTCAGTTTATGGACAGGCTCATGTGAAGCGCAGAACCTCCAGAATTCCCTCCCTGAGCTGCAGAGGCTGCATTAGCACTGACTCTGGGGTTTAGGGAGTGACCGTTCAGATCAGAGACATTTTAGGTTTAAACACACTGGATTTCAGCTTTGAACCAGCAACCCACATGAGAGAGTCATGTGACGCTCATTCTGCGTTCTGATTGGAGAATCGCCTTGAACCAACACGAAATTCATGTCGAATGTCATCATGTCATCATGAAAAAAATCAGCATTAAAACTGTTATCGGTAAAAGCCATATTTGTGTCTACCTCGTAACTGGGGACACAGGTAATGTTTATGAAATTTAAAATCAAAATATCATATCTTCATACAGTTCCTTTAAAGATCACACTCGATATTATACAAGAATACGTTTATGTATTAAGAAATAACTAAAAAATAAATAACATAAAAAACATAACATTTTACAAGTATAACAATTTAATATTTTTTATTTACATAAACCATAAATAATAAATATAAATAAAAAAATTCAAATAAAACGCATCTCGTCAAATTTTTATATTAAGAAATAACAAAAAAATAAATAAAATAACATTTTATAGGTGTAACAATTTAATATTTTCATTTACATAAACCATAAATAATAAATATAAATAAAAAATATTCAAATAAAACTCATTTTTGTATTAAGAAATAGCTAAAAAATAAATAAAATAAATAACATGACATTTTATTTATTTTTGTATTAAGAAATAGCTAAAAAATAAATAAAATAAATAACAACATTTTATAGGTATAACAATTTAATCTTTTTATTTACATAAACCAAAAATAATAAATATAAATTAAAAAAAATATTCAAACGCATCTCGTGTTATTTTTGCCTCGTCACAACAGAGCACAAACACAGATTGAGGTCGCCATATTTTATTTAAATCGCCATATTAAAAGCAGCAGCCACATCACCTGTTTCCTCGGCCCCGGTGACGTCACGAGTGGCAGCGTAACGGGCCAATGGGAGCGGCCGCTGGTACAGGTGTCGCGCTGCTATTGACCAGTAGAAACAATGCGGGGGGCGGGACCGGGACTGCGGGCGAGAGACGGAGCGGCTGCGGACGAGCTCGGCGAGTGGGTCTGAGATGTCGGAGAGGCCCGTGTTTGTTTCCCGCAGCTGTTGACGTGTCGTGGACGTGTCGTGGACGTGTCGTGGGCCGCTGTTTTCTCTCCACGGAACCTTGTGGTGCACTGTAGCGGAGCGAGGGCGCATTATGACGGGCAGAGAGGAGGACTACGACTACCTGTTCAAGGGTAAGTGCGCTTCCTCCATCCTGTGCGTCAGGGAGGGAGGGGCGTGAGACAGGTGCAGGGCCCGGGGACAGGTGCAGGGCCCGGGGACAGGTACAGGGCCCGGGGACAGAGCTCCAAACGACAGAAAGAAGATGGACGACTTGTGTTTTTTGGTGGGATTGAAAGTGAGATGGTTAAAGAAACGCAGATTCTCTCTTATGCTGATTTTAAGACCCTACGGTATATTACGCAAAACTGACTCCGGTGAGCGTTTAGCCACGTTAGAATGTTGTTCCCTCCTCAAAAACAGACCTGGAATTGCGTTTTTTCTACATCTCCAAAGCTCAAAACACTCTGTTCCACGTTGTGATGTCATCAAGTGGTAGTTTTCACGTGAACAGCTCCTTTTACCTTTAGTTCAGTAGAGATCGGCAATTCCAGGACTGAAATGATCCAAATGATTCTAGTGAAGGTGTGTGGAGTTTAAAAACACAGTGGAGCACTTCCTGTCCTGTTTGAGAAAAGAACTCCTACAGCCGAAATCTGCAGGGTTTGTGTGTTAAACATGTGTGAATGAAACAAAACACAACTCCAGGTGTTTGTGACGAGGAAACGACATCAGGACAGAGATTTAAAGTAGCATAATATGGGCCCTTTAAAGTTAAGGGCTCTGAACAGGTCCGTGTAAAGGACTAAAGGGGTTTAAGACGATGAAACTGCAGGACACGGGGCAGAGATGAGTTGTCGATGTCGTAATCCAGGTTCAGAGGTGTCCAGACTCACTGAGGTCCACAGACCAGGTGTCACTGTTAGGCCTGTCACCGTAACAAATGTTGAAGTTCCACACCACTGGAACTAATTTATGTCACTGACACAAAAACCCCAGAGCAGATTTAAACCATAAAAACTGTTCTAAATGTACAAAACCCTGAGCTGCAGAATGAAACTCTTTAGCGTTTTAATTTGCATCTTTAATGGGTCAGAGAAGTTTAATTCAACCTTTTATGGCTTAAATCTTCTTGTATAGTCTTAAAATAACCAAAAATGTCCCACTACTGAGAAGAAAAAGTAAACACGATAAATACCGACCCCCCAAAAATCTGATTCCAGTTTTCATATTGCCTGATAAGTGTTGACGGGCCTGGTCACAGTGAGTCATTCGGTTTGGTTTGTTTAACACGACTCAGGGCCTGTGCCTTTAAAAGTGCCTGTAAGATTAATTTTAGATCAGTATCTCATTATAATGTGGTAGTATTTAGGTGAAGGGGCAGAATTATTCCTCACATCATTTGGGCTCATAAAGCACAAAGCCTGAGGGCCACAGTTTAGTCCAGTAACAGACGACTGGACAGTGACATGAGCAGGTCACACTGAATCCAAACAGGTGAATCTCTGCTGTAAAATTCTCTTTTTAGTTCGTGTTGGAAAAGAAAACATTAGAATACAGCGTGATGAGTTTAAGAAAGACACATAAGAACGAAAGAAAAAACTGACGACTGTTTGTGGTTGATTTTCTTTGAAATCATTTCAAGAAAAATCAAGATTCAGTTTGAGTTTGAGTTTGAAGACTGAAAAGAACCTGTTTGTAGAGGTCTGAACTACAGGATCAAACTACAGGGTCAAACTACAGGGTTCACTGCTTTTATTATTTACAGAATAAGACCCTTTGGACACACGGCGGGGCATCTGACACACAGGGGCATTTAGATAATTAAATAAATAATGATTTGGTTTTGCAGTCGGTCCATTATAAAACATGCATTTGTAACAGTGTGCGTCTGTGTGCATCTGTGTGCAGTGGTGCTGATCGGAGACTCCGGCGTGGGGAAGAGTAACCTTCTGTCCCGTTTCACTCGTAATGAGTTTAACCTGGAGAGTAAGAGCACCATCGGGGTGGAGTTCGCTACGCGCAGCATCCAGGTCGAGGGCAAGACGGTCAAGGCCCAGATCTGGGACACGGCGGGTCAGGAGCGCTACCGGGCCATCACCTCCGCGTGAGTACCACCGCACCAACGACAACCGACCCACAACCACCGCACCAACGACAACCGACCCACAACCACCGCACCAACGACAAACGACCCACAACCACCGCACCAACGACAACCGACCCACAACCACCGCACCAACGACAACCGACCCACAACCACCGCACCAACGACAACCGACCCACAACCACCGCACCAACGACAACCGACCCACAACCACCGCACCAACGACAACCGACCCACAACCACCGCACCAACGACAACCGACCCACAACCACCGCACCAACGACAACCGACCCACAACCACCGCACCAATGACAACCAACCCACAACCGACCCACAACCACCGCACCAACGACAAACGACCCACAACCACCGCACCAACGACAAACGACCCACAACCACCGCACCAACGACAACCAACCCACAACCACAACCTCCGCACCAACGACAACTAACACACAACCACCGCACCAGTCACACACAACTGACTCACAACCCACCGCCATCCTTACAACAACAACCACAACTAACTCCAAAACCAAACCCACAATCACCCCACAACCGTCTCAAAACCGAACACACAACTGACCCACAGCTAACTCCACAATCGACTCACAACCGAACTCATGAGCGATGCACAACCACAACCATTCCACCAAACTCCACCAACCCACAACAACAACAACTAGACAACCATCTCAACAACCACATTACTGTAGAGTGATAAAAGATGATAATAGCACAGACAATAGAGTATACTTGAGACACATACATAATTTAGTTTCACGATTTACACACGAAACAAAAACAAATGATATCTTGGACATCTCTGAAATAATAGGAAAGGAAAAATACTTGAATAATCTGAAGGACGCTGAGCTCTTCACATGCGGCGAGTACACAAGGATGCACCGATATTGAACATTTTGATGGAAGGATATCGGTTCGGTCGAGATCTGTTAATTTGTGTAATATTAATAAGATGATGTACTGGACAGTGTCGGCCCAAAACCTTATGTAATATTTCTCAAAGCAGTTCTGTAGTTACTTTAAATTATAAATAACAGTTACAAAACACATTTGGATAATTTTTCCCATATGCTGTTTGTATTTAAAAGGAAATCAATAATATTTTCAGTCTCTGTCCTGGTATCACCAGATATCAGGTAACGGCAGGTGCTTAAAGTCAAAAAAGCAGTATCACTACAGAAAAAGGAGGATTATTGGCTCTCTTCACGCTTACTGGAAGATATTTGGATGTGGATGGCGACTTCTGGTGTAGTTCCCGACTCTGGGCATGTGATAAAACCGTGGATTCAGCAGCAGCGTCAAACTTGCCAAAGCTTTCCATGGGGGACGGAACTCTAATCGAATCTTCAGGCAGCTGGTTGGAAGTGTTGATCTGTCGAACATAACGGAACGCTACAATGACATATTTTTTATTTTTTTAGACAAATTAGTTAGACAAATTATAATACACAAACTAATAGACAATATATAAAAGAAAAAAATAAAATAATACAATGACATCTAGATGAAGAAAACCGGACAATGTTCTCAGTTTTTCCAGATTTTTGTTTCTATCGCCAACAAAGCCCAAAGGAAGTCGTCATCCGCATGTTTTCAAACGTCTTCCAGTTTTGTGATGTAAGTGTGAATAGAGCCCATTGCATCTCTAGTCCTGACCGTGACTATCCCAAGATCTGGAGATGGGTCCCTGGCCGTTGTGGTACAGTTACATGCTCCTCACAGGTTGCACCAATGGCCTTGAAGGATGACTTTGACGCCACAATACTCCTGGCTGCTTAGGGTTACACATCCTCCACCTTAAGTGTCTTTGTGTCGTTGCAGTTACTACCGTGGGGCAGTGGGGGCGCTGTTGGTCTATGACATCGCTAAACACCTGACGTATGAGAACGCCGAGCGCTGGCTGAAGGAGCTGCAGGACCACGCTGACTCCAACATCGTCATCATGCTCGTGGGCAACAAGAGCGACCTGCGCCACCTACGGGCCGTACCCACCGACCAGGCCAAGGCCTTCGCAGGTAACCCACCACAGACAAGCACCAGGCCCTCACAGCAACAAGGTCCCCAGTCTGAGATCACCTGTTTGGGATCATCTGATGCCATTTAGATCATGATTAATCAACTCAAAAAAACAGTAGTTTTGTTTATGTTACTTTGTGTAGATCCAGGCCATACAAAACTATTCAGAAAGCTCAAATTTGATGCTGTTTGTGATGTATTCTATATCAATCATAGTCTGTAGGTATAAATGGACATAGCGAACCCACTAGCCGCCAAACAGGAAGCGAGGATGGGTACACTTTGGCTCCCTCGACTCCAATTCACTTTCTATTGAAAAATCGTCACCCCTCTCTCTGTAACTGCTGCGTTAGCCTCGTTATTTTGGTCTTAAAATGTTCGTATTAACCCGCTCTATATGATCCTGGTGGTTTTATTTCACTATTTTGTTTGTGAAATGGATCTTTCCTTGAGGTCATTAGTGCTAGCAACAAGTTTGACTGACAGCGTTGCTCAGTCGAAACTATGGGTGATGTCACATTCACTTAGTCCACTTCTTTATACAGTCTGTGGTATCAGTACTTGCTCAAATAAGTATCTAGTTTGGACACTTGTTTTATCTGGTATCATACATCACTAGTTCTCTTCTTGTAGAGACTGGTATTCTGCGTCTACATTCCCATCTCCTCAAATTGTTAGAGCCCTGGAACTGTCCCCGCTGTCCCAAGTTATTTATTTTTCTTGATTTCTGTGTATATCTGCCCTATATGGCATTTTTCACTTTTTGGGGTTATAAACATGTGGATTGGCTTTTTTTCCAGAGAAGAACGGTTTGTCTTTCCTGGAGACGTCTGCTCTGGACTCCTCTAACGTGGAGCTGGCGTTTCAGACCATCCTCACAGGTATGAACCGCCTTCTAGAGTGTGAACCGCACCTACGAACAGCCAACAGATGATTCCCGCACACGCCACTGTCATACTGGGCAAGGACGCAAAGACAGAACTTGGTCCGAGTCGGAATCGATCCTCGGACCTTTGGGTTGGGAGAGAATATGTGGTACTATAAAGTGCGCTCTGTGTTGTAGAATCACGGCTAAATATAGGTTAAGCTAGTTATTTTACTGTTTTTGAATAGAAACACATTCAAAATACATACTTTTTGATACCACAATCAGCAAAAAATGTAAAAAATCAGACTATATAATGTAATTTTCAGCCCGAAATATGTTTCTGGTAAATGGTCACATTTTTATATAGATTTTCCACTTTCAAGGCTTTACAACAAGGAACCACACACACACACACACACACACCCTTATCTGTGGGAGTTGAAATCGCGCCACCAACCCATGGGTCAGTGGATCTGTTTATGTCGAGAGTGGGATTCGAACCACCAACCTTCGAATCAGCTCGTACCAAACGCAGACCAAGACCATAAAACTGCTCAGGAATATTTTCTTTCTGTTTATATATTTTTTACTCTTGATACGGCAGGAGAGTAGACCGTGTAGAGTGCTTGTCTTCTGATCCAGAGGTCGATGGTTCAAATCCTATTTCGGATATTAAAAAAAACACACACACAATACTCACAGTAATGACTACACTGACTTACGCTTCCATATATAAATACTTTTTCTTTGCAGTATTAGATTTTTGTTATTTTTTGTACTAACATAAGATTTGAGCTATAGAGGGGAGAATACATAACTTCTATGGCTAATTATCCGTTCATTATTCCATTTATTTGTTGCAGCTCAGGCTTTAAAATGTGTTCACTGGGATCCTCCTGCTTTGTGTCAGTGGGATTAAGTATTTTCAGTATTATTCTTTGTCTCTCTGTAGTGATGTATCATGATTCAAAATGTGTTACTGTGAAAGTAGAAAAGTTCCATTAAACACTATATAAATGGAGATGCTAACGGGCTAGCTGCACTTCCAGCTCCATTAATTCTGGATCCAATCGACTTTACATTAAAAAACTGTCTTCCCTCTCTCTGTAACTGCTGCAGTGAGGCGCCTCATTTTGGTCTGAAAATGTTCGTATTAACCCAGTCTATGTGATCCTGGAGTTTTTATTTGTCTGTAAATAAATTCTTAATATAGAACTGGCTCCAAATTCGCTCCTATAACTGCTAACCTCGATGAGCTTCATTTGACTGGAGCTGAACGCTGTGGGTCTGTGTCTCACCCCTCTCACTCTGTCTGTGTCCTGTATGTCTCACTCTCTGTCTTCTGTATGTCTCCCCCTCTTGTGTCTCTGCAGCCATCTTCCGGATCGTGTCCCAGAGGCAGATGTCCGGACGCGGCGAGTCCGACTTTGCTCCAACCTCCAACGTGGTGCCCATCTCTGTGGAGCCCACCCAGAGCGGGAGCAAGAGCTCCTGCTGCCAGCAACACTGATCAACCAGCCCTACGACGACCAGCCCCACGACGACCAGCCCCACGATGACCAGCCCCACGACAACCAGCTCCACTGACCACCCAGCCCCGCAACAAGCAGCCCCGCGACAAGCAGCCCCGCTGACCAACCAGCCCCGCTGACCAACCAGCCGCACTGACCAACCAGCCGCACTGACCACCCAGCCCTACGACAGCCAGCCCCACTGACCAACCAATTCCACTGACCAACCAGCCGCACTGACCAACCAGCCGCACTGACCAACCAGCCGCACTGACCAACCAGCCGCACTGACCAACCAGCCCCACTGACCAACCAGCCCCACGACGACCAGCCCCACGACAACCAGCCCCACTGACCACCCAGCCCCACTGACCACCCAGCCCTACGACAACCAGCCCCACTGACCAACCAGCCCCACTGACCAACCAGCCCCACTGACCAACCAGCCCCACTGACCAACCAACCCTACAACAACCAGCCCCACTGACCAACCAACCCTACGACAACCAGCCCCACTGACCAACCAGCCCCACTGACCAACCAACCCTACAACAACCAGCCCCACTGACCAACCAACCCTACGACAACCAGGCCCACCAGCAACCTACCCCAATGACCAACCAACCCCAATGACCACCCAGAGTGAGAGCTTCTGCTGCCAGTAACACACTGACCAACCAGCCCCACTGACGAACCAACCCCAGGTTTTTTATGGGCCTATGACATTATAATAACCCTTTAAAGCATTATGTATCCCATGCTGATATATACATTTTGTTATTTATATTTTTACAGAAGTGAATTTTGTGACCATAAATTTACATAAAAGTTAATTGATATTTGCAGAAATAATTTTTGTATCGGCATTAGCAGCATCTGTCCATCCCTAGGAGAGGCACTTGGAGGTCAAGGACAGGGACAGGGACAGTAGTTTGACCAGTGGGGACTAGGGAAAGTGGTGGGGCTCGGGACAGGAGCGAGAACAGGGATAGGGACGGGGCGAGAACAGGGGCAGGGACAGAACTAAAATTGGGAGACGGGACAGGAGCAGGGGCTGGACAGGGGACTATGTGATGGAACAGAGACAAGGGTGAGACAGGAGCAGGGACAGAGACACTGGTGGGACATAAAGAAAATTGGGGGACAGGAGAGGAGCAGGGGCTGGACAGGGGACTATGTGATGGGACGGAGACAGGTGTTCAAGACCGGATCGGGGACAGTGGAACAGGGCACAAAGACACTGGTGGGACAGGGGTCATGCTACAGGACCGGGGGTGATGGGACATAGAGACAGGACAGGAGCAGAGACAGGAGCAGGGAAAGGAGCAGAGGACAAATGGACAGAGGGAACGCTACGGGGACAGTGATCAGATTTATCGTGCACAATAATATAAAATGAAGGTTGTGGTTTTATATGTGTGTGTGTTTTGACTTTTGTTGTCCAATAAATCTACAATTTCTTATGTTTTGTGTTTTTGTGCTTTTTTTAATTTGTATTTTATTTAAGATGAAGTGCTCCACTGCGTTTTTAAACTCCACACACCTTCACTAGAATCATTTGTGTCATTTCAGCTCTGGAATTGCCGATTTCTATTGAACTAAAGGTAAAAACTGTCAACTGAAAACTTCAAACTACCACTTCATGACATCACAAGGTGGAACAGAGCGTTTTGAGCTTTGGAGATGTAAAAAGACAAAAAATAAAGGGTTGTTTAAAAGTGTGAATGAAACAAAACACAACTCCAGGTCTGTTTTTGAGGAGGAAACGACATTAGAACACAACTTAAAGCTGCACAAGAGTCAGTTTTGCGTAATATAGAACCTTTAAAATACCAATACTGATCAAAGGCATTTTCACACTATGGAATCTGAATCCAATTAAAACTTGATGAGCGGCTCTGCCCTGAGTCACATTAATCCTCCCAGGCCTCGTCATGGTTTGGGTGTGGGCACGGCACACTCAGAATAACCTGTAATGTAAAATAACCTGTAAAGTGAGCTGGACTATTGTTAAAGGGCCAGTGTTAGAATATTTTCTGATTTATGTTCTAATGTCGTTTCTTCATCACAAACAGATCTGGAGTTGTGCTTTGTTTCATTCACATGTTTAACACACAAACCCTGCAGATTTAGGCTGAGTTCTTCTCTCAAACTGAAAACACTCATGACTTGTGATGTCATCATGTGGTGGTACAGGAAGTGCTCCGCTGTGTTTTTAAACTCCACACACCTTCACTAGAATCATTTGGATCATTTCAGTCCTGGAATTGTCGATCTCTACTGAACTAAAGGTAAAAGGAGCTGTTCACTTGAAAACTATCACTTGATGACATCACAAGGTGGAACAGAGCGTTTGGAGCTTTGGAGATGTAGACAGACTAATAATAAAGAGTTCCTCAAACATGTGAATGAAACAAACACAACTCCAGGTCTGATTTTGAGGAGAAAACAGTATTAGAACATGAATTAAAGCGCATATGAAGGTTCTGATGATTCTCTCTTTTTTTTTTTTTTTTACTTAATTTGTTAGAATAAAACCTGTTGTAAATATAAATTATAGTTCTACACCAATTGAGAAGCAATTTGAGAAGAAAAGTGGAAAAATGTGCTGAAAATTACAGGAAGTAGAGAGTTCCATATTGATGACATCAAACTGAGAATTATTTTCCCACATTTTCCATGAAATAAACACATTTTCTTATACTTTTAAACTTATTTTCTGATACTTTTAAAATTAAAAACAAAATAAAGGCGTTTTCTTATATATTTTTTTTCAAAAATATTAAAACTGTGCACATTAAGAGAAGTTTTGGCCCTGCGTGCATCGCGGTTGTTAGGCAAGTTATGGAATTCCCTACAAGGAGCTCGCCAATGGAGTTTTGAATTATAAACTCATAACAAAAATGTCATTAATTAAACATCTTTTACCATTGTACATGTATAATTCTGATGCCTATAATTGTGCACTAATAACTGGGTAATGGTTTATGTTTTATAGGCATCCAGCTGTTCCCCATCTAAGACCTGAAGTGGAATTTCTTGCGACCAGTTCTCTTTATAAAGGTGACTGACCAGAGGAAAAAGACTGGAGACCCCTGCCCTAACCTGATGTCATAATTTCCAAAGAAGAAGTAACAATTTAAACCTAAAAAAAATTGCCAAACTGGGAAAAGAAAAGTGAAATCTTTCATAAAATCTTAAATCCAATGATCTTAGCTGTGTTTTAGTGAAATGAGTCCAACCTGTCATAGGCACTTTAAAGGGTGATTTTAAAGAGTGATTTTTGTATTCTCGGACCTTCAGTGGACAAAGCACACAGGAGCAGCGCTGGAGTGCTGTGTTCTGTTTTATTAGAAACACGTACAGTACACTTTTGAAATAAAAGCAGAACTAACATGGATCATATACCATAACAATATTCAAAGTCCCTTATGTCGTTCACAGAAAAAGTACAGAAAAGTCCATCTGGAGAAATCACATTTTCAAGGACGATAAACCTGACTCTCTCCAGCCAAAGATCAGGCACCAAGAGCCCTCCTCACCAACGACCAGCCCAAGGAGCTACCACTACTATCACTATGGATACGACCGGACACAGCCAACCGCTCTGGAACCACCCACAGACCCGACCCAAACCGCCAAGAACCAGGGACCCAGAGAGGCAGAGACCTAGGGACCCAGAGAGCCAAGAACCCAGGGACCCAGAGAGCCAAGAACCAGGGACCCAGAGAGCCAAGAACCCAGGGACCCAGAGAGCCAAGAACCAGGGACCCAGAGAGCCAAGAACCCAGGGACCCAGAGAGCCAAGAACCAGGGAACCAGGACCCAGAGACCTAGGGACCCAAAGTCCCAGAGTCCCAAAGATCCAGAGACCCAACGACCCAGAGACCCAGGAACCCAGAGGCAGGTTCTGACGATGTTGGTTTGAAATTTTCGGACTATTTTTATTCAGTGGTGGTAATATAACTTCTTGGATATAAGCTGCCATTAAAGGTGCATTGCAGATTTTTTCTGGTGGAGGGTCTGTCACCTGCTTGTCTCCATGGAGATGTTACTGCTTTGCTTAGAATGTTCCACAGTATGACATTAAATAGTTCTGCCTTACATTTTAATTACAGGTGGTTTTATAGCTCCAAAAATACCTACAAAAAAGCCATTACATGACCACTAACTTGGTCTCATTTGCTCTCCATGAAGATAGAAAGAAAATTATAAAACTATATTGTGAAACTTTCCAGACAAAGCAATAACATCTCCATGGAGACAAGCATCTGACAGACCCTTCACCAGAAAAGTTACATAGTGCACCTTTAACAGTGGTAATACAAATTCTTCTTGGATGTAAGCCGCCATTAAACTCCACAGAAGACGACTATTTTTATTTATTTTTTTATTACTAATTTATTTCAGTTTAAGGTGCACTCTGCAGCTTTTCTGGTGCTTGTCGCCATGGAAATGTTATTGCTTTGCCTGCAGTATTCCACTATAGAGCTTTAAAGTAGATTTAAACACCAAATCAACTACTAAAGTCTGTTTATGGTGTTTTAAAAGGATTATCTACTGTTCCTAATCATTTTTCACAATTTGATGGCACACTAAAATGTCAAGTATTACATGACATCACACAGAACTGCCCTGATGACAAACAGGTGTTTCTGATACAAACACCTGTCTGCAGGGGCGGAGTTTGAAGTGTGGACACCTGTTCAACCAATCACAGTGTTCCTTATACCTCCAGACCCTGCCCCTTTTAGCAGCTCTGTTTGAAATGTTGTTATGGGCGGAGTTTAGGTGTCGAGTTCTCAGGAGGTGCCCGTTAGCATGTTAGTTGTTGTGGTGAGTAATTAGGACGATCTGAAGGCATAAGGTCAGTGAGGAGGAACTTTGGACCACTGCAAACTTTCAAATGAGCTAGTTCTGCTTTTCACGTTTTTAAGACAGAAAAAATCTGGTACAAAGCTTTTAAAACAATACTGCGGAACATTTCAGGCAAAGCTATAGCATCCCCATGGTGATCGACCCCACCACCAGAGAATGGATTTATGATGAGAGTCAGTTATAGCGTGAAATCGCAGCTAGGTTTCTGAGATGGGAGCTGCTTCGTCATTATTAAATCAGAAATTTTAGGACAATTGAAAGTTTCTTTTGTTTGTTTTTCTTTTTTGCAGTTTCTACATTCTTTCTTTGTAATGTAAAAAATCCATCAAAACACCACCAAGATTGTTACGTCATTATTGCATTTTAGCCTTAATATTTAACACGTCCCATTGTTTAAGTAGCGTGTGGTTTGTGGTTCCAAAGCGGTTTCTGTCTGAGGGGGCGGGAGCACAGGCCCCGCCCCTGTGACCTACACACATGCACACTACAGAACGGCCACGCCCCCCGGCCCCCGCTGCCAACCGGGGTGAGGGCGCGGGGCGTGGACCGGGAAATACAGTTATGAAATGTTCGGAGTGACCCTTTGGAACCAGGGCCCCAGGTGCGTCTGCGGGAGGGGGCTGAGGGGGGCTGGGGCACCATCAGCATGACCGATGCCGATGAGAAAGATAAAAAATGAGGCACAAAAATCGATGCTCTGACAAAAAATACCAAAATTCTAAAAATAGATTTCTGCGATAGTCCCTCCTTTGCACAGCTGAATGAAAGCCTCTACCATATGATTTTAACTCTTTTCTAAATAAAAAATGTCATTATCTTGGTACTTCATAGAAACTGATTTGCTCCTTATTAGAAATATATTAACTCGTCATTTCAATTAAAAAACAAATATCATAAATATGTTGCTAAATTTTGTACTTCTCATAAATAATATCCAGATACTATTTCCTGCTTTTATCAAACAATAGCCATGTTAGCAAAATAGCTCTGAGCACTAGACTGTGACACTGTGTGACTAAGTGTTGGTGGAAGAACGCAGGGGCTCGGGGGGTGCACTGGAGGGTGCACCGGGGTGTGCACCGGGGAGTGCACCGGGGAGTGCACTGGAGGGCGCACTGGGGAGTGCACCGGGGTGTGCACTGGAGAGTGCACCGGAGAGTGCACCGGGGGGTGCACCGGGGGTGCACTGGCGTTACATTCAGCTCATGGTCTGGGGTCACATCGCTTCAGTGCGTCAGGACTCAAGGCAAATACTGGAGCAAACACACAACTCCGACCCCTCAGCTTCAGCTTCACTACAACAACAACTCGTAGCATAGAAGTATATGATATAGTCTAATATGGACCCCCTCCCTCTCCCCTGACTCCTAACCCCCCCACACCCATCGACCCCTCCCACTCTCTCCTGACTCCTCCCACTCTCTCCTGACTCCTCCTCCTCTTCTTTTAACTCCTCCCTCTCCTCTTGTATCCCCTCCCCCTGTTCCCTTACAGTATTGAAGTTTACCTTAAATGTAGTAAATGCGCGTACAGCAGACGAATCGCCTGCTGCTAATGCTAGCGGCGCTAGCGGTGGAGTATGGTTGAAGCTAAGTGCTAAGCATATTGCTTGTGTCCACATTTACAGGGGGCTCATCACTATGTCTTTCTATGGATACAGAAGATTATGTGTTTTTGTCAAAGATTCAGAAGGATTCGACTGTGTGTGTATAAAATACACCAGCTCCTGACACAGCAGGAGATCCTCATGTGCATCTCACCGCGGCCCCCAGGCCGACGGTCCGTTTGGTTTCAGACTAAAATGGGAATAAGGTGCTTCACTTTCGACTCTGGAAAAATAAACATTGATTTTGTTCAGTCTTTTCCAATTTCTGCAGTTCAGACTTTCACATTCTTTAGTTTATCAAAAGGGTATCTCAGGGCAACTCTCGAGAAGGCCAAAGATGCTACCTGGAATGCCAGTCCTCTGGCTCCATTCAACAAACACTATGGCAGGGAAGAAAAGTACTAAAGTACACTGGCTGCACCTGAATACGTGCAAATTTGACTGGAGCAGACCGAGGGGCACAGCTGAGACACAGACACCGGCCCCTGGCCCCAGGAGATTTCTCAGCTCCTCACTGTCCAGTACTGAGGGCCCCTGAGGCCCACTGAGGCCCACTGAGGGCCCCTGAGGCCCCAGTGACCTCACCCTCCAGGGGCCGAGGCGTGGCTGTGTCTCACATGCGCACAGACTCGGTCTGAGCACACACAGATCACGTGTGCTGAAGTGCTTTCAGAGCTGTGTAGTACCACACTGCTGCCACCAGGGGGAGCAGTCTCTCTGGACCATTCTACAGAGGACTGCTCTGCCGCCGTGTTCAGCTGTCCCAGCCCAGCACACAGATCCTGTACCTGTTCTCCACACTCCCTTTAGAGCCTTCAGAGTAAGGTGCTAGAAGATCCTCTCTGTCCTGTGGGCTGTGACTGTGTCTCTGCTTCTGCCTAAAAAATACTTCATTGATAAAAAACAAAACCATAAAACAAAAGAATAAAAGCTATGCTCATTAGAAAAGAAAACGTCTTATAAAATATATAGTTTATACTGTTTAAGAAACACAACCTTCTGTGGTTTGTAAAACAAATGTGCCTCCAAATCAGACACCATTTTGTAAACAAAAACCTTTATATACTGTACTAATAAAATATGAAGGAGAATAATAATAATAATAAGGTTGGTAAATAAGAGGGCAGACTGTTAGGAGAATATCCGGATGGCCTGGGTCACCGTGCTGTGGCACACCGGGCACTCGGGCTGCTTGAGCTCACAGATGCGGATGGCACACTCCATACAGAACAGGTTGTGCCCGCAGGGCACCAGGGCGGCCGTCACTTTGCTCTCGAAGCAGGTCATACAGTCCCGCATGGAGGCCGGGGGGGAGTCAGGCAGAGGCAGGCGCCCGGGGAAGCCCTCCCCTCCTGAGGGCTCGCTGAGGGCGCGGCGCCCGGGGAAACCCTCTCCTCCTGAGGGCTCGCTGTGGGCGCGGCGGGCCTGGGCGTGCGTGGAGCCCGGGGGGGCCATGCCCGTGCTCTCGGGCAGGCTGGGGGACATTCTGGTGAGGGGCAGGGGCAGCCCCGCAAAGCTCTTGGAGCGCTGCTGTGTGTAGAAGGCCACCTGTTTGTAGTCCGAGTCCCAACTGGAGCCGTCCGGCTCAAAGTAGGAGCAGGACTTGTCCCCGGAGCTGGAGAAGCTGTTCTTCTGGAACACGGCGTCCCCTCCACCCACCACGGCCTCGGGGAAGTTCTGCCGGTAGCTGGTGAGGGGCTTGCGCTGCGAGCCCTGGACCCCCCACACTTGTTGCAGGCGACTCTCCAGACCCCCTCCGCTGCTGGCCGGGCTCCCCCCGGACGAGCCCAGGCAATCGTTCTCATTGTTGTGGTCGTGCAGGCCTCCTGTTCTGAAGGCGATGTGAGCTTCGATCTCCTCGCGGGCGCGCTCCGCGTTGCTAGGCGACCCAGTGATCTCAAACACGGGGTCCCTGTCGCGGCTGGGAGTGACGATGTAGGTGCAGGTCTGCTGCTGGATGCGTTTGATGGTGGAGCCTTTGGGGCCCACCACCAGCCCCACCACCCTGTAGGGCACCCGCACCTGGATGGTGGTCTGGCCGGGCAGAGGGGTGGGCGGGGACCCGCTGAAGCTCAGGCCCAGTTTGTTTCGAGAGGCTCGGAGCATGGAGAAGTGCTCTGCTGCAGAGATGATCTCACGACGGGCCAGAGCCACATCCTCCTTACGCCCCGTAATCAGGAACACCGGCTCCTCGCCACGCACCGGGGTCTTTATGTACGTGTTGGTCTTGGCCCGCAGAGCTTTGATCTTGCAGCCTGCACACACACAGATACACGCACACACACACACACACACATAAGGAGAGGTCAACACAAGAAGGAAATGTGAACTGAACAAAACAACAGGCTCAAGTGTAGTACAGCAGAGAACATGTGGGGCGTGCAGGTGGGCGTGTCTGGAGTAGTGCGAGTTACTCACAGTGCCACAGACGCCAGAATGGGCACCTCAGAGTGGGCACCTCAGCGTGAGCCACGCAAACAATAGACGTATATTAAACCTGTGCTTTTACATAGGCTAAACTTCACCTTTCTGACACAGTTCTGAGTGGAGCTGAACACACATGTGGCCCTCAGACTGTGCAGCAGAGCTGGGCACAGGCAGCTCAGGGTGGAGCCCAAAGGAGAACTGGAAATGTGGAGGACAGAATGTGGAGGAGCGGATGAGGAGAGGATGGGAGGAGAGGATGTGGAGGAAAGGCTGATGAGGAGAGGATGAGGATGTGGAGGAGAGGATGCAGGGTGCAGTCTGTGAGGAGCCGAGCGCAGAGGTGGGTGTGTGCGGCCAAACAACAACACGCTGCCGAACACTCGCAGCTCTGAGCGCCGATCGCTGCGCGGGGCTCCGGGGTTTAGGGGCTCTGGGGCAGGTGGAGTGGGCACCCCGGACACGCAGGACACGGGAACAGTGGACACACACGTACACGCGGGCTGGAGTAGACTCAAACAGCTCCACGTGCTACGCTACAAACGCCAGGCTTTGTGTCTGTCCTGACGCGCCCCTCCCTACGCCACCTCTCCTCACCTCAGCGAGCCTCTGTCCACTTCCAGCACTACGGGCACCCCCGTACCCCCCAGACCACCAGAGGGGCTCCAGAGTCCGTCTGCGGCGCCCCAACTACTTTACACCGAGAGTGGGAACAAAGAACCACGCTGCTCTTTGTCCAGGAGCGCAGCTGCCAGAGGAGACAAACCCCCGGCGCACGCGCCTCCCTGGGCACATCTCGGGACACCCTGTTCACCCGCGCTCTCCCGGGCTCTCCCGGGGCACGTGGGGCTAGTGTTGGCCGGGCTGTGGTGCCCGATGTCTGGCGCGCTCAGACGACAAAGGAAAGGAGTGCTGTGTCTGCGCGTGCATCAATGGCGTGTCTGTGGAGACTCCTCGCGCGACTGGGGTCCGCTCAAAACACAAAGAAACAGCGGGAAAGTGGTGCCCGCGCGCTCAGCCCCAAACCTCTGTGAACCGGAGGCTCCGGGAGCCCCTCGGTCTCGCACAGGTGTGGAGCGCATTACCTTGTCTGCCCACGATCTCCGCCACATGCTCGGAGCTGGGCACCGGGACACACTCCGTGATGTTGCAGCCTCGTGCTTTGGTTTCGGAGGTAGGCTCGTACAGGGCGCACAGCTTGTTCTTGGCGGACAGAGGAGAGTCTCCGCCGGCCTTGTGTTGGTTGTTGTTGTTGTTGCTCCTGTCCTGGACTCCTGGGGGGACAGTGTTGTCCTCGCCTTCTCCCAGACCCAACAGAGACAACTGGCCCAGAGCGACTCTGAGGGCGCGGGAGTCCTCCTCATCTTCGTCGGGCGCCACGAGCAGCCCCTCGCTCCCGAAGGCAGAGCCGGGCACGTCCCCGGCGTAGCCCCCATTTTTCTCCATGATCCCTGCTAGAAGCAGCAGGCTCGGCATGGCTAACAAAGAGTACAAGACAAAGACAGCAGAGACTGAGCTCAGCCTTGCGCCACCGCCTCCTCCCTCTTCTCACAACACTCCTAACTCCGCCCCTGCCCGCCCCCTCCGCGCAGACTGAGGGCGGCAGACAGAGCGGCAGACTGAGGGCGGGCCAGTGCTGCTCCCAGTCTCCTCCGGAGCCCGAGTGCAGCCCGACAGCCCGGCGCACCGTGCCCGAGCCCCGAGCCTGGGTACAGGGGCAGCGGAGAGCGGCACGGACCCGCTCCGCGGAGCTTGACGCGCCCGCGCTGGCGGATGCTGAGCAGAGCGTCGCTGCAGTGGGAGCACATGGTGTTGTTCATCAATACCAACATGGCCACGGTCCTCACCGCGTGGACGGCAGCTGGTGCATGCGCTTTGCCAGTAGGATACGGCACGTGTTACCAGGTGCGGCCGCGCTGCCGCTTACCGCCATGTTTGCGCGGCAGAGCACGCGGCATGGTTCTGTATAGCCCATAGTGAACAAAGACTGTCTGCTGCCGCGCGCTGACAGGAGCCAAACCACGCCCCGCGGCAACGCGGCAACAAAGAGCAGCAGCAGAAGCACCGCGGCAACAGACGCGCTGTCGCACACGCCTTACGTGCGCACAACACAAACAAAAGCTAAAAATCTACACAAACTACAGACAGACACATCAGCCTAAAACACAACACCCAGGCCCTCAGACTCAGGCCCTACACTGGGGCCCTCACACAGACCCGGAATGGACCAGGACCCGCGGGTCCCCAAAGATTCTCGGGTCCCCCTGGGTCCACCTCAGATAAAGGAACGGCCTGTTCACCGCAGCGCCCAGAGCTCAGCCCAGTGAGAAGTGCCACACCAGGCCCGGTGCTGGTCCTAGACGTTATTACATGATTATAATGTTTACATTTCAGTTATAACAAATACTACGTGTTGAATTTTCACTCGTGACGACATGAACACAGACTGCACTTCTGTGGTCAGTCCTTCGGGTTTGAAAAAATGCAGTGGACAAACATAAACTACAGGCCTACAGTTTATGGCAGAGGTGGTAGAAAAAAAAAACACACAAAAAAAACACAAAAAGTATCCAAGCAAGAGTAACGTTACTTCAAAATAAAATTACTCAGGTACAAGTAAAGTAATGGTCCAAGAAATTAAAAATAAAATAAAATAAAAACTACTCAGGCAACAAGAGTAACGAACAGAGTACAGAGTGTTGAGACGTAACAGCGGAAAGTGAATTTGACTAAACATGAAATAAGTCACAAAATCTGCAAGAAACACAAAAGTTCATATCATTTTAATATTGCCACATAAAGCTTTTGTCACTTTTTACAGTACTCTGACTTTTACTCAAGTAAGAGTACTGTTACTTCAATACAAATATTACTCAAGTAGCAGTAAAAGTATTCTGCTAGATGTAACTGAGTACTATCCTCCTCTGCTCTTTGGTCATCTCCCCGAGTGGAACGATAAGAGCTGTGGCCGGTAGGGGGCAGTGCGTCCACATTTTCGGAGGACCACCCTATCACAGCCCGGTGCACACGTGCGGGTCAAAGGTCAGCCTCTACAGTTCCTCACAGATGCTCCTGACCACAGACTGTTCACACATGCCGCACACTGGAGGATTCTGTCCACATCAGCGGGCAGAACTCAGCGCTCCAACCCTAGGAGGAGCGCACGGGCCCGGGACAACAGAACGGAGCCTGCGCCGTGGAGATCTGGAAGTCAGGTGTGTGGGGGGTTATTTGAAAATCTAGTTTATGTTTTCAGCCTAAATTATAAGATAAATTATAGGCTAAAAAGTGCGTGGAGCTGTTTACGCACAGAATTTACGCACAGACGCAGGCTTAACAAATGAAGCTGTATTTCTTTTACAAAAGTTGAGCTACGGGGGGAAAAAATGCTCTTAAATCTGAAAAACGAGCGTGAAAAACCCCAAACTCGTGTGGCCAGTGTGTATACAAATTAGAAGTGCGTGCGTGTGCCTGTAGATGGCGCTGTCTGCTCGTGCGTAAAAGGCTCACCCACTCAAAGTGCCGCAATAATCTATTCATGTTTTACGCATTTATTTTACGCACAGAATCCTTTTTGTATATGTTTTTATTCAGGTTTAATTTCAGCTGTGGATCGGAGTATTGAAACTTTATTTTAACTTTACTCAAGTAAAAGTACAGGCTAATAATGTACTCGATTACTTATGCCTTGTAGTAAAAGTAAAAAGTACACATGAAAAATACTAATCAGAGTACTACTTACTTTTTAAAGCAGACCTATTAAAATTGACTTTTTTTTTTTTTTAAGCTTTAGCCATGTTATAGTTGTTTCCTTCTCATTTACCAACTTTACAATAATTTTCTGTTTTATTTTAAAGTACAAATACAAAACAATGGTACAAAAAACGCTCTCATAACTGAAAAGTGTTTCTGAAAGCTGCTACTCTAACTTAAAGAGTGACTGTCAGGAGGTAACATTTGATTTATAATTTCAAGTTAATGTTAAGTTAATTGGAAGGTGTTTTCAAAGGACCGACACAAAAATGAGACAAACTGAATCAGATCTGAAGGAGTTGCAGGAAACATAAACATAACTTTTACTACTACTGTAAGAGTACTATTACTTAAATACAAATATTAGTCAAGTAGGAGTAAAAGTATGGTATCAGGAACCGACTTGGATAAGAAATTTGATTTAAAACGTGTGAATAAATGTAACAGTAAATGTAAGTGAGTACTACGCGCCTTTAGTGCTGCAGACAGTTACGGTAAAATGATGTTTTGGGGTGTTACCGTTAAAGGAACCGTATGTGTCCTTTGCTCTTACCGTTTTAAAAAAGGTTCTACAATCACATCTGACCCTGTGTCTCCAGAGCTTCACCTGCAGACAGAGACACAGAGACACGTCCAGGTTTGTCTCAGTCTCAGTTTATGGACAGGCTCATGTGAAGCTCAGAACCTCCAGAACAGGCTCTATTTACGCTTACCGGAAGGCGTTTGGAAACATGCGGATGGCGACTTCCGGTGTAGTTCCCGACTCTGGGCATGTGATAAAAACGTGGATCCAGCAGCAGCGTCTTCACAACCTGCTGAAGCTTTACATGGAGGACGGGACTCTGATTGTGTCTTCAGAGTCACTCATAGGGAGCTGGTCGGGACTGTTGATCTGCTGAACATAACAGAACACTACAGTGACAGCTTTCTTTCTTTTTTTTAATTAGACAAATTATAAAACACAAATTAATGGACAAATATAACAGAAAAAAAGAATACAGTGACATCTAGATGAAGAAAACTGGGTCATTTTCTCAGATTTCTCAGATTTTCTCAGTTTTTATCACCAACAGAACCCAAAGTAAGTCGTCATCCACATGTTTCCAAACGTCTGCCGGTTTTGTGCCGTAAGCGTGAACAGAGCCCATTCCCTCCCTGAGCTGCAGAGGCTGCACTAGCACTGACTCAGGATTGGTGCAGGTGCTGGGGTTTAGGGAGTGACCGTTCAGATCAGAGAGAGACATTTTAGGTTTAAAACAGAATGAGGTTAGTTGTTTGTGTGTCTGAGAGTGAACAGTGTGGATTGTTCTTATTATTGACTAACTGCATTCTGTAATTTATTTCTGTAAATCAGGGGTTGCAGATGGAAACAGCTGTTTAGCTCTAATCTGGTGTGGAACATTTCTTTTTTTTGATAAGCTTGATGTCTCTGTACATTGTCCCTTCAAATAAAAACTAAACTAAACTAAACCACCAAAACACCAAATTATAATATAAATACACATGACATAATTTCTAATGTCAGTGTATCCCGCAGAAAATTGGTTAGTCAAGGTGTTCTCCAGATAATTAGCGTCTCTCTTGATTAAAAAAAAAATAACAAAGCCGTGTTTAATTCGACCGGGTTTACCTCGTATCCAGGGACTCGCACAGTTCATGTTTGTGGAATTTAAAATCTAAACCTTTGCATACAGTTCTTTTTAAATGTAGTATTTGCTGCGGCAGCAGGTACACACACGTACACACACATCCACACACACGTCCACACACACGTCCACACACACGTCCACACACGTACACACACACGTACACACACACGTACACACACACGTACACACACACTGTCGACTCTGTGTGTGTTTCTGTGTGTGGATCAGGGCAGGAACGAGGAAACACGTTCAGTATTTGAGGTATGCTGAAGGACGGGTGGAGGACGGGTGGAGTACGGGCATGGTGCAGGTGGGGTTGCGGACATGGCAGTTTGGACGCTCCCTGTGGGTTGTGCGTGACGTTGGCCCCCATCAAACGCAAACCTAAACAAAAACTCAATCATTGTCAATCGTTTCTGCTGCAAAAAGTTTTGTTTGTGCCATTATGGGGGGCACTATTACGGTAATGGCTCCCGATCCCTCCGAAAATATTAAAACGTGCTAAAAGTATTACATAGATTCTTTGTGTTTTATTTGTGCTGTTGTGTGCCGTTAATATTTTACTTTTTGCTTTAATATTTATATAATATTAATAGTTATTATTTACTTACTTGCCTTTTCAGCCGGAAATGACTTGGGGCATGAGAATTTATGTAATAGTTTGCAATTTTTTAGCACGTTTTAACATTTTCAGGGGACGGGATGACGTCATCGGCCGAAAATAGCGAGCCATAATAACACGAACAAAAACAAAACTTTTTACAGCACAAACGAAGCACAAACAATTGACGTAGTTTTTGTGTAGGTTTGTAGGGACAAGTTTTCAAGTAAAGTCAAGATCACTTCCTGTTTGGAACGCGGTGGCTAGCGGGTTAGCTTTGTCCATTTATATAAACAGTCAATGGTTTGAATCGAGATTCAGTCGTGTCTAATGTCTTTTTGTCTTTTTACCGCAGAGGAGAAATCTGTGGTTTGGGGCAAACACGAGACTTTTAGAATGATTTAAAGTCACTGTCATTTTTGATCATATTTAAAGGAACTGTACTCAAGGTTTTCATTTTAAATTCCATAAACTTGACCTATCTGTGTCCCCAGAGGTAAACATGTTGAACTCAAATATAGTATATAGTAAATAATATAAATATTGCTGGTTCAAAGCTGAAATCCAGTGTGTTTAAACCTAAAATGTCTCTGATCTGAACGTCACTCCCTAAACCCCAGAGTCAGTGCTAGTGCAGCCTCTGCAGCTCAGGGAGGGAATTCTGGAGGTTCTGAGCTTCACATGAGCCTGTCCATAAACTGAGACTGAGACAAACGCAGGACAAGTCTTTGTGTCTCTGTGTCTCTATCTGCAGGTGAAGCTCTGTGGACACAGGTTCAGATGTTTGTAAAAATAGTGAGCGTGCAGCTGCAGACGGCTCATATCAGGTTTATTGTTTATGAAAACATTTACTCTTAACCTCAAAAAGAGACACAAACGTCTGTGTCGTCTCCAAACAACGTGTAAACTGATTTCTGCTCTTCTGTGGTTTTGTGGGTGCTGGAACTTCAACCAAATAGAACTTTGGGTGAGTAAATAGTGAAACAGCTACAACATGGTTAAAATCTCTGAAAACTTGAACAGGTCTGCTTGTATTTAGACTTAGACTTAGACTTTATTGATTCACAAGGGAAATGATTTGGACACAGTCGCTCAAACATCACAATATAATATAATAACAGAGAGTAACAAAAATAGATGGTGTGGATGTCGCCTTTAGGTTCTAGTTTTAAAAAGGTTCTATAACCACAACTGAACCTGTGCTGCCAGCGTTTTTATCTGCAGATACGTACACATTTTTCTCTTCTCTAGCCCTAGTTTCACCCACTTTATCGCCCAGCTAAAGGTCTGCCCTCATTCGACCCACTTCCTCCAGCCCTGGTTTAGATCTGTGTTCTATTTTAGTCGCCTCATAATTCCACTTTAGTCCTGGTTCCTGCTCCAAAGCCAGGAACAGGCAGGACTCTATGCTCAGTGCTACGACCAAGCCCCGCCCCTCAGAAAAACCCCGCCCCCTTCACAGAGCTCCGCCCCTCACCCGGAGCCGCGCCCCCCCTGGTGCCAGTGCATGTGCAGAGCAGGGACAGCGCTCAGGAAGGCTCACACGCCCTCTTCTCCACAGCTCCAGCTCCTGCTCCCAGCCTCGCTCCGGAGTTTACCCACCCACAGGCCCCCTCTGAAGGCTACGGACCACACCACCTCTGCCCCCAGCACCAGGTCAGTCTACCCCAGCACTTACCCCCCTCTGGCCCCGTGTGGAACATGCTAAGATCACAGTGTGCAGCTCTAGTCGTAGTCCTAGTGAAAAGTTTGCAGTGAGACTGGTTTGTTCACGTGGGTGTGTCAGCTTTGTGCGTGTGTGTGTGTGTGTGTGTGTGTACGTACGTACCCCTCCCTCTCTCACATACAGTTGATGTTTTGTGTGTTACTCTCTCTGTGGTACTCAGACACACTGTAGTAATTATTGGCTGTGCTGTTTGAATAATGGGATGGGCCCAAACAGAAAGAAAGTGGTTTGATTTTTCTTATTAATTTGTTTATTTAAACAAACGCACAGCAGAGGGCATTGTCAGTGTTACAACAGCAACGATGCCATGTCCAGTGCCCACATGTGTTGGAGAGAGAGGGAGAAAGAGGGAGGGAAAGAGAAGATGGAGGGGGGTTTCTCTCACTCTGTTGTGGTGACGACGGGACTGTCCTGAAACATGAGACACTGAACAAAAGTGAAAGTGGACGAGAGAGATTAACATGTGCCACTGACTCACTCTCCTCTGTGCCCTCCTCCTCCTGTGCCCTTCTCTTGTGTGCCCTCCTCCTGTACTCTTCTCCTCCTAATGTGCCCTCATCCTGTGCCCTCCTCCTGTGTGTCCTCCTGTGCCCTCCTGTGCCCTGTGCTCTCCTCCTCCTCCTCCTCCTCCTGTGCCCTCCTCAGATCATCACCATGGAGACTCCGAGCTCTAAGCGTGCCGTGTCGCGTGCCGTGTCGCCGGCCCGGATCAGCCGTCTGCAGGAGAAGGAGGAGCTGTGTAACCTGAATGACCGTCTGGCCGTTTACATCGACAAAGTGCGCTCCCTGGAGGCGGAGAACACGAGTCTGCGTCTGCGCATCTCCGAGTCCGAGTCCAGCGTCACCCGCGACCTGTCGGGCATCAAGGCGGCGTACGAGAGCGAACTGGCCGACGCCCGCCACACCCTGGACCAGGTCGCCAAGGAGCGCGCCCGCCTGCAGCTGGAGCTGGGCAAGCTACGGCAGGAGCACCAGGAGCTCAAGGCCAGGTCAGACTCACACCGTCACCTCACAGCTACAAGGTCCTCGGTGCAATTCCCAGAATGCACTGGCCCCTTCCTCTGGGGACTTTGCGTGTTCTGATGTGTTTGTGGGTGAAGTCTATAAATGTGAGTTAGGGCCTTTTACAGCTCTGCATAACTCAGACGCCTCAAAGCTCCAAAAACAGGTGTGAACGTTTGAGTGGCTCAGAGGCAGGAAAACAAACGAAGGAATACGAGCGGAGCACAGGTGTGGGCTGGGGGCAGGGCTTGTCTCAGTAGTACAGGTGTGGGGGCGGGGCTTGTCTCAGTAGTACAGGTGTGGGGGCGGGGCTTGTCTCAGTAGTACAGGTGTGGGCTGGGGGCAGGGCTTGTCTCAGTAGTACAGGTGTGGGGGCGGGGTTTGTCTCAGTAGTACAGGTGTGGGCTGGGGGCAGGGCTTGTCTCACTAGTACAGGTGTGGGGGCGGGGCTTGTCTCAGTAGTACAGGTGTGGGGGCGGGGCTTGTCTCAGTAGTACAGGTGTGGGGTGGGGGCGGAGTTCACAACAATTGGGTCGGATTGAAAGATATTTATTTAGATGAACATTCAATTTGGGACAAGTGCAGTTCATAGTTTCTACCCAAAAACGAGCCCCAAACAGATCGTGTGTGCTCAGCATCCGACCAAAAGCACATGACGCACACAGGTCAGAGGTCAAATCTCCCGACTGCCCCACAGGCTCATTGAAGCAGCACCAGTTGCACATTGACAAGGTCCAGACTCGTGTATCAGACCTCATGTGTCCTGTGACCTCCACCTGAGACTAGCAGAGCGGAGGAACACCACAGGGACAGAGGGTTTTATCACTTTAAAGTAAATAAATGAGTTTAGTTAACGTTAACACAGTGTAGAGTTGTTAAAAATAGTTACAGATGTGGCCGTGGACAGGAGGAGCTGCAGAGAGTCTAGACTTTGACATTCGCTGCACTTTATGACGACTTTCACATCGCCGAGTGTTGAGTTTGCGGTTACACATTTACACAGATCATAAACGAGCAGATCTGAGCGCCTCTGGGCCTGTCTCCGCACGTGGCTTCAGACATGGAGACGTGTCCCTCCCTGCCCTCCGGCGGGGTGCTCCCTCCCTGTTTGTTAGCGTTAGCATTAGCCTCCTCCATCTGGGTACTCTCTGTTTGTTAGTCTTAGCCTTGGCGTGCTCAGGTCCAGATGTGTTCCTTCTCTGCGCTCTGTGTCTTCGTTTGCATTGGCGGTTGTTGTTTGGTGTGTGGTTGCCATGGCAGTGTGTGTGTTTTGTGTGTGTGTGTGTGTGTGTGTGCGCGCACGCACTCGTGTGTGTGTGTGGGTCATGTGACGCGGGTGACTCAGGCCTGTGGTATGGGCTCTGTGCGCACACGGAGCAGGAACAGAAGCAGGAAAACCCCTCAGCGCGGTGGGCTCCTGCAGGAATGTGCTCCTACTGTGGGATCAGGTACCCACAATGCAACTCTCTACAACAGGACAGGGTCTCACCTGACGGACCTGTCCCGGGGTGAGTCCTGCAGGTTTAGTGTAGGACGAGGCTCAGTTTTCAAAGCAGATTTTTACATTTATACCACATAGACTTAGACTTAGACAAACTTTATTGATCCACAAGGGAAATTATTTTACACAGCAGCTCAAACACAATCATAATTTAATATAATAAACAAAGAGCAGAAAATATAAATGGTAATGATAAATTCTAAATAAGTTGCAAAAAAGAGCAAGAGACAGGTGTTAAATAAGGCATAATTATATAAATGTATATGTACAAGTCAAAATAAAATTGAAAAATAAGTAATGAAAAATAAGTAATAAAAAATAAAAAATCTCGGCTATACAAGAGGTCATAGGAAGACAATGGATAAAATAAACTTTATTGTCCCAAAGTGAAATTTAAAAACACAGTTCACACACACAGGACAGTCAAACGTGGAGTTTGGACACGTCTCATTCAGTGTGTTTTCTTTGTTCTGAGTTTGTGCGTTGTAAATACAAACTGAAGACATCAAATATATGAAGTGTGTGAATATTTACAGCAAAGGAAAATGCGTTAAATGACTCTAAATATGTTTTATATGTTAGACTCTGGTTCCTCGGAGTGTCCGACTTTTGCTTTGTGGACAGCTGTAAACTCTTGTCCTTCTCTTAATGAGCTTCATGATGAAATCCTGAAATGTCTTTCTCTTCACATCTGCGTTCAGGGTTCAGTGGTATAATTCCAAGAGTGCAAAGCAGTGATCAAAGCAAACGCTGAAGGCTTTTGTGAAGCATCTAAAATATAAAACATGTTTGGAGTTATTTAGAAGTCTTCTGTCTGTTACATCCACACATGCACCGCAAAAAGCCTGCCCAAAATGTAAGATATAAACACTTAAATCTATCAGAAAATTACTTAAAAGTGGTGAAATGATCTGTCCATGCAGCAACATCAAGTTCTCTTCAAATAAACTCCCTCTAGACCAGAATTAAGCAGTCTCAGAACTAGTAAATAGATCATAAATCTGAAAACAAAATGAATAACCTGATAAAAGTTTTAAAATCTTGTCCAGATCAGAGAAATGTGCAGTGTGTCGTTTGTAGTTTTGATGTTTCAGTGAGAATCTGCAGCGTAAATAATTGTGGGAATAGAGAAACTTTATTGATCTCGAAGGAAATTCAAGCTTTAAGAAAACAAACGGTTCCTGCAGCATTTCCACTGCGCCTCTCAGCGACAAAAAACAAGAATGAAAATGTGCGTTCAAACCTTAAATGTATAGTACAGCACCAATTTAAAGGTGCATTATGTAACTTTTTGGATGAGGGTGTGTCTCCAGCTCGTCTCCATGGAGATGTTGTTGTTTTGTCTGTGGTGTTCAGAGTGATTGCACTTCTCTGTCTGTCACAGCTCAGAGCGTTTGTTTAGAAAGTGCATTCTGCAGAAGTGTTCAGCTGGTGATTTGTGATTTATAAAAAGACTTCTCCTAGAAACTGAAGCAGGTGAAGTTTGTGTTTTGGTCCCAGAATTCCACAAAGTTTTATAAGAGACACCAGATCTGTGGAAAGGCGAGCCCAGTCACCTTAAGAATACATTTTTATCATGTATATCTTAGCAAACAAGTTTAATTTAAAAAGGCCGGAGATGCTGTGGAACATTCCGGACAAAGAACTCACATCTCCAGCAGGTCACGGGCGGCTCCATAAACCAGGTCCCCACAAGTGGCTCCTTCAGTCTGGACTCAGACTGAACCCTGATCCAGGAGCCACCTGGAGCTGAGAGAAAGAAATAAGAAATAATAAGAAATATTCACTAGGAGGTGTGTAAAAATATCAAAATATCGATATATCGTATCATTTAATATCGATATCGTGGGCTGCTGTATCGATATATCAGCAAGTGTATTTTTGGTTTATTTTACTAAATTATTTTGTTCCAGCTGCAGTTTTGTTGCTCGTTTGGAGGAAGGAAACTCGTTTATGCGACACGTTTGACATTTTCACTGTTCTGATGATTAAAATGTTTGTGTTTCATATGAACTTTGCACAAGACGAGATTTAACAAAGACTTTTAGAATCACAGCCATGATTTAGACTTTATTTTTTACTGAACTGTATCGAATCGATTTGAAATATATCGAATCAAAAGCTCACTGTATCGAGGTATCGTATCAGGAACTTCTTAACGATACGCAGCCCTACATTTCACTTCATCCACAGACGCCTGGAGCTGAGTGGACACTTGAAGAACCAACCGCCCTTTGGTTTAGTGTCATCACGTTTTAAGCAATCTCCATGTTTATCAAAAAGAAAATCCAAACAAATATTATGATCTTCTGTTTTCTGTGAAAGGGGCGGACCTCTGGAACAACTGTACAGAAGACTTAAAACTGTGCACCGCTCTGTTCTACTTTAAAATAAGTTTAAATGTTGAACTCTGTGCAGATACATGGATTATGAGGCTTAGTTTGAGCTGTAGAACTCTGCTGTACTGTTACTCGTTTGTTTCTGTTACTCCTTTGTTTCTGTTACTCGTTTGTTTCTGTTACTCACTCGTTTGTTTCCTCTCGCTGGTTTCAAGACGAGGCTTTGACAAAAGAATAAAGGGGGGCCATAACAAGCTCAAGCTTCAGCCGACACCAGGGGTCTCCAGCGTGTCTCCAAACCCCTTCCAAGCAGCTCGCCAAGGGATTTCTGAATTAAACCTCTTCTCCTGAACAACTTTGATGAATGAAATACTTAAAACCAGTGTAAATGTCTTTTTGGTGTCTGTGTGCACTAACAAATGGACAGTGGTTTATGTTTCAAACGCGAGATCAATAAAGTCTCTGCATTTCCACGATTATTTACGCTGCAGATTCTCACTGAAGCGTCAAAAAAAAACTACGAACGACACGTGTGGATGAAGCAGACAGAAGACTTTAAAATAACTTCAAATAATTTGAGAATATCCAGAATATCCAGAATATACCTGTGACCGACAATCAAAAAATCGATCTCAAAATCCATCCAAACGTGATCACTGAAGGTTTTTGTCTCTTTGCCCAGGCCACAGTTCATAATCAGACAGTAAAGTTTGTTTATTGCGCCGACTTTACTGTAGTTTTACGTGTCCGAGATAAAACCCGATAAGACTCCACTATCAGGGAAAGAAAAAGTGTGCGGGTATATAATCTGTACACAGGTTTCACAGACCATAGAACATTTAACAAATACAATAAAAAACATAAAAATAAAACATAAAAGCATAAAACAATACCTACAAAAAACACACAAATTAAATTAAATAAAGCAAAAGTACTGTGGTTGTGCAGTGTAGCCACACTGCCAGGCCTCCTTAGATTTATATTTTCGCCAATTTATAATTTTTTTTTTTTACCCCCATTTTTTACTAAACACTTTTAGTCACTATTTAACTAATACTATTTTCACCGTCATCGTCATTTCCTTTCATCATCTTCTATTTTTTACTACAATCTTAAAGCATAATTTTAAAGACATTTTCTTCTTCTTCTTTTTTTTTTTTTTTTTTTTTTTTTTTTAATTGTTTCGCATTGTTTGTAGCTTTGGCTGATTTTGCATTTATTCATTACAGGTGTTTCTATTGGTTAAAAATACAATAATTCCTTCTGTGAATGGCGCGCCTCTCCACAGATCTGACCTGTAATGCAGTGTAGTGCTGTAACCTGCCCCTCTCCCCTGTGATAGAGAGGTTTAATCTATACTGTGGAACGTTCTAGACAAAGCAATAACATCTCCATGGAGACAAAAAGGTGGCGGACCCTCCACTAGAAAAGTTACACAGTGCAGCTTTAAGATTAGCTTACACGGTTAGCATCAGTTTCCAGTAAATGAATAAAAGTCAAGGAACAGCATGGAAAGCCAACGTGTGTGTGTCTGTGAGTGTCTGTGTGTCGGTGTGTGTCTGTTTGTGTGTGTGTGTGTGTGAAGAGGGAACAGCCCCTCCCTGCTCTGTGTGTGTGTTTCCGTGTGTGTACATCTGTATATTTGAATCGCCGTGGTGACGGATGGGACACACCTGTACCCTGCCGCTGCGCAGGGCCGCACCTGTCCAAACTGGCCACGCCTCCACATGAGAGCCTCAGGAAACAACTGTGTGTGTGTATGTGTGTGTCTGCGGGTGTGTGTGTGTGTGTGTGTGTGTCTTCAGTTGGACAAAGAGAAAGACTCAGATTTTCACTTTTTCACCGTCCTTTACGAACGTGAGAAGCTGCGACACTGATACTTTACAGCTGATGTCATCAACCTGCCCCAGGTGTGTGACGCTAACCAGAGGCACTGCTCTGTCTGAAGCTCTGTTACTCAAGTTAGCATTAGCATTAGCCAACAGTTTTTCAGTAGCCACTCTCACCTTTTTGTTGAAAATAAAACATATTTGGCGGCGTTTGCTAAAGTGTGCGGCATTTTGTCACCATGGTAACTGCTTAACAACAATCTGCCAGAGACATACATGCAGTACGCCCCCAACGTGATGTCAGTATCAATAAGTATTTTCATTCACTGATGTCTGGAGGACTAAAGCAGAGACCAACGGCTCCACACATTTGGTTTTTTGTGGTTTTGACTTTTTTAGAACACAAAGCTCCAAATTAAAGCTGCACCAAGTGAGATTTCTGTTGTCATGGAGACGGTGTATAGTCCATGGAAGGGGTTGGAGGACGGGTGGAGCTGAAGCAACAGGAAGAAGGCGTGTCCCTCAGGATCCAACTTGTAAACTGTTGAACTCCAGAGCTGTACTCAGGCTCGTGATAAAACCATTTGACGCGTTAAGTTCTTCCTGTAATCGTCTGGACAGAGATTTCCTGTTTCTCTTTTATCAGTGTTCCTCTGGGTTTTCACAGCTCACAGTGGAACATGACACACATGACACCAGAGGAGGAGACAAACATGGAGGATTAGATGTTCTGAGATGGAGCATTATGAGATCTTCTGAGTACGTGATGAAGAGTGAGACGTTTTCAGATGTTTTGAGGAGGTGATGGAGCAGAATGAGATGGTCAGAGGAGGTGATCGAGGAGAATTAAATAATCTGAGGAGGTGGTGGAGGTGAGTGAGATGTTCAGAGGAGGTGAGAGTGACATGTTTGAGAAGGAGATGGAGGACAGTGAGTTGTGGAGGAGATGGACCAGAGTGAGATCTTATGAGAGAGAGATGTTTTTAGGAGGTGGCTCAGAGTGTAATCTCCTGAGATGGTGGTGGAGAATGAGATCTTCTGATTAGGTGATGGAGGTGAGTTAGATGTTCTGTGGAGAGTGAGATGTTCTGAGCAGGTGGCGGAGAATGAGGTGTGCTGAGGAGGAGATGGAACATTATGAGATCCTCTAAGGAGGTGGTGGAGCAGAGTGAGATGTTCTGAGGAGGTGGTAAACCAATGTGAGATGTTCTGAAGAGGTGATGGAGGAGTATTGTGTTCAGAGGAGGAGATGAAGGAGGAAAGATCTTCTGAGGAGGTGATTGAGGAGAGTGAGATCTCCTGAGTAAGTGTGGAGGACAGTAAGATGTTCTGATGAGAGATGTTTCGAGTAGATCTTGGTTCTTAGTAGAATTCTGTTTGTTTTCCACCGTACTCCTGGGTTCACCCTCTCCGCGCTCCTCCTCCTTCAGTGAAATCAGATCTGCTCCTTTTGTGAAGTGCGGTTCTTGTGGCCCTGAAAGTTTCCACAGCTGGCAGCAGGCCCGGTGACTCACACATGGTAGTAAATGGTTTTAAGATGGCGGGCTCCAGGAAGGCTCCTCTCTCCGGCTCCTCTGGCTCTCCTCTCCTCGGGGCGAGTTGTGCAACAGCAGTGGAGTTCCAAACAAAGGCGGATTGAGAGAGCGAGTCCTGGAATCGTAAACGTGCAGATGCTTCGTTTACTACACCAAACCTTCCAACAATACGACTCTCTCCAACTGCTGCATGTTCCTGGTGGAGAAGAAATGTGGAGGAACTTACTAGTACACTAAAGCTGCATTGTGTAACTTTTCTGGTGCTTTTTTCCATGGAGGTGATATTGATTTGTCTGGAATGTTCCACACTATGGCATTAAACCTTTCTATTGTCATGGAGACCAAACCAGACCAAGTTCCAGGTCAGATCTGTGGAGAGGCGGCCCCACTCACAGTCAAAATGTCTGTTTTTCTAGGTATTTTTGAGCTCTAAAACCACCTGTAATTGAATAAATGTCAAGTAGAGCTGTTTAATGTCACACTGTGGAACATTACAGGCAGGGGAATGGCATCTCCATAGAAACAAGCAGGCAACAAACCCAAAACCGAAAAGTTACACAGTGCACCTTTTAAGTTCAAAGCAGTTTTTGTTTATCACTTTGTATTTTGTGAAGAAAAAGTTGTTTATCGCTTTGGAATGTTCCGTAGTGTGGCATTAAACAGCTTTACCTTACCTTTATTCAATTACAGGTGGTTTTAGAGCTCTAAAATCCCAAGAAAAACAGACATTCTGACTGAGTGGGGTCGCTTCTCCATAGATCTGACCTGGAACCTGGTCTGGTTTGGTCTCCGTGAAGCTTTATTCAATTACACGTTTTTTATTGCTAAATGGGGGGTCGCCTCTCCACAGATCTGGTTTGCTCCATTCAGTTGTATGTTTTTAATGCTATGCTATGCTATGCTTAAGCAAAGGAATAACAAGCAGACCCACCAGCAGGAAAGTTCCATAGTGCAGCTTTAAATGTAAATATAAGTTTTGTTAAATGGAACTGTATGTAACCTGCAGCGTTACAGTGTTAAAAATGGACTACAGTCATTCACCTGCAGGTGGAGGACAGAGAGACATGGAGACACAGAGACACAGGGACACAGGGACACAGAGACACGTCCTGCAGACAGAGACACAGAGACCCGTCCTGCGTTTGTCTCAGTCTCAGTTTATGGACAGGCTCATGTGAAGCTCAGAACCTCCAGAATTCCCTCCCTGAGCTGCAGAGGCTGCACTAGCACTGACTCTGGATTGGTGCAGGTCATGAATCTATAATAAAAACTCTGTCCCTGCTCTAGTGGACGCTCCAGGTACTGCAGCTCCCGGGAGTTTGGGCCCAGAGAGAATTCTCCCATAGAGCACAATGCATTATGGGAATTCAAACTGCCTGTGTTCAGCTGACAGGGCATCCGGCTTTCACAAAGGTGGTGACAATAGTTGGTAGAGTATTTGTCCACTGATCTGAAGGTTGCCAGTTTGAATCCTGCTCTCGACATAAAAAAAAAAAACAACATTGGTGGAGCGGTCAGAACCACTGACCCACAGGTTTGCTGGTGTGATTCCAACTCCCACAGATGATTGCGTCCTTGTGTCCTTGGGCAAGACACTTAACCTCACCCCCAGTGCCAGAGTGGTTCCTTGTTATAAAACACTTTGAGCGCCTTGAAGGTGGAAAAGTGAAGTATAAACATGTGACATTTACCAAGGTCGGATTTTGTAGGATTCTTTTCTATTTTCACAACATAAACTTTTTAAAATGTTTAAATCCTCAAAGCTCCTAAAAGTGATCTTTGTCAGACTGAGCCTCGCCGCTCTGAGCCGCGCTCGCTCCGCTCTAGCAGCTCTCGCTCTGATTGGTCCAAATGCTCCACGCCGTGCTCTGATTGGTCCAAACGCTCCACGCCGTGCTCTGATTGGTCCAAATGCTCCACGCCGTGCTCTGATTGGTCCAAACGCTCCACGCCGTGCTCTGATTGGTCCAAACGCTCCATGCCGCGCTCTGATTGGTCCAAACGCTCCACGCCGTGGTTTGATTGGTCCAAACGCTCCATGCTGTGCTCTGATTGATCGTTACAGACGTCTCTTTATAATTGTCATCAGTAAAAGCTTTGTTAGATCTGAACCTGTTTACCTCGGCTCTGGGGTCAGACTCTTGTTTGTTCCTGATATTTTGAATTCACATGAGGGTTAGATTCAGTTTGGACTGAATTTTCCTTCACAAAACTCAAACCAGACCCAGAATTCACCTCCAAAGAACATGTCTGGAGCTCTGCACGTTCCACAGGCTCCGTCACATTAAACACACGTTATTTTCTCAATCAAAACTAAACCTTTTCTGTTACAAAGCTAAAAAAAAAACTTTATTACATACAATAAAGCTGCACTATGCAACTTTTGTGGTAGAAGGAACACCACCTTCTTGTCTCCATGGTGGTCATTTCTTTACCATGTCCCATAGTACGGCATTAAATGTGTCTGTCTTGCATTAATTTCATTATTGCTCAAAAACATCTTAATTTTTGTGAGCGGAGACGGACGCCTTTTCACAGATCCGACCTGTGACTCGGCCTGGTGTTGCATCCTGCTTAAATCCACGGTGATAGACCATTTTAATGCCATACTGTGCAACATGGCAACGTTCCAGGCCAAGCAATGCATCTCCATGGAGACAAATAAGGACCAGAAAGTGCCATAGTGCATTTATGTTATTAGGTTCTTTTTTCAGACCAAGAGTTTGTTTTCAGACCTGACAGTTTGGACTGCTCCCTGCGGTCTTCCTCAGAGTCACGTGATGTTCCAGTGACGTCTCCGCTCAGCTGATTTAAACAGGTTTTGGTGCCGTTTTCCTACTGGTGGAGGCAGGAAGACAGCGCCATCTGCAGTCCCACTTCCTCAGGACAGTATCCCAGGTGTGTGAGAGTAAAAAAGCCCCTCATCCCGGTTTATCGTCCCATCGTTTCTGTATTTCGATTCCCTCTTTAATCCAGAGATGATGTTTGTTTTCCTCTCTGTCCATAATTTGCTTTTCTCTTTTACACTGTTCAGAAACGGCAGATTTGAGTTCCTGTTCTGTTTTGTGTTTTGTTGCTCGTGTTCACGCCTTCACTGTTTCCTTCTCACATTCTGTCCAATGTTCCTTTTTTCGTGAACTGAACGCCCTCCCTGTTTCCCCGAGGTACGTTTTATTGCAGGACATGAGGATATTTCGTATATGACGTTACATTTATGCTCCAGTTCCATTTTATCTTTTGGCTGGACGAGTAATTACCTGAGTTTTTTGTACAGTTTCATCGCTAGTGAGCCGTCGAAACTGTCAGGTATGAAAACAAACTCTTGGTCTGAAAAAATAACCTGCATATACCATAGTGAACCTTTAAAGGACTGAAGTGACGGCGGTTAAAGGCCGAGGTGATTACAGGTTTCGTACGTTTCTGAATTGTAGGTTTGTGGTCAGAGGAATCCGAGGAGGAGGAGTCGATTGTGAATCCCGGGTTTATGAGACAGAATGTTTGTGTTAAAGTGTGTGAAGAACTGCCCTCCTCCTCCTCGTTAACGTTCCGCAGAGACAGAGGACGGAGATCATCAGTCCGTTTAGCGATCACATTACAAAGGCGACGCTGTCCTTTCTGGAAACTACATGTCCCCGTGTGTCAGATGCCCTCCCTGTTTCTCCATGGGTTTTTATTCCGTGTAAAAACATCTAAATCTGTAGTTTAAATCTGTACAAACACATTCTGAAGATGCCCTCCCTGTGTGTGTGTCAGATGCCCTCCCTGTGTGTGTGTCAGATGCCCTCCCTGTGTGTGTGTGTCAGATGCCCTCCCTGTGTGTGTGTGTCAGATGCCCTCCCTGTGTCTTCATGGGGTTTTAAACTGTGTAAAAGCTGCTAACCGTGTATTTTAAACCTTTACAAACGTGTTCAAATCAAATACGGCTTTTTACAGTAAATCAGCATTACATAACCACTGTAATACTGATTTATTCTTAATTATAAAAACATAAGACATGATTTCCCATTTATTTCTGTTCTAATTTGGTGTTTTGGTTCAAGATAATTGTCCAATCAGAACGCAGAATGAGCGTCACATGACTCTCTCATGTGGGTTGCTGGTTCAAAGCTGAAATCCAGTGTGTTTAAACCTAAAATGTCTCTGTCTGATCTGAACGTCACTCCCTAAACCCCAGAGTCAGTGCTAGTGCAGCCTCTGCAGCTCAGGGAGGGAATTCTGGAGGTTCTGAGTTTCACATGAGCCTGTCCATAAACTGAGACTGAGACAAACCTGGACGTGTCTCTGTGTCTGTGTGTCTCTATCTGCAGGTGAAGCTCTGGAGACACAGGGTCAGAGGTGATTGTCGTACAACAGAAGACTAAGAGTGCAGACTTCATACAGTTCCTTTAAGTGCTTTTTTTTTTTTTTTTTTGCAGAATCTTTTGTTCAAATCAGCTCTTCACACATTAGTCGCTCTCACACTTGTAAAACGAGCAGCCTGACAGACACGGTGTTTAATAGTTACGATCCTGCAGCTCTGTACTTACCGTCTGCAGGCTCCTCGGGCTCCTGTGGCTCCTGGGTATGAAATAAGTGCTGTGTTTGTGGTACACCTGTAATAATCCTGTCAAACCCGTCTTCAAACATCTGCTCCTGTCGCGTTGGTCTGCTCACCTCACCTGCCTCACCTGCCGCACGCTCCTGTCCTGTATCTGTGTCTCCTGGGGCTGGGCAGGAGGGGGCGTTTGACTTTTGAACACATCAGTTATTTAGATCACCATGTTCCTTTTATTGTTTTGAAAACGTGATATTATCCAAAAACAACGTATTCAAATATTTTAAGTTTCACTTTTATTTCACTCCCCCTTCAGAGCGCTATACAACACACTCAGTGTGTGTCGCACTAATGAAACTCCTGCACATCACATCAGGTTTGTCCAGTTGTTGTGTTCAGTTTTGTCTCATGTTTTTGTGTATTTATGGAGAATTGTCGTGTGGAGCAGGGGGGACGTAGACTTGTGGGCGGAGCCTCGTACAGACTCATACTGTGGGAGCATGGGGGACGTAGACTTGTGGGTGGAGCCTCGTACAGACTCGTACTTTTGGAGCATGGGAGATGTAGACTTGTGGGCGGAGTCTTGTACAGAATCGCACAAGGAAGCGAATAACGCACAGAGTCTGGCGCACACAGAGAGTCTGGCGCTCACAGAGTCTCGCACACAGAATCGTACAGCTGTAACCGTAAAAAACGGTTTGAATAGGGCCCAGGAGAGATTGCTAAATGACTCAAACATGCAGGGATGACTCTAAAACCTCTTGAGGCAGGTTTTTGGTGAGAGAACGTTAGAACACGGTAAAAAGCTCAGCTTTTTTTTAATGGAAATTAGTCTGTTTTGTTTATCTTGTGCAAATGAGAAATGATGAGAATGGGTCCACAAAAGTCACGTGTGTAATTCCTTTCACAATTTTGGCTTCACATTTCACACTCACTTTCACTTTTTATTTTTCATATTTTTTTCGTTATGAGGGAAGACAGAAGTGATTTATTTGTCATATTGCGCAGCTCTATCTCTGATTAAAATCGAGCCATGCAGCAAGAATGTGATAAAACGTGTCTGTAGGTGTCCTGCTTCAGGTTCAAGTCGCTCCAAAGTGAACGAGACTGAGACTGTGCAGAAATGTCAGGTTCCACACTATGGCATTAAACGTACTCACTAATGAACCTGTTCAGTTACAGGTGTTTTGATGATGCTGATTTACTCTTAATCACAAAAACATTGGACACGAATGGCCAAGTTTGTTATAATTTGGTGTTTGGATAAATGTATTGAACCAAATCAGAACGCAGAATGAGTCTTTCATGAATCTCTCATTTGGGTATCCAGTTTTAATGTGGAAATCCAGTTGGTTTAAACCTAAAAGAACTCTCTCTCGGTGGCGTGCGGTCAGGGGAATCAAGGCAAGCAGAGGTTCCCCAATAAAATCTAAAATCATTGCGTGTGATTAGTATACAAGTATAACTAAATAGTTTCGAATTATATCCAAATAATCCCATTTTCCCTTCACTTCTGTGTGTTGTGGTCACTGTGTCCTTTACGACACTCTTCTCGTCACCGCGGTTCTGAAAATCTCGTTAACTTGTGTTGTTTTGCCCGCCTACGGAGGCCTGGAGGCGCTTTTACAACCGCAGAGACCAGCCGGTTGTTTTAGACGTTTTGCGCCTGCGTACGGACGACCACAGCGGCTCAAACAGCGCTGAATAAACCCAAATCATGATCCATGGGAATTGGAGTTGAGCGGCGATTCCTAGTGAGTGCGCTTGTGCGGTAGAAGACGACAACAACGCTAACTTTTAACACAAAAATAATGTCAGGTTTCACAGTATGGCATTAAACATACTTACTAATCAACCTATTCAATTACAGGTGATTTGATAAAGAATACAGTGGCATTCTGGGTTACATGTTTGGTCCTGTTGTAGTCCTGGTTTAGTCTTGGTTTAGTCCTGGTTTAGTCCTGATCTAGTCCAGGAGTAGTTCAGAAGTTTAGTAACACTGTTCTAACACTTTTCTCTCATCAAAAACCTCTTCAGGCAGAGGTTTTAGAGTCATCCATGCATGTTTGAGTAATTTAGTGATCTCTCCAGGGCCCTATTCAGACCCTCCTCCGTCCCCCATGATCCACACAACAATTCTCCATAAATAAACAAAAACATGATACAAAACTGCACACAGCAACTCGACAAACCTGATGCGACGTGCAGGAGTTTCATTAGTGGGATGTCGTGATAGGGCTCTGAAGGGGGAGTGACTTGACACAGAGAGCAAAGGCAGGGGAGTCCGCTGTAGATCATGATTTTTACATTTTGTTCATTGTACTCTATAATATTTATGTAAAACGGTTTAATAATAGAAACAGGTCCATTGAGTTCCTGTTCAGAACTGCAGCAGAAGTAAGTTTAAAGAAGTGGGCGGAGATAGGGGGTAGGTGGAAACACGCATTTTCCGAGCACTTAGGCCTCAGATACAGGACATGACAGGATTACTGAAACATGGCAGAATTACTGAAACATGCACGAATCGTTCAAAATGCAACTTAAAAGTCCATATCTGATTTTTTTTTTTTTTTTTTTTCCCCCTTATGTATTTGACCAAATGTTTCTTGTCCCATTTTATTGCATTATTGCACTGCATTTTATTGTCCAGTAATCAGGAAGTGCACGTTGGCATGCTAGTTGTCTGCGCTGGTCTCTGAAAGTTGTGAAAAGTGCTTATAAACTGACTGTGGTGAATAATTAGGATGCTGTAAATGCAGAAGGACCGTTTGCAAAGCCTTTAAATGATCTAGTTCTGTTTTTTGTGTTTTTAAATCTGTAAAAATCAGGTACAGAGGCTTTTAATGTGGAGGAAACAGTTAAAACTTGCATAAAAGCTCCCCGAGTCTGTTACATAATGTGCCCCGTGCAAAAGAAACGGAATACTTTCTTCTAAACTGTTGATTCTAGTTCCAACTGGCCCAGGGCAGCTGCAACTGGCTCCGTTTCACTTTAATGTGTATTTCCATAAGAGCTGTATATACTCAATATATACTGTTGACTGAAAAGCCCCATACGCGCTTACTATAGTGTGTGTCTCTGCGTGTGTGTCTGTGCGTTTGTGAGTGAACAGGAGGGGGCGGGGCTAAGCACACTTTGATGACTCACTTATGGACATTCCTGGCTGTACTTCCTGTCACATGACCCTCTCCCGCCTGCTGTTTTCCCGCCGCTCTCCTTCACCTCCTGCACACCCCTGTGTCCGTCCCACAGAAACACACAGACCCGTACAAGGACAAGGACAAGTTTCCATTATTTATTTGGAGCAGGAATTGCAGCAAAGGAATTTTTATTTTTTTTACAATCCCAACAAAGCCCCTGATGCTTTTGAGACTTTTGCCCAGACATGTTCACAGTATGAAACATTAAACATCTGTCCCCACTCAAAGAAGGAGACGATCTCTCCTCACCATGTCTGATCTGTGGAGAGGTGAGCTCACTCTCGGGAAGAAAACATGTTTTCAAGATGTCACTGCAGAGTATCAGTACTTTATAGAATGATTCATGGAAATACTGTAGTAATTATCCTGACAGGGCCGCCCTCCGTCAGAAAGTGCACCACATGTGTCCTCCTGTCCTGTAGACACTCCTGTGCACAGTCTGCTCATGTGTCCTCCTGTCCTGTAGACACTCCTGTGCACAGTCTGCTGGTGTGTTTGTGCCGTCTGAGCCGTCTGAACTGTGTGCTGTATGTAGGTGAACAGAATTTCAAAATAAAAAACTGGGACAGCCCCGGTTTTTTGGTGGTTGATAATAATAAAATTGTGAAACGAGTGCGAAATTAAGAAAAACTGTTACGCAGAGACCATTCATGATGAACATGTGTGTCAGTAAAGTCACATTTTCTTTGTGTTTTGGTCATTTTTAAGCAGCTTTTCTGTATTTTACTGAAACAAATTACAATTTATGCCTCTCTTTACTGTTGGCAGGGATCAAATTGGTCAAAAATGGGGACTTTCTTGTATAAAACTGGGACAAATCACTGGTTTTGGATAAATCTGCAGGGACAGGGGACACAGGACTCAAAACTGGGACTGTCCCGGGGAAACAGGGACTTCTGATCACCCGAGCTGTATGAGCTGTGTGTGTCTGAGCTGTGTGTGTCTGAGCTGTGTGTGTCTGAGCTGTGTGTGTCTGAGCTGTGTGTTGGACAGTTGTTGTGTAGAAGTGCCATGATGTCATCAGCCTCATAAAAGCCCCATTCAGACTCTCCACTGCTGTGGGCCATGTGTCCAGTATCACTGTTAGCACCAGAGCTAATCACCCCTCTGGGCCCATAGAACCACACCAGTACCGCACGCACGCACGCACGCACGCACGCACGCACGCACGCACGCACGCACGCACGCACACACACACACACACACACACACACACACACACACACACACACACACACACACACACACACTTGCTGATCTTAACACCAGGGCCACTGGACGCACTGCACTCTCCATAGAACAGGACCCAGTCACCCACTACAGGAACACCTCACCCCCTCAGGACGGAGGGACAGGGCGCTCAGGTGCAGGAGGGCCCTGACGGAGGGACAGGGCGCTCAGATGCAGGAGGGACAGGGCGCTCAGGTGGAGCCGCTTTGGCAGAAGCCTGAGCCCCTCGGCGATCACATTTCTGAACAACAGACCCCCGAGTGTGCTGTAATGTCGACTGTAATGTGTCTGTGTTTGTTGTGTTGTGTTGTTGCTGTAAATGTCAAACGAACTCTGTGTGCGTGAAAATTAATTTAGACAATAAAAAGTCTAAAGTCACCTGGAAATAAATATAAAGTTAAAACCAGACTTATAAATACACTATATCTGAAACAGATAAGTTTTATGCCATATTTGGATATTATGGTCACAGGAACAATATCTCCATGGAAACAAGCAGGTGGAGTCAGGTTTGTGGAGATGCGAGCCCTCTCACAGTAAGGACATGTGTTTTTCAGTGCAATAAACGCCACTAAAACAAAAAAAAACTACATGCTTTTCCTTCAGGTCTGGCCCTGCTTTTAGTCCTGGTATAGACTTGGTTTGGTCCTAGACTAGTCCTGGCTCTGGTCTGATCTGGGTTAGGTTTAGTTCCAGATTCAGTCCCAGTTTTGATGTGGTACGTGTACAAGTGTGAACACAAGTGTAAACCCTGTAGAAGACCACAGACGCTCCAGAGGGAGGACCACAGCAGAGGGAGGACCACAGCAGAGGGAGGGCCACAGCAGAGGGAGGGCCACAGCAGAGGGAGGGCCACAGCAGAGGGAGGACCACAGCAGAGGGAGGACCACAGCAGAGGGAGGACCACAGCAGAGGGAGGGCCACAGCAGAGGGAGGGCCACAGCAGAGGGAGGACCACAGCAGAGGGAGGACCACAGCAGAGGGAGGACCACAGCAGAGGGAGGACCACAGCAGAGGGAGGGCCACAGCAGAGGGAGTTTAAACAGACTGTGGGTAATGAGCTCGTCCAGCACAGGAAATGGGCCCCGTGTGATTGTGTTAATGCAGAGCTCCACTCATCAGTGTCAGAGTCAGATCTGCAGGGAGGTGGAGCAGGGAGGTGGAGCAGGGAGGTGGAGCAGGGAGGTGGAGCAGGGAGGTGGAACAGGGAGGTGGAGCAGGGAGGTGGAGCAGGAAGGTGGAGCAGGAAGGTGGAGCAGGGAGGTGGAGCAGGGAGGTGGAGCAGGAAGGTGGAGCAGGGGCCAGCAGCATCACAAACACACAGCATATTATCAAGAGAAAAATCTATTGTATGAACTTCGGACTCAGATGTTTCAGAAGGTCCATGTGCTGCCCTCATGGTCCAAACTCTACCCTCTGAAATTAGTTTCACATGTGACGAATCAGTGACAGATTTTGGGTTTAATTATTTATTGGCTCAAACTCAAATCAAAATCAGATGTTTTTAATTTGTGTCATTTAAATACAGGTTAATTTCATGTCACTGCCTTTGCTGGTCATAATTATGGATTAGAAACACTCCACTAGACCTGGGTAGATCCTGGTTAAGTTTCCTTGTGGTTTAGTCCTGGTTTAGCCCTGGTTCAGCCCTGGTTTAGGCTTACTCATAATTTAGTATTGGTTTAGACCTGGTTGACTCACGCTCTGCTTTCTCCAAAGTGAACAATAAGTAGGAGATTTTTGGTTTAGTTCTGGTGTGGACCTGGTGTAGTCCTGGAGTGGACCTGGTTTAGTCCTGGTTTTCACCCGGTTTCGTCCTGGTTTAGTCCTGGTTTTGACCCGGTTTCGTCCCAGTTTCCTCACGCTCTCCTCTCTCCACAGGAACAGCAAGAAGGAGGCTGACCTGGAGGCGGCTCTGGTCCGTCTGAGGGAACTTGAGGCTCTGCTCAACTCCAAGGAGGCCTCCCTGAGCACCGCGCTGGGGGAGAGGAGGGCCCTGGAGGCAGAGGTCAAGGAGCTCAAAGCACACATCGCTAAGGTAAAAGTCCTGGTTTAGTCCTGGTTTAGTCCTGGTTTAGTCCTGGTTTAGTCCTGGTTTAGTTTTTGTTCAGTTCTGGTTCAGTCCTGGTTCAGTCCTGGGTTAGTTCTGCTGCGTTGAGGGAGAGGAGGGCCCTGGAGGCAGAGGTTAAGGAACTCGAAGCACATATCACCCAGGTAAAAATACTGTCATAGTCCTGGTTCAGTCCTGGTTCAGTCCTGGTTCAGTCTCGGTTTAGTTTTGGTTCAGTCCTGGGTTAGACCTGTTTTTTTAGTCCTGTTTTTTAATCCTGGTTTAGTCTTGGTTTAGTCCTCGTTCAGTCCTTCAAACCAAGTTCACATTGAGACTAATTTTGGCACAAACCTGTTTTTGGTTCAGTCCTGGTTTTGACCCAGTTTAGACCTGGTTTTGACCCAGTTTAGACCTGGTTGTGATGCGTCCCTGGACCACACTTTAGTAATCTTACATTGTTTGGGTCCAGGGCCTGTACTAGTTGGGTTAGTGTGAGGTAACTGTGCGGTTAACTTTGGTTCAGTTCTATGAATCTGGATCACTTTCTGTTGTGGTCCATCTCTTTGGTAACGCGCCCAGAGCTCCTAACCTGCTCTGGACCAGGCCAAGTTCAGGTTTGTGTGTGTCCAGGAGTTAGTCTGGTGTAAATAAAATGCTGATAGACTAATTACTTTCCAGTTAACAGATGAGTTTGCTTGGTTTGGTTTTGAACATGAGTCTGTGTCTCCAGCTGGAGGGGAACCTGGCGGACATCAAGAAGCAGCTTCAGGAGGAGATGCTGAGGAGAGTGGACGCGGAGAACCGTCTGCAGACCATAAAGGAGGAGCTGGAGTTCCAGAAGAACATCTACAACGAGGTCAGGGCTCAAGTGGAATGGGGTCCACTGTCAAAATAAAATAAATGGTTTGGAAAAATATACCAAAAATCCTGTTGGAGATGTAGCGAAACAGCAGCCCACGATATCGACATTGAATCAAATTAAACAATATGATGTATATCGATATTTCAATATTTTTACACAGCCCTAAAACGTGACATACTTTTATTCCACTTTTCTCCATCAAACTTTGCAAAATACCTTTTGAACAAATAGTACAAGCAATGTGAGTTTTTCTTGAAACATAGAATTGAGAGGTTCCTTTATGTAGGAATGGGACTAGGGAGGGAACGATTCTCAAAAAAAGACTGAAACGTTCGATTCTGGCGTATCGATTCGATTCCGTGTTGAGTCTCACGTGTCCCTCCATGCACACTGTGTTGTTATTTTGGCACGGGCAGGAAAAGGCCAAGTCTGGGGTCCGTTCTTAGAAACAGAAGGTAAACGGCTCTAATAGAGGCTCACTGCTGCTGTTTTCTAACAGACGAGAGTTTTATCTTTCAGTCACTTTTTATTTTACGTCGTTAGACTCAGAATTGACATAAATATGAACTTTTAAATACTCCAAAACCGCTTTTCGGCTTTACGCAGGTGAACCAAATACACTCGTAATTCACACACGACTTTAAAAACACCATCTCCTCAGTTTGACTTGGTAAATAACATGTTTAGACAATATTACGCCTTATAATATGTTTAGTGGCGAAAAGAGAAGCACGAGAGAGTGAAGAAGAGACTTGGACTGTATGTTTAGTCAAAGAAATTATCAATAAAAATAAATAAATGCAGATAATGTAAAGATTTAACATTAACATTTCATAAATCACATTCTCCTCATGAGACACAGTATTTTTTTTAAATGATTCTGTCCTAAACCATTAAGACAAATATTTATTCATAATGTCCAACTGCTCTGGGTCTATTTTGGTTTAATTATCAGAACTGGTGACCTATTTTTTTTATTTAATTTAGAAGGTTATTTATTTGTTTTTATTATGTCATTTATTTTGGATATCTACAGTAGGATAACAGTAACGGTAAATGTTATGATTTATTTTTCATGCCAACAAAAGTTCTGAGCATTAATAACAATGACTGTATTTTTAATTTAATGTTAATTCTTTATTTTGTGTTTTAAGATAATAAATAATGTTCATTTAAATAAGTTTTCAAAATCAAAGAATCGAAAATCGTGAGTCCAAAATTGAAAATCGAATCGAATCGTGACTTAAGTGAATCGTAAACAATAATATTCTTTATAGTGAAGAGGAGGAACACAAGAATCGTTCATGTGACATTTTAAAGAATCGTGAGAATCCCCAACAAAGAGAATCTCCATAAATCACCTGAATGTGCAGAAAAAAGCTCCGTATCCATTACTATCTCTTCTTTTACTGTTGTTTTCAGTTGTGATGAGGTACAAGACTATAACACTTTAAATATTCATAATATTACATTTATACTTATTCACAGGGCCGTCTACAGATATTTAGGGACCTGGGGCAAGAAGCTTCACATGGCCCCCCTCTAATATAAATTAATAGGACGAGGGTTCAATTCGGGGCCCCTTAGATTGACCCCTTTGTCCCCCTCTGTCGACTCCCCTGCTTATTTATATCCATAACATTTTTAAACTGTTAAAAACTTAAAATATTATCGTCTTGTAATAGTTGATCACAATTTTACCATGATAATAGTAAGAGTGAGTCGAGTGAGCGCTGAACACTGCCCCCTGGTGTGCAGGAGCAGCGGGAGACCAGGATGCGTCATGAGAGCCGTCTGGTGGAGATGGACAGTGGCAGAGAGAGGGAGTTTGAGTCGAAGCTCCAGGAGGCTCTGGCTGATCTCCGAGCCCAGCATGAGGAGCAGGTCCGGCTGTACAGGGAGGAGCTGGAGAAGACCTACACCTCCAAGGTACGTCCTGCTCTACACACTCATACACACACACAACACACACACACACGTTTACATACACGGAGAACAAAGAGGGACATAAACAACGGAATTCAAATTATCTGTGCCCCAAAACCTGTCACACTCTTGTCCCAGTCTCCAGCAGGTCAAAGAGGTGTGAACGGAGGCTAAGAGGCATTCGGAGACGTCTAGTAATTTAGCATTTTGCATATATAATTACTCATAAAAACATCTAGCATACAAATAATCCCACTTTTAGCAGACATAGATAAGAGACTAGGCATTCACCAAGACTGATACTGAAAAATGTGCTGAATTAGGCATCTGTGTGTGTGCGTGTGCGTGTGCGTGTGGGTGTGGGTGTGGGTGTGGGTGTGGGTGTGTGGGTGGGTGGGTGGGTGTGTGCGCGCGCGTGTGTGTGTAAATGCGTAAATGTCCGTGTTTGTGTGCAGCTGGAGAACGCTCGGGACTCGGCCAACAGGAACAGTCACCTGGTGGGAGCCGCTCAGGAGGAGCTGCATCAGACCAGGATCAGGATGGAGGGCATGTCCAACCAGCTCAGCCTGCTCCAGAAACAGGTACGCACACACACGCACACACACGCGCACACACACGCGCACACACACACACACACACACACACACACACACAAACACACACACACACACACACACGCACACACACACACACACACGCACGCACGCACACACACGCACGCACGCACGCACACACACACACACACACACACACAAACACACACACACACACAAACACACGCACACACACGCGCACACACACACACACACACACAAACACACAAACACAAACACAAACACACACAGGCCTGTTCACACACAGGGAGGCCCCTCTCCTCACTGCTGCAATGAAAATGAACACACAATAAATATTAAACCGCAAAATCTCTAGTTTCAGCTCTCATATTGAATCTCCTGTTCTGTCATTCAAAACTTTATTGTCAGCAGTCCCGCTGACAAAAATTTGGGAACCTGGGCCAGAAGACTCACATAGGCCCCCCTCTAATATTAATTAATAGGCACACTGCAAATCTCTCTAATCTGGCCAAGATTTTAAAACTTATATCAGGTTCTTCATCATGTTTTCACATTTATTATCGACTTACGAGTTCTGAATTGGATTAATTCTGGTCTAGAGGGAGTTTATTTTAAGAGAGCTTGTCAAGTAAAATGATCTTGCTGCATGGACAGATCATTTCACTACTTTTAAGTCATTTTCTGATAGATTTAAGTGTTTAGATCTTACATTTTGGCCAAGCTTTTTTGCAGTGCAGAGGTTCCAATTCTGGGCCCCCTAACGCCCTGGGGCCCAAGACAACCAACCCCTTTGCCCCTTCCCGTGGACTCCCCTGCTTGTCAGTGTACATTTGTTGATTCCCTGTCCCTTTTGTGCAGCTGTCCCAGTCTGAGGCGAAGGTTCGTGAGTTGGAGGAATCTCTGGGACGGGAGAGGGACGCGATGAGGAGGCGTCTGGAGGACAAGGAGAGGCAGATGGCCGAGCTGACGGCGCGGATGCAGCAGCAGCTGGACGAGTACCAGGAGCTTCTGGACATCAAGCTGGCCCTGGACATGGAGATCAACGCTTACAGGAAGCTTCTGGAGGGCGAGGAGGAGCGGTGAGCGGGCACATACCGGCACAAACGACTGACACCATTTTGCACCGTTTTAGAGCATTTGATCACAATTTGACCTATAAAAGAATCATTAATATCTCAAAAACTAAAGCAGCACAAATAAAACTTTTTGCAGCACAGACGGCGCACAAACGATTGACATGTTTTTGTGTAGATTTGCATTTGATGGGGGCCAACTCCACACAGGGACATCCACAATACCAGTGTTTTGTTTCTTTTTCTTACCACTTTTTACATTTTAAATACATACAGAAAACGTCAAATATATGAAGCAAGATATAAGATGGAATGGAAAAAAAGTAGGTAATTTGAGGATTTGGTTAAAAATAAATAATAATTACTACAGTTACAACATTTTTTCTTTGCTATATAATTCATTATCTCACTTCATATATTCGATGTTTTCTGTATCTGTACAAATTGTTTAGAAAATGGAAAACGTTTAGAAAAAAACACTGAATGAGACGGTGAGTCCAAACTTTAGACCGGTCGTGTACCACCACCACAGGGACATTGTCACTTTATTTATTTTACAATTTTTTATTTTACGATATCCTTTACCCTCCCACAATATTCTGATAAATATTAAGGTTCACATATTGTTGTCCTGTCCCTGCAGCCTGAGACTGTCCCCCAGCCCATCCTCTGCCAAAGTGACCGTGAGCAGGACGTCTGGCTCTGAGCACAGCCGGGTGCTCTACTCCCAGACCACCTCCGGCGCCAAGGCAGTGTCCAGCAGTCGCAACTCCTCTGGTACCCACGCCACCAGCAGCCGTAACTCCTCCGGGACCCAAGCCGCCCAGGCCACGTCCACCACCCAGGTGGCATCCAGCAGCAGGACCTCCTCCGGCACCAGTGCCAAGAGGAAGCGCCTGGACCTGGACTCTGAAAGCGCCGGCCTGGCCACGGTTGCCAAAGCCCGGGTGAGCCAGGGGGCCTCTGCCAGCGGCCGGGTCACGGTGGACGAGGTGGACCTGGAGGGGAAGTTCATCCGCCTCAGCAACAAATCTGACGAGGTACAACTAAACACCAGACACGCTGTAATCCTCTCGTCTAAAGGTGAACTTAGCTGCCTTTTAAAGGTTTAAAAGGTTCACTGTGTAACTTTTCGGTTGGGGGGCCAGTCACCTGCTTGTTTC